>CM044564.2:20417040-20877040 GCA_024416835.2 Perccottus glenii
CAGCATTGATGCAGGAGTCTGTGTAGTGAGTGCGCCACCTCAGATGTATCGCGGCTGCTCAGACAAGTAAATATCACTCCATATCGCTTCAGCACAGTTCTCCCTCTCCTCACATCCAATGGTCCAAAATAGTCACTCCCACATTTGTAAAGGGTGCATTATCAGGCATAACTCGTTCCTCTGGTAAGTCGGACATTTTCTGTTCTCCAAGTTTTCCTCTGTACCTTCTGCACACTGTACATTGTGAAAGAATCTTCCTGGCTGCAGAGTTGGCATTTATGATCCAATACTTCTGTCTCAAAAAACCAAGATGGCGCCGCTGTGTCCGGCCGCCGTCCAGGTCGCTCCGCTTAGATTGTGTTCTTATTTACTTTTTTACCTACTCTTGCTTTCTCTTTTTACACACATTACCTCTGCACTGATTTCATACGAAAAGGTAATACTTTTGGACATTGGACAACGCTTCACTGACCTGTTTCACGACACTTTATCCTCTAACTCGTCGTGGCCACCTGAGATTCTCCGGGGCGCCGGGGTAAACAATGGTCACCTGAATAGCCACCCAAGGCGTCGGAACAAGAAACACCGCGGGAGACGGGCTGGGATTCGCAACAGACTGAGGAAAAGAGCACACAGCCCTCCTCTACCGAGCATTTTGCTCGCCAATGTCCAGTCTCTGGAGAATAAGATGGATGATCTTAGAGCCAGGATAAACTTCCAACGGGACATTAGGGACTGTAACATCCTTTGTTTGTCTGAAACGTGGCTCACGCCCTGGGTCCCGGACGCTGCTGTAACGCCGTCTGAAAACTTCTCTGTTTTACGGATGGACAGGACAGCCGAGGCCGCAAATCCAAGGGTGGGGAGTTTGTTTCATGATTAACAAGAAATGGTGTGACCCCAGGAATATCTCCACTCTGTCGCGCTCCTGCTCGCCTCATCTGGAACACCTATCCATTATTTGCCGCCCATCCTATCTGCCTCGGGAGTTTTCATCGATCATCATAACTGCTGTTTACATCCCTCCACAAGCAGACACTGGCTTGGCTTTGTCTGAGCTTCACGATGCGCTCAGCGGCAACATCAACAAACATCCCGACGCTGCTACTATCATCGCTGGGGACTTTAACAAAGCCAAACTCAGGAAAGTCATGCCTAATTTTTATCAACACGTATCCTGTCCATCCAGAGGACCAAATACACTGGATCATTGCTACACTCAGTTTAAGAATGCCTACAAAGCTCGCTCACTACCGGCTTTCGCAAATCGGACCATGCCGCCATTTTCCTTACACCGGAATATAAACAACGGCTCGCTTCAAGAACCTCCGTGCAGAGGGTGGTGACGCGCTGGTCCGCCCAATCAGAAGCAACGTTACAGGCGGCTCGATGACGTAGACTGGGTCATGTTTCGCGCAAGCTCATTGGACGCCAGCGAGTTCACGGATGTAGCGCTAAGCTTTGTAAACACGCCAGCCGAACAAGCTACGGACAAAATAACTATACGGTCTTTCTCTAATCAGAAACCGTGGGTGGACAGATCAATCCGTGCAGCAATAAACAAACGCACTGCTGCTTACAACGCCGGCCTTCTGTCGGAAACATGAGCGAGTACAAAGCATCGTGCTATGCTCTCCGACACGCAGTAAGTGCCGCAAAACACAGACACAGGGAACGCATTGAGTCACATTTCCAGCTAAATGACTCCCGACGCATGTGGCAAGGACTAAGGACCATCTGTGACTTTGGAAATAAATCCTCTACAGTGGTGAGAGCAGATCCGTCGCTGGCTGACGAGCTTAACACTTTCTACGGCCGCTCAAAGCAATCAAAGCAGTGGGAGTCTGCCGATCAGCGCGTCAGGAAGCAGCAGTCAGAGCAGCGATCATCATGCCATCACCGTGACGGAGGACGAGGTTCGAAAGGCACTAAAACGAGTGAATGTAAGGAAAGCAGCTGGACCTGACGGGATTTCTGGCGTGTTCTGCGGTCCTGCGCTGATCAGCTCGCTGGTTTGTTTACATCCATTTTTAATGAGTCTCTTGCCACATCGGTGGTTCCCACCCCATTCAAAAATCGACCATCATCCCTGTGCCAAAAAACAATAAACCCTCTTGTCTAAATGACTATCGTCCAGTTGCCCTCACATCAATAGTCATGAAGGTCTTTGAGGGACTGGTTAAAAACGTCATCTGCTCCTCCATCCCGGATACTTTGGACCCCCTTCAGTTTGCTTATCGCCCTAACAGATCCACAGATGATGCCATCTCTCACATCCTGCACTCTTCTCTCACACACATTGACAGCAATAACAGGAACTATGTAAGACTGCTATTTATTGACTATAGCTCAGCTTTTAATACTATAGTCCCCATTAAGCTAGCTTCCAAACTCATAGACCTCGGACTGAATCCTTCACTTTGCAACTGGATCCTTGATTTCCTCACCGGCAGACCTCAAGTGGTGAAACTAGGCCAGTACACCTCCAGCTCCATCACACTGAACGTAGGAGCCCCACAGGGCTGTGTCCTGAGTCCCCTGCTCTACTCTCTACACACACGACTGCGTGTCCTCGCACAGCTCCACATCCATTATCAAATTCGCTGATGATACTGTGGTTCTGGGCCTCATTCACAACAACAATGAGACCGCATACTTGGATGAAGTAGGAAATTAACATCATGGTGCCAGGACAACTGCCTCTCTCTGAATGTGAGCAAAACAAAAGAACTGATTGTAGACTTCAGGAAGACGCAGCAGCAGCCCTACACTCCTCTTATGATAAGCGGGACCCTGTGGAGAGGGTGAGTAGCTTCAAGTACCTTGGTGTAAACATCTCTGAGGACCTGACTTGGACTACTCACACTCAAACTCAGGTAATAAAGCCAGGCAAAGACTGTACTATCTGCGACAGCTGAGGAAATTCAGGGTCTCACCAGCAATCCTGAAAACTTTCTATTCTGGAGCTATAGAAAGTATATTGACTCAATGTATCTCTGTGTGGTATGGGAACAGCTCCAGTCAAGACTGCAAAGCCCTGCAGAGAGTTGTGCGCTTAGCTGAGCGCATTTCAGGGTCTGCTCTCCTCTCTGCAGGACATCTACCACAAACGCTGCAGAAGCAGAGCTGCAAAAATCACCAAAGACTCCACCCACCCCAGTAATCATATTTTCACTCTGCTGCCATCTGGTAAGCGCTACCGTAGCCTGATGGCAAAAACTGAGAGACTTAGGAGGAGTTTTTTCCCACAGGCCATCAGGCTCTTGAACTCTAAACCAGCTACCTCACACTGACACACTGACAGTGTCACTCTGTTTTGCTACAAACTGTTTTGCACATTTGCTTCCTGCACCTTCATGTGATTCTTAATATTTAAGACCACAGCTAAATGCATATATGCACACTGTACATCCCTGTACATTTTTTAATATTTTTAGTCTACAGTTTACATTCATGTACATTATTTTGCGATCTAGATTTATTCCCACATTACACATTTTTTATATTTTTTATATTTTATTCTTATATTTTTTATTGTTTACTTTTATCTCATTCTTACATAGCTACATTTATGTATATTTTCATCTGTGTGTTTTCCTAATAATTGCACTGTCCATGGAGCGGACCTGACTCACATTTCACTGCTGGTTATATATGCTGTATATAATTTTGTACGTGACGAATAAAAATCTTGAATCTTGAATCTTGAATCTTGAATCTCAATCTGTGCAGCATGTGATTGCGTCCAGCATGTCCAAGTTGATAATGGATGTAACGTAATATGAGCTGAGAAATATGCAGATCCTTTGATAGAATCACAGGATGTTTTACCTCCAACGGCAGATCAGATTTAGACAGGCGTCCACCAACTCTGAGGATTCCATCTTTGATGAAGAGGTCGAGGCGATACAGAGGGCTGTCTTTGGAAACAGTCTTTGGATTGTGTTTTAGTGAGGAAATTTCAGTGCTGAATCTTTGGTTTTGTGCAAACTGAATTATTGCCTTTTCGGCTTCTTCCAAGCGCTCTGGTGTCAAGCTGGATCTTCCAAGTGTGGTTTTGAATTTTTTAAGCTCCTTTTCCACATTTTCATTCTGCTTGACCACATATTCTTTCCTCTTTCGGCTCAAAAGTAAAAGTCTTTCTTTCAGTTCCAACAACCAGGCCACTGATGTTTTAAGCTTTCTCCAGGATGAGAAATAGTGAATGAGCCGACTGAGGGAATTGTCACTGTGTGTTATAACAGCATTCACTTTAAGTTCCCTCTTTACCTCTGGATCATCAGATGGGATAGAAGAGGAGTCCAAGTCGAACACAACACGCAATTTCCCTTTGGTTGGGTGATGTACACCATGGTGGGGAATGTACCACACCTTTCCTTGTTTTGGCGTGGGCTCATTTGTGGGAACCTTTTCTGCGTATCCTTGCTCCAACATGTTGTTGAGGAAATCAATGTATTGAGCTTTAAATGAAACATCTTTGTTAAATCTCCTCTTCAGGCTTTGGAGTCTTTGTAATGCAATGCAGCGAAAAACAGGATCTTCAACTCTGAAAGGTAAGTCAATGTAATAATGTTCATTGTTAAGCACTGTTGTATCCTTCACAATTTTCATGAATTTAATGTCTTCTCTTGACATCTCAAGTTGTTCATCGTATGTTCTTTCAGCAAAGCCATGATTGTACTGCTGCATCAACATATTTTCCAAGTGCTCCACAGATATATGATTAGCAGTTACAATAGTGCATCCTAATTTGACACCAGCACCTCCAGAGTCTCCAACACGAAGAGGCCCAGCCAACTCTGGTCCTCACTGCATACGGTCCACCACATTGACTGTTTATTAGTTCCCATGGCTCCAAAACTTTGGGAGAGTCCATTCCAATGAGCAAGTCCACATCTGCATCTACTTCATGTAGCCTAATGCTACTCAAATACGCCCACTTGGCAACATCCTCCTGGCTTGGCACATTGACTTTGGATACAGGCATTTCTGTTTGTGCCAGAACAGATGGCAACTCAATAAAATCCTCGGTGTCAAAACCAGACACCTCTAAACCACTTATCACATCTGTATTAATGGTTTTAGTCTGTCCCATTGTCCTTAACAGTATGTTACAGGGTTTACCTGATACTCCCAGCCTTTCAGCCAGACTTGCAGTGCAGAAGGTACCGGAGCTCCCAGGGTCCAAGAAAGCGTAAGTGTGCACAACCTTATTACTTTTCTGACTTTTCACCTGCACAGCCACAATGGAGAAAACAGCAGTATCCTCTTCACCAGCCCCAATATGACCACACGTCTGCTGCTGGTTGGGTAAAATGCTTACAGTTTCTTTGGAGGTTATCCTTGAAATATCCTCCTTCTCCACATGCAGGACAGATGGGTGTTTCCTGTGACACACTTCACAATCCAAACGACTCCTACAGTCTTTGCTTGTGTGTCCATATTTCAAGCACCCAAAACAAACACCTTTCTCCTTTAGAAAGTGAATCTTGTCCTGTTGTGTCTTTCGTTTAAACTGAAAGCATTGTTCCAGAGTGTGATTGGTGAAATGGCAGAACAGACATTTGAGCTGGTTACTGTGAGCTGTTAAGTTTTCCTTTTCTTTATGTCCATCCTTTATTGCATTTATGCTGGTAGCAAAGGTACTACTTTTCCTTTTCTGTTTAACTTGAATAGATAGCCTTGTGTGGCTGGCTGGGGAAACATCATTAATATTTCCAAACAGCGGGTCCGAGACAATTTTGACTTGTTTTTCAATAAAATTTACAAAAACAACAAACACTGCTCTGCTTCCAGTTTGTTCCAGTATATCACATGCCACATCTCTCCACTTTTCCCTCAGTTTGTATGGGAGTTTCATAAGGATTGTCCTGAGGTTAGCTGGCATGTCTAACTCCTTCATGTAATTTATATGATGTACTATATTGGCGCAACCTCGAAGGAACAAAGCAAATGACTGAAGAGCGTTAACATCCTCAGGTTTTATTGAGGGCCAGTTGTGGATTTTGTCCATATAAGCAGAAGAGATTTTGTGTTCATTGCCAAAATGTTCAATCAAAAGCGTTTTTGCTCTTTGGTAACCAGGTTTAGAGGGCAGATGCTGACAACTTCTTAAAATGTCTCTTGGTTGCCCCTAGTGTACTGTTCTAGGAAGTACAAACAATCACTGAAATTTTGAGTTTTATCCTCAATACAATTTTCAAAGGCTCTGAGAAAGGATTTGAAATGCAGAGGATCACCATCAAATACAGGTATATTTCTCATAGGCAGAGCAGAGGCTGTGTTTTGTTGGACCAACAGGGCAGTAATTTTTTGACGCTGCATGATGTTCAAAATGTCCGGAGAGTTGGTGGGTTGATTATTGTCATGAGCATTTTGCAAAAACAGTGGTTGTGTTCTTTGTCCTTGAGAAACAGGAATGACATTAGGTATGGGTGGTTGTATTAAAACATGTTTGGGTTTAACACCAACAGAGACAGAATTTAATAAGCAACTGGAGGAAGGTTCAGCGTTTTCATTGATGGGCACAAAACGTTCAGCATTTGGATTTAGTTCATATTTTCCTGGCATTTCTGACCTTTCCAAGTAAGAGTTCATGCCATCTGATGTTGTAGATGCACATTTTGACACTTTAGAGCCACACTTTGAATTTATTTCCAGAACCTTCAATTATTTCCAGAACCTTCAATTTTGCATTTGTCACCTTTAATTCTGCCTCCAGATCAAGTTGTTCCTTTTCTTTCCTTAAACGTTCTCGTTTCTTCCGTAATTCCTCTTGGTCCTTTTCCTGTTTCCTTCTTGATTCTTCTTGTTCAAGTCTTACTTGTTCCTCCTGCGCCTCCAAAATGTGCCTTTGTTTTAGAGCAGCCATGCGCTCCTGTAATGCTGCTCTTTCTGCTTGCGCTAATATTTTGGCAGATGCACTGGATGAAGTTCTTGACAGTTTAGAGCCAGCTTTTGAGCGCACTGCAGAACCTTTATTGGATACACTGTCCTCAGGCCTAATATCAGTTTGATTATCAGGTGGTTTGATTGGAAGTTCGTATGAATGGCCTGCATCGATAAAATTTGAAAACAGATTTTCCTTTTGTTCAAAATATTTATCTTGGTTTTCCTTTTCGTCCTGAGGTATATTCAATGACACAAATGACAAATGATGTTGTTTTGCCTCATTAACACACGTTATCGTTTGATCTAAAAGAGACTTGACAGCGTCAATATTGTCTGCAGAATGCATCAATTTATCCATTTGATTCATGCACAATTTAGCTTGTCTGCATTTTGTAGATCTCTTTTCCTGACATGTTTGCATGAAAAACATCATTCCTTTAGCAGTAAAACTTGTGCGCCTCTTTATCAAAAGCGCCGTGTCACTTGTAGCTTTAGATGCAACGTCAGACATTTTTACTTTCTTATTGATGTTGGCCAGGTGCACACACAGTTATTTGCCAAGGTTGAATAAAGCACGTACCTTGCGGAATTTTGTTTGCAGCGGTGGTTGCCTTTTGCACTGTGTTGAATGTGCGCCGTGATTGCTGTTGCGCTTCACCTGTGAAGGCTTTGGGCCCGCTGGTGCGAATCTGGTGCAACAAACATCAATCCTCCACTCCGTAAATGCAGCTCCAGCGCTCCAGTAGCGTCACCGTTCTCCAGTACGGTGTCCAGGGAAGCTTTACACTGTCGGATGGGTCGGATTACTTGATGTTTGCTCTGTTTCCAGCCTGCGCCTCCGCCACTTCTAGGCCCAGCATAATCTCGAGCATCCAGGTGAGTAATCTACTGCAGTCATCCAGCAAACAACGAGTCCAGTTTCCAGGTATACCAACGATATACGTCCAGGGGCGGGTTTTTACTTAATGTAGTGGCTATTTGTCCTTGCACTTAAATAAAAATAAAACCAAACTTCTCAAATGACCACTGAGGCTACGTCAAGGCTTAGGCTTTACGCACGCTTAGAGGTACCAAAAATAAACTAATGTCCATTGCCAAAGATAAGTTTTGATGAGATTTATTTATACATATAATCAAGCTCACAAACATTTCCTGCTCCTCTCACCCTGTGTGTCTGTGTCTGTACCTGTGTGTGTGTGTGTGTGTGGTAAAAAACCATATGCACTCGCAGCCTCCTGGCTCCTCCCACCTTGACCTATTTATGCAAATTAACATAGCACCACGTGACCAATAAACGACAATGTAAATAAACATAAAATAAACAAAGTGCAAAATAGCTCCAACAATGTGTAACTGCACTTGTCTGGGCAGTGGGCTCTTGAGAGTGAGCAATTTGAACAGTGACCTTTTCCATATTTTAAACTACAATAGAAAAAGTTAGATTAGCATGCTATATTACATACCACATGCATTATTCAAAAGCCTTGTAAAATGTTAACTATATAACATATTATAGAGAGAAACTGAGCGTGTTCATGAATCTAAAATTATACCACTAAGTAAGTATTTATAGTATTTTGGCTTTAATTGCACAATCTACAGGTTCTGTACATTTAATACATGTTTTAACTAATTAGAAAAAATATGTGACAAATAATCTTTCAGTCTATAGTTTAATCCCATAGATTTTAAATTTACTCACTGCTACAAGTGCAACATTTACTTCAGAGAAATGAGTAATTGTGGACTTGCATTGAAGCGCTGGTAAGTCGACAGTAAAGTGTCTTGTTGCTGTGTGGACTATAGCTCCCCGCTTTGTGCTTCAGTGTCGTCCACTTCAGAGCTTCTCAGCATAAACCTGCCCCAGAGCCACAATTATTAAAATGACATATCTTCTCTTTTGTAAAAGTATTGGTCTAAAACATACTTTGGCTTTAAGACATTTATGTTTCATTTGAAAAACAGATTCAGAGGAGTGCCACTCTGGCCCAAAACAGATACTATAGATTTTTCACCTCAGAGTTACTCTGATGGACTGATTTAGAAAGGTGATGATAGTGTGTCATTTTTAGACAATAAAATGACATTTTAACAAGAGTTTTTTTGAAAAGGCTTTAAATTCCCTTGAGGATATAGTTTTGGAATTTGTGTGTAAACATTTGTCACATTGGCTCCAAGTTTCAGAAAACGTGCTTTAGCAATTACAAAAAACTGTAAACAGCGCAATGCAATATGTCTGTGAAGGTTCTCAGTCATCCAGGACATCTAGAAGAAAAAGTTAAAGTAAAAGCATCTGGACTAGGTTTTTAAGGTGAAGACGCTTTGTCTTTTGTGTGTGTTTTCAACAGTGCAGTTGTGTGGACAGTGGAGACCTACAGAACAATAATGATAAATTCATGTCATGCAAACCTGTTTATTAATTGTACAATTATATGTTGCGCAATGTTGGTTCCGTGGTTGTTAGGGCCGTTTCTATGCAGAAAACTTCACATTCCATTTTTGGATTCACGAGAAAAACAGTCTTCAGGAGTTTCACTCGCGATTTCTAAAAGAAAGACCTCAAGTGACCACTTTTATCCACTTCTTGACAACTAACGACCTGCTACGTGCTACTAAACAACCGTTAGCATGGAGCATGTAAGTATTTTGAATTTTTGAAATGTGTTGGTTTTAACTACATTTTCTAATTAGCATCCTCTAAAAAACGCTATGTTTAGTTATATTAAATGATTTCAAAGCTAAATTAACCAATTAGGTCCAATTCTGGCCAAATTGTTCCGTTGCAGAAGCCTGTTATCTGTGTAGGTTACGGACTAAACCAACCAATCAGCTTTAATCCAGCCCAGACTGTCAATGACTTATGGAGAAAAAAAAAAGCCTAGCCTAGCCTACTGATATTATCATATTTCACCATACAATGTATATAGGATGTATTTTGTAGGCTAATCCGTTAATCCATTTACAAATCTAACACAAAAACATGTGCTTTCTAGTGTTTTGTATGATGTCTATGTTACTAGACAGTTGTGAACTCATGATATTTTATTATTGTATTTTATTTTCTTGTTCTTTAATCTGTCTTATTCTAAAGTGTATTCATTGCTTTGTTGCAGTGTGTCTTGCCTGCTTCAGCTGCAGGACCACGACTACTGCAGGAAGAGGAAGGCTCCCAGGAGTCAGCACAAGTCGGAGGGCTACTGGAAGCAGGTAAGCACCAGAGGTTTTTGTAGAGATCATGTAAAAGTTAGTTTCTGAAGAACAGAAATAGATTTACAGAATATGTTGTAGATGAAGAAATCAGGCTCATAAGACCTGGTTGTAAATATAGACTTTGGCGTACTTCTAAGTGTCTGGTTCGGTGCTGCCCCTAAACAGGTCCTTAGCTCTCACCTGCCCGACCAGCCTCCACAGCCCACCCCTGACCTTCCTCCTGCCACTCCTCCTCTTCCTCAAGTCACTACAAACGTGAAGCTTCCTTCAGTGCACTGCCCTGAACCTAAGCCACGCAGTAACTCTGCTGAGCTCCCAGAGTTCCTGGGCTTGACCCGCTGCCCCCAGCCCTCCTCCGCTGCTCAGAGCGAGGGCCCCCAGCCCTCCTCCGCTGCTCAGAGCGAGGGCCCCCAGTCCTCCTCCGCTGCTCAGAGCGAGGGCCCCCAGTCCTCCTCCGGTGCTCAGAGCGAGGGTCCCCAGTCCTCCTCCGCTGCTCAGAGCGAGGGCCCCCAGTCCTTCTCCGCTGCTCAGAGCGAGGGTCCCCAGTCCTCCTCCGCTGCTCAGAGCGAGGGCACCCAGCCCTCCTCCGCTGCTCAGAGCGAGGGCCCCCACCCCGAGCCATCCACTGCTGACAGGGATCCTGTGACGATCCATGGGTACTCTGTGGAGCAGTACCAGAGCATCTACCACTCAGTAGTGGATGACATGCTCAAGTAGGTTTTTTTATGGCTAACAGGAAAAATATGTGTTTTTATCATTTGCCAATTAATAGAAAGACTGTATTTGTCACAGAAGGGAAAGACTAAATGGCTTTTCAAACAACACATGTGAACAAATCTGTTCTATCCTTTTCGTTAAAAGTTTAATTATTGATTTTTCTATTTTTTGTTTGCATTTCAAAGGTACAAAGTGGCCGCCCACGTCCGATTCTCTCGAGCTCGGCCGCAGGATCAAGCAGCGCCTGTGGGAGGCCCTCAACCGTCCACTCCTCACTGTTGTGGAGACAGCCTCGGGACTCCTGAAAATAGAGGAGTCCACATCACGCGAGACTTGTCCTCCACACATCTGAAGAGCCGGACCCTCGGGGCCCCTCCAAAAAGAGACGTCTCAACTAGAGACTCTCTTCTTTGTAAATATTGTATATAGTTCAAGACATCCCTTTGATGAATTTTAACGTTTTGTTTTGTTTTGTTTTAATAAAAAATACTTGTTAAGTCCATCTGCAGCTTCTATCACCAAGCTGCACCTCCAACAGTCTGCCTCAGCTTCAGCCTCCTCCTGCCTCATAAACAGACGCCTTACCATCATCCTGTCTGTTCCAGCCTCCAGCCTCTAACATCAGGCTCCAGCCTCTAACATCAGGCTCCAGCCTCCAGCCTCTAACATCAGGCTCCATCCTCCAGCCTCTAACATCAGGCTCCATCCTCCAGCCTCTAACATCAGGCTCCAGCCTCCAGCCTCTAACATCAGGCTCCATCCTCCAGCCTCTAACATCAGGCTCCAGCCTCTAACATCAGGCTCCATCTTTCAGCCTCTAACATCAGGCTCCATCCTCCAGCCTCTAACATCGGGCTCCAGCCTCTAACATCGGGCTCCAGCCTCTAACATCGGGCTCCAGCCTCTAACATCGGGCTCCAGCCTCTAACATCAGGCACCAGCCTCTAACATCGGGCTCAAGCCTCCAGCCTCTAACATCTGGCTCCAGCCTCTAACATCAGGCTCCATCCTCCAGCCTCTAACATCAGGCTCCAGCCTCTAACATCGGGCTCCATCTTTCAGCCTCTAACATCAGGCTCCAGCCTCTAACATCGGGCTCCAGCCTCTAACATCAGGCTCCATCTTTCAGCCTCTAACATCGGGCTCCATCTTTCAGCCTCTAACATCGGGCTCCATCTTTCAGCCTCTAACATCAGGCTCCATCTTTCAGCCTCTAACATCGGGCTCCATCTTTCAGCCTCTAACATCGGGCTCCATCTTTCAGCCTCTAACATCAGGCTCCATCCTCCAGCCTCTAACATCAGGCTCCAGCCTCTAACATCGGGCTCCATCTTTCAGCCTCTAACATCAGCCTCCAGCCTCTAACATCGGGCTCCATCTTTCAGCCTCTAACATCAGGCTCCAGCCTCCAGCCTCTAACATCAGGCTCCAGCCTCTAACATCGGGCTCCAGCCTCTAACATCGGGCTCCAGCCTCTAACATCGGGCTCCATCCTCTAACATCGGGCTCCAGCCTCTAACATCGGGCTCCATCCTCTAACATCGGGCTCCAGCCTCTAACATCAGGCTCCATCCTCTAACATCAGGCTCCAGCCTCCAGCCTCTAACATCGGGCTCCATCCTCTAACATCAGGCTCCAGCCTCCAGCCTCTAACATCAGGCTCCAGCCTCTAACATCGGGCTCCAGCCTCTAACATCGGGCTCCATCCTCTAACATCAGGCTCCAGCCTCCAGCCTCTAACATCGGGCTCCATCCTCTAACATCAGTCTCCAGCCTCCAGCCTCTAACATCGGGCTCCATCCTCTAACATCGGGCTCCAGCCTCTAACATCGGGCTCCATCCTCTAACATCAGGCTCCAGCCTCTAACATCAGGCTCCAGCCTCTAACATCAGGCTCCAGCCTCCAGCCTCTAACATCGGGCTCCAGCCTCCAGCCTCTAACATCGGGCTCCAGCCTCTAACATCGGGCTCCAGCCTCTAACATCAGGCTCCAGCCTCTAACATCGGGCTCCATCCTCCAGCCTCTAACATCGGGCTCTATCCTCTAACATCGGGCTCAAGCCTCCAGCCTCTAACATCGGCCTCCAGCCTCTAACATCGGGCTCCAGCCTCCAGCCTCTAACATCAGGCTCCAGCCTCTAACATCGGGCTCAAGCCTCTAACATCGGGCTCCATCCTCTAACATCGGGCTCCATCCTCTAACATCGGGCTCAAGCCTCCAGCCTCTAACATCAGACTCCAGCCTCTAACATCAGACTCCAGCCTCTAACATCGGGCTCCAGCCTCTAACATCAGGCTCCAGCCTCTAACATCAGGCTCCAGCCTCTAACATCGGGCTCCAGCCTCTAACATCGGGCTCCATCCTCTAACATCAGGCTCCAACCTCTAACATCAGGCTCCAGCCTCTAACATCAGGCTCCAGCCTCTAACATCGGGCTCCAGCCTCTAACATCAGGCTCCAGCATCAAATACCTCCTTCCTCCTGCCTCACAGTGTCCAGTCCATCTGCAGCTTCCACCACCAGCGCCTCCAGCCTCACCCTCCAGCTTCAGTGAACTGACAGATGTTTTTAAAAGTATGACCAACATTCATTTACTCATTTCACTTATTATGTTATGTGTGCATTTGTACTAACAGACTTTTTTTATCACTGGAAGGTGTCAAGGCCCTGGTTACAGCCTCCACTAGCGACAAATGTCAAACCACCAGCTAAAGACAGTGACTTCCAACATTGCCAAGGTACAGATGTTTACACAAAGCCTGCTTTAATCCACGATCCCTTAACAGAAAAATCTGAGTTTTTGACTCTATATGTTTTTATATTTTGTAGTGTGAAGTCATCACCAGAAACCAACCTGCCTTTGAGTCATTCTGAACTGCAACCAGAAAAGTCTCTAAAGCCTTGACCAAAAAAAATTGTTAAAATCTTTTATGAATAAAGTTTTTAGATTTTCTAAAACCAACATTATTTTCTGTTCTGTGTCTACAAAGGTATTTAAAACTGAAAGTTTCTCCTCCACACATGCTTTACTAGGTCAAAGAGTGACATAAGTAAATAGTGATCTGTGTTAGACCTGCAAGGAACTCAGGATTATTTGTATATTAGAGGCACTCAGTCAAAAGAACCACATCTGTAGATTTACATTAGAATATATTAGTATATCTAATACATATTCAAAGCAATTTTTTCTATTCATCAGATATTTAGAAATACAAAGAGAGTGTATTGTTCATACCATAGAGAAATAAATTGTTTACTAGTGATTTGTAAAAACCATGGTAAAAAGTGCTTTGAGTGCTATATAAATAAATATATAAAATAATAAAATAACAGGAGATTTGTCAGTTAAACACAAACAGAGTTTTTTACTCACCCTGGTCGTTTCCACTGCACTCTACCAGGAGGTGGTTTCCTGAAGAACAGAGATGCTTGGCGGCTGGAAAATCTGGATCCTCAAACAGTGTTTTGTCTTTAATGCAAGCCCTCTTCAGCTCAGCCTAGTGCTGGTTTTTGTACGGAGCAGGAGAGGAAAACATGGCCCAGATGCTGACGGCTCACAGCTGCAGACTGAGCACAGATACCAGACGTGATGTGACTTTCAACTAGAGGAAATACAACTAGTGGGCTCTAACCTCTCTAATTATGGATAGGAATATATCTTGTAAATCAAAGATAACTGTTGGGCCCCAAGTCTAGGGTTTTTATCTGATGGTCAAACAGAATTTGTTTATATATTCAGATGGTTTATATTCTCAAAGGAACATAGATATTTTAACTTTTTCACAGTAACCCATTAAATCTTTCATTTCCCAAGACATCCCAAAAACTCACTACAATGACACAGATTTAATACATGGATTTAATTCATTGAACTAAGTATCCTGGTTTTAATGGTGTTGCTTATTGTTGAACCCTAATACACAGCTGCAAGAGTTACTTTTACCAAATGAGTCAGATATTTCTGAAAATGTTTTGGTGTGTCCAGGTGTGTCTTAAGAAAACAGCCTGGATAGTTCGTTATGAAGTGATAAAGTATTCAAGATTCAAGATTCAAAGTGTTTATTGTCATGTGTACAGACAGAAAGCATGTTTCCTGTAATTAAATTCTTACTTTGCCGTCCACATTAAAATGTCACACAAGTAAGTAAAAATAAAAAATAAAAAAATAAGACAAATGTACAAGTAGTAATAATGCAAATATACAAAAAATACAAATATACAAAAAATACAAGAGGGCAAAAGGAGTAAAGTAGTAAAGTGAGGTAGTGCAGTTGTGATGGTGTAAAGTGAGGTAGTGCAGTTGTGATGGTGTAAAGTGAGGTAGTGCAGTAGGTAAACAATTGTTCATGTAATGTTGTGATTGTGAATGTAGACTCCTATCTGCTGTTTAGGAGTCTTATGGCAGAGGGAAAGAATGAGTTCTTCATTCTGGAAGTCCTGCATTTCACACTTCTGTACCTCCGTCCTGAGGGTAGAAGTGTGAACAGACCATGTTGGGGGTAGGAGGGGTCTTTGAGGATGGAAGCAGCTCTTCTGTGGACTCTGCGGTGGTAGATGCTCTGCAGAGAGGGCAGTGGAGTCCTGGTGATCTTCTGCACAGTCTTCACCACTCTCTGCAGGCGTTTGCGGTCCATGACAGAAGTGCTGCCGTACCACACAGTGATGCAGCTGGTCAGGACACTCTCAATGGTGCAGCTGTAGAAGTTGCTGAGGATCTTGGGCGACATGCCAAACTTCCTCAGCCTCCTCAGAAAATACAGCCGCTGTTGAGCCTTCTTGACCAGCTGCGTGATGTGAGGTGTCCAAGTGAGGTCCTCATTGATGTGGACACCCAAGTATTTGAAGTTGCTCACCCTCTCCACTTCAAGTTCCCGGATGAACAGTGGCTGAGGCGTTCTCCTCTCCCTCCTCATGTCCACTATCATCTCCTTTGTCTTGTCCATGTTGAGGGTGAGGTTGTGTTATATTGTACAAAACATGACTCTAAAGCTATGATCTAGCCTTCAAACAGAGCGAGAAGAAAAGGTTTAAGTTTGTTCTTCTTCCGGCTCCTGAGGAATGTGAGTAGGTATTCTACCTGTTTGTGCTGCCCACACACTGGCCTCTTTCAGCATGTGTATATGCTGAGCCACGGCCGGGTCACTTTAGGGCCTATTTATATTGTTTACTCTTGAATAAGTCAAAGTTATATGTCCTAAAAACTTGAAAACATAATGCTGGATGGAAAAATAAGTAAAGTCCTCTGTAGAGCTCAGTGTTATGTGTTGTTTGAGAGTGTCTGAATAATGTCATCAGGCGGGTTATTCTCAGTTTGTCATCTGCATTTTAACCATGCTGCATAATGACAAGGTGAATATCTGTCGCACTAGTTCTACAAACATTTGTTTAGTGTTTAGTGAGATACCATCACCAACAATGTAACTTGACTACTACTTTACTATTTACATGACATAAGATAAAAAAGTTTTAAAAAAGCACAACTTAACCACTGCCAACAGCAGTAAATCCATGTCAAAGCAAGGCTGAGGAAAGGTTTTAAAAGGATCAGAGGTGGAGCGAGAGCAAAGATGAATGTGAGGTTATTATAAAAAATTCATAAAATGTGAATTACAATCCCAGTTAGGTCTTACAGCTTCTCTGGTGTCATAAAGAAGCTAAAGAATGACCTGAAGGTGACAAAGAGTAAAAGCACATTTCTTTGGGCTGTATGAAGCTTCCCAAACAGTTTCACCATTACAAACCAAAACAGACACTGGTTTTTAGGTTATTTAATGCAACGCAGTTGAGTTTATCTGGTCTGTGCCACAAACAGCTTTGTCACAAGCTAAAAAAACTACAACACAGTTTTTGAAATGAAACAATAACTCATATAATGTGATTTAATTGTGTCCTACAATGTGCTTTAGTTCTATCCACAAAACCCACAACCCATTTATAACCACATTGTTTGAAAAGGGCTCCACAAACTACAGTTGTTTTGACATGTTTCAGACTGTATCAAATATCATGGAAAGTATGACAATTAAGAGCCTTTTGGCAACATTCACAAACTTGTAAACGTTTCATTGTGACAGCTTTTTGGTCACGCTCTATCACAAATCATAATGACCTCAAACCTGTTCTTTATACAGGAAGTACATCAGGATGCCACGTGCACCCCAATTATGGTGGCAGTTATGCACTCCTGCCTCACAGCAAGAAGGTGAGTTCAAAACCCGGCCGACTCAAACATCCTTGGCCGACTCTGGTCTTCCTGTGAGGAGTCTGCATGTCCTCAGGCTTACTCCCACCGACCAAACACATGCATGTACAGGTTAACTGGCAACTCTAAAGTGTCCCTAGTGAATGAATGTGAGAGTGAATAGATGTCTGTCACTGACTGTGTCTAAATGTCAGCCCTGCGACTAACTGGCCACTGTCAGTTTTCAACAGTGGTATTAACGGAAAAATGTAAAAAAAAAATACAGCTCTCCCTTTCCATCCATCCATTTTCTACCGCTTATCCGGGGCCGGGAGCGGGTCAGCAGTCTAAGCAGAGACGTCCAGACCTCCCCCTCTCCAGAGGGGTGTCCTCCCGGTGGGACATGTTCGAAACACCTCCCTAGGGAGGCGTCCAGGAGTCATCCAAAACAGATGCCTAAGCCATCTCAACAGGCACTTCTCGAAGTGGAGGAGCAGCAGCTCTACTTTAAGCTCCTCCCGAGCGATCGAGCTCATCACCCTATTTTTAAGGGAGAGCCCCGCCACCCTGCGGCGAAAGCTTGTTTCGGCCGCCTGTATCCGAGATCATGTTCTTTGGATCATAGGTGAGAGTAGGAACGTGGATTGACCGGAAAATCGAGAGCTTTGCCTTGCAGCTCAGCTCCTTCTTTACCACGTCTTTACCACAAAAACAAAAACAAACAAGATGTGTTTTAACTGCAGACTTTTAGCTTTAATTTGAGGTATTTACATCCAAATCTAATAATATAGTATTTATACGATTGAAGTCTTTGCTTTCTTTAGTGGACTTGCAAGTAAAACTTCAAATAAAATTAGCACAAAGCATTAAAAAAGTTTTAACAGCTATTAGAGTTGATTTCAAATTAGTTGATAATTGCAGTCAAAGTCATGGAGTCCACTTACTATCGACGAACGAGAGCAAGCCAACAACGGCAACGAGAGAAGGGTGGAAAACCCCACTGAAAAAAACAAAATGTAGCTCGGGCGGGAAGCTCCACTGGCGTTAGCCTTGTGTTAGCAACAGGTTAGCAATATATCTTAGCCTCGGCTACAGCGGAGTGGGCGTAATTACCCACGCACGCGCTCATAATGCCCTCCCACGGTCTTACGATGCAACACTCCCTTTGCCCATTTTAGTAACATCCTCTGACGAAGGAGTCTGAAATGTCTGGATGTAATCGCCATCTTTTTGCCCTGACTTTGAGACAATATTGGCGAATAGGGGACCAATGGGCGGATTACATCCATTTTTATTTACAATCTATGGTGCTGTCTCAAAGCTCTTATGAGGTGCTATGAGGAGCGAGGAGGGGAGCCGGAGGAAGCTTCAGAAAGTAGTGATGGGTCGTTCGCGAATGAGTCGGCTCTTTTAACTGAGCTGAGTCAAATGAGCCGGCTGACCAAAAGAGCCGGAATGCCCATCACTATCATAGATTGTATAAATAGAGGGGGCATAAGCAGTGATGCCAGTAACGCGTTACTTAGTAACGCGTTACTCTATTCTGACCACTTTTTTCAGTAACGAGTAATCTAACGCATTACTATTTCCAAACCAGTAATCAGATTAAAGTTACTTAACCAAGTCACTGTGCGTTACTATTTTTGTCATTTTTTGTCAAGAAAGACTATTTTATCTTTTATTAAAACAAGTATTTATGTTAAGTCAAGAAAGACTGCCTTTATTTTTATTAAAACAAGTATTTATGTTAAGTCAAGAAAGACTGCCTTTATTTTTTACTAAAACAAGTATTTATGTTAAGACAAGAGAGACTGCCTTTATTTTCTGTAAAAACATGTATTTTTTCAGGAAATAGTTTTTAAATTCAACTTTAATTGTCAGGAGATAGATTGTTGATGTTACTGTTAAAAATACACTTCAAATAAAGTGATTGTTGGCAAAACCAGCTGTCATTTTTATGTTGTCGGCTGCTGCTGAATGTAACTAATAAAGTAACTTGTAAAGTAACTTAGTTACTTTTAAAATCAAGTAATCTGTAAAGTAACTAAGTTACTTTTTAAATCAAGTAATCTGTAAAGTAACTAAGTTACTTTTTCAAAGTAACTGTGGCAACACTGGGCATAAGCGAGGATGCACTGGAGCTTCCTACGCGGAAGTCAAACTCACGGCGGAGATACAAAACCCCGCCCACTCCACGCGCTTGTCAAAGTGCGTCTTTCGTGTTTGGTTTTTGAAGAACTTCAGCAGAGACAGAAGTGTCTCTTAAATGCAAGGGTTCATCTGTGAATGTTATAATAAATCCTGATGTTTGTGAACCTTATATTTGTATAAATATATAGATATATAATATAAAGAGAAATTGGATCTTCAGTTAGCATACCTTGATTTTCCTCTTTATCTTTTGTTTTTCTGGTAGACATGCATCAGGAATGGCAATATATACAGTGTATATATACTATATACTGTATATGCAGAATATATAGATTTCTCTTTGTATCTATATAAAGAGAAAAACGTTATATATCAATGTATGTTTATTTAAAATGTAACACATATTCTTGGCAAATATCTCACTAAATTAAAATTCTGAAATGAATTTGAGATTTTGCAGCAGCAGCCTGAGCTTAAACCTGCCCTGTACCAGGTTAAGTCACCTGCAGAAGCAGAAGTGTGACTCAGGATGAGCATGTTTTAAACAGAACCTTACACCTTTTGACCAACAGGTGGGAGTGTGGACCATGAAAATTATGTCATTGTTTGTAACAAAAGTATGTTTATGAACATGAGCAACAGCGTTTCTCTTTTCAACAACTGTACATTAAGATAGGATATGAAGAATTTAAACAAGTTTTAATTGAACCCTCCCACAATAGCTTTGCCTTTGTCAGCACAAGTATGTTTGCCCTTTTCTCCACAGCACTATGAGAGAAGGTTATAAAGTGGAGCCTCATGAACAGAAACTCTTTGAAAATAAGTAACATTGCATTAGTGTAGAATTTATCATCTGTACTGTTTTAGGACTTTAGTTACCCAACATGTGACCTTTGCCTTAGTGACTTTGCATAGTTAGCATAAAAAATATTATACAAGTAAAAATATTACTTAAAAAAACATTTTATTTTAGCACGCACTTTTTAGGTCTTGTACTTCTTTTTCCACTGCCCATTCTTTGAGCTTTTAAGTCATCAACATTAAGACAAACTGAAATGTTCTAAAAAAAACAAACAAAATAATAATAATAATTCCAGGTACAAATAACCAAGCATGACATTTATTTTTTTATAGACAACTACATTTTTAACAATTCAACACTTTTCCACGCCTTTATATACAACCAGAGGACAATCAGATTCAGAACTTTACAAGAATGAAAACTTGGAGTGGGCAGGGATACCTTACCTTCTGCGTTTGAAGAAAACAAAGAAAAAGCAGTAAAAATGCAAAACAAGTACTTGAGAAGTACATTACACTGATTATTCAAACTGCATTTTACATGTTGGGACTCTTGCTCTCAGTTCATGTAAGAGCTGTGAGGGCGGGGCTCTAGATGAGGAAGATGATGTCGCCGCCACCATCACCTGGTTGTCGCCCTGCATGCGCGCCAGGGCCGAGCGGATCTCGTTGTCGGAGAAGTGCTTCTCGCCCTTTGTTGATGTCGCCCTTCAGGTCCTTCAAATTGACGGACTGAGCGTGGGCCGACTGGAAGACGCCCGAACAGGGACGACTTGAACTCTTTCAGCCTGAGAGACCACATCAAGCATAAAACTAAATGTAGTATACAATTGAACAAAATACAGAGAAAAATAAGGTAAAAATAAGAAAATTAAATTAAAGACAGCAACACAGCAGTTTTTTTACCCATAGCCAAGAGGTTAGAGATGCAGCAGTGAAAGTTAGCTACATTTGTGATTTGTGAATTTGTGATTTTTGGCCATTTTTCAGACAATATAAATGATAACACAAAAACTTTTTATCACTCATAGTTAGTGGTTGGGTGAAGCCATTAGTTGTCAAACTCTCTTTAAATAATAACAGAAACTGCCCAAGTACATTGGGTATCACCAGGTTATGTAAAACTGATCAAAAGTTTACATACACTGGTGATTTTGGCCTGATAACATGCACAAGTGACACAAACAGGTTTGAATGGCTACTAAAGGTAACCCTCCTCACCTGTGATCTGTTTGTATGTAATCAGTGTGTGTGGATAAAAGGTCAGTGAGTTTCTGGGCATCTCTCATCCAGTGCTGCACTGGCGTTTCTGTATTCTGAGTCATTTCCACCTACCTGTCTGCAGAGAGCTCTGCACCCTCTGATGTGGCATCCATCGGCTCCTCCTGCTGCTGCTGCCCTTTGGCAGGTTTAGCAGCCCCGGCCTGAACTGGAAAACACAAAACAATGTATAAATAATTAGTGTAAACCTGAACTATGTATAGGTTTGTGAAGACGGAAGACGAGGTGCGGGAGAAATTAAGGTCAGGAATTAACATTAAAGAAAAGGTCAAGCTGCTAAATTTAATGTTTGGGACCTGAAATAGTTGGAGCAGGATCATTACCCTGTTGTTATTCATGACCATGCTGGTTTCTATGGTTCAGAAGCGTATGTTGTTGCCAGTTTACAGGGCAATGTAATCCAACGGCTGTTCCCAAGCACTTGTAGGCTGAAATAAAGTCTGTTTTTATTTACAATGCGTAGTAGGCTATGTCTATTTAATGATCGCGGGGGCGGGCCGGGTTGTAAAAATAGATAGTGGTGCAGGGCAGGCCATATAATCCCACCTGCTCTCCCCACAGTTCATACTGACGTTGTGTCCTTGGGCAAGACACTTAACCCACCTTGCCTCCAGTGGTGTTCCAGCTGCAACACTGGTGAATGGAACCTTAATGTAAGTCGCTTTGGATAAAAATGACTAAATGTAAATATAATTTCATAAAGCGGGGCCCGAAAAAAAACCTGTGCATCACTAATGTAGACAGCTCAAGCTAAATGGTGTCATGGCTATTAGGTGTTGAGCAGGAAGTAAATGTTTAATATGCTGCAATATTGTTTGAAATACTGGATTGGATTTTATATGACGCTTTTTAAAAAGGCACTCAAAGCGCTGCACAATTGAGTCCATTATTCATTCACTCCACAGTCACCAAACACACTTACATTCATACACAAGTGCCACAGACACTGGAGGCGACGTGGGTTAAGTGTCTGCCCAAGGACACAACAGTATGATCCAGGTGGGGGGGGATGGAACCACCAACCTGACTGTTACATGACAACCTGCTCTACCACCTAAGCCACTGTGCGAAATAGTGCATTTACAGCTTTATCGTTTACTTTTTCCAGGTTGTGAAAATAAATGGTTTGCTGCATTATCAATACAGCAGATAAGACACTGGTCAGTTTTTTAAATTATGAAATCCAATGGAGAAAACGTAGGGCCTTGTATGCCTACTGATAGTGAAATGGTCAAGAAGAAATTTGGCACAAAGCTATCCGAGATGGGAAAATGGTGAGAGAAATTCCCAGTCGTATCACGGGAAGAAGCAGAAGAGGGGTTAGTAACTTACTCTCTGGGACGTCCTGGTTTTCAGTGAAGTCGTATGGACTGTAGGGTTCACTGCCCTGAGAGCCACGCACCCTGCAGGAGACATGAGGTAGTGTTACATTACAGAGCAGGTTTATTCACCAAGTTCAACAGGACTTGTTTTAAACAAAGGACTA
Source organism: Perccottus glenii (assembly GCA_024416835.2). NCBI lineage: Eukaryota > Metazoa > Chordata > Actinopteri > Gobiiformes > Odontobutidae > Perccottus > Perccottus glenii. The sequence continues at coordinate 20,439,760 of CM044564.2, forward strand.
TAACCTGCAAAAATATTTTTTTGAGAACAGTTTGTACCTCTTCCTTTGAGTTTTTTGTGAGCGCTGAGAGCCAGCCTCCTCTTCTTCTTCTTCTTCCTCTGAACCCGAGTCCCGATCCTTCCTGGCACGCTTCTTCTCCTTCTCCAGAACCTGACAAGACAAACCATATGAAAAAACGCTCCTTTACCACATTTGACTAAAAACAGCTTCAGTAAAACTGAACAGACCTTTTTGAAGTAGGCAAACTGCACCAGCTCCACAGCCACCTCCGAGTCCTCCAGCTCCACGGCTTTGCTCATGCGGCCTTTGGCGTGAGCTGTGGCCAGACGGATCAGCGTCTCCAGTGTTCGGGCCGTCACTGGAGAGGTCTGAGGTAGAAACAATCTCACTTTAATTAATACTAGGGTTGTGCAAGATACAGCATACTTCCAAAATGAGATTCGACTCAACATGACACACAGCAAAAGACTTCTGAACTGTAACGTCCTTATCTTCACGGAGACGTGGTTAAATAGTGGAATACCAGACTCCGCTATTGAGCTCACGGGACATCACATGCTCCGCGCGGACAGAACAACAGATGGATCCGGTAAGACAAGGGGAGGCGGATTGTGTATTTATTAGGGCTGGGCAAGTTAACGCGTTTTTATCGCGTTAACGCATTAATGAATTAACGCCGACAATAATTTTATCGCGCGAACGCCGGCCGATTAGTATGGTGAAAGAAATGACTGCACGTATGAGCCGCCTCATCCAGTGCTTTAAGTGGGCGATGCACGCACCTGTACTCAGTACCGCCACTTCTCCGCTGCGCCCAGAACGTGCTTTTAGCGTACTGGTACGCTCATTTGGACATCTGTTTTAATAGAGGTTTTAATCCTTTGCCTGCTCTGCCGCTTTCCAGAGCGCCTTCACAATGCACGCTTCCTAATTCGTCCCACCAAGAGCAGAGACTACATTACCCATACACCCTTGAGTTTGGCAAGTGAAAGGAACTGCATTCACATGCTCTGACTGTAATGAAAACACAAGAGAGACATTTATATTGTTTATATTGTTATAATGTTATGATTGAAGCTCTGGACAGAACTTGTTTTTCTATAACAAACTAAACAAAATATTAATGCCCTGTCAGTGGCAAATATTTTTGGTTTTAATATTTAATTTGATTACATTAATGTTTAAGTTCAGATTTACAAGAAATGTTTTAACTGCTGTAAAAGCACATTTGTTTAAAGTGTTGTTTAAAAGTGCAAACCAAATGTTATTGCACTTTTGTTCATATAGCAGTTCTTTTAAAATGTATGCAGTACACTAATTTTGAATTCATTATTAAATTTTGTGTATAATGCGATTAATCACAGAACATTGTGCGATTAATCGCGATTAAACATTTTAATCGTTGCCCAGCCCTAGTTGTTTAATTTAATTAGGTGATTCTACATTTAAATATTGATGATAACAAGCTTGGGGGAAAACACAATTAATTGCAATTAATTACAGAAAATGTGCAATTAATTAGTTAATTTTTTTTAATCGATTCCCAGCCCTAGTATTTATATTAACAAAGCTTGGTGCACAAACTCTGCTGTTGTTGGGAGCCATTGTTCAGCTAACCTAGAGTTTCTCATGGTTAAATGTAGACCGTTCTATCTGCCGCGGGAGTTCACCTCCACCATTATAACTGCAGCTTATATTCCCCCGGACACTGATGCCAAGCTTGCTATGAAAGAACTTTATGCAGCCATCAGTAAACAACAGACTATTCACCCGAAGCGTTTATTGCTGCGGTGATTTTAATCACTCTAACCTAAAGACTGTGCTACCCAAATTTCATCAGAATGTTTCCTGTCACACCAGAGGGAACAAAACCCTAGACCATGTTTACACAAACATGGCTGGAGCTTACGTGGCGACACCCCTCCCCCACCTGGGACAATCAGATCACATATCTCTGTTCCTCACTCCCAAATATTCACCCCTCATCAACCGTGTGAAGCCATCAGTGAAGACCATCAAGGTGTGGCCTGGGGCAGATTTCACACTCCAGGAAAAGTTTCTACACACAGACTGGAGTATGTTTGCTTCCCAAGCCACCAGTGGTGCTCACACAGACATTGACTGCTACACCTCCTCTGTATTGGATTATATTAATACCACCATTGACAGTGTTACAACCCAGAAACAGATCACCACATACCCAAATCAGAAGCCATGGATGAATCAGGAAGTGTGACTCCTGTTGAAGACACGCAATACTGCCTTCAGATCAGGTGACGCACAAGCCTACAGCACATCCAGAGCAAACCTGAAGAGGGGCATCAAAAAGGCCAAGCACTGCTACAAGCTGAAGATAGAGGGACACTTCTCCAACTCTGACCCTCGACGCATGTGGCAGGGCATCCAGGCCATCAGTGACTACAAACCCACCCACTCCACCCCTGCAGCCACCGATGTCAACTTCCTGAATGAGCTAAATGACTTTTATGCTCGCTTTGAAAGAGACAGAGAAACTGCAACCAAGCTCAAACCCTCAGTTGACCACCCTCCAATCACACTCTCATTCACTGATGTCTGCAAGGCACTGAGCCGGATCAGCACACACAAGGCTGCTGGACCAGACAACATCCCTGGTCGTGTTCTCAGGGCATGTGCGGAGCAGCTCGCTGGGGTTTTTTCAGACATTTTCAACCTGTCTCTTGCCCAAGCAGCTGTACCAACATGCTTCAAATGCACTTCCATTGTGCCAGTGCCAAAACACTCTAGTCCAAGGTGCCCCAACGACTACCGCCCTGTAGCACTCACACCCATCATCATGAAGTGCTTTGAGCGGCTGATCCTGGAACACCTAAAAGACTCCATACCACCCACATTGGACCCGCATCAGTTTGCCTACCGGCAATAGGAGCACAGAGGATGCAGTTGCTATGGCACTGCACTCTGTGCTCACCCACCTGGACAATAAGAACTCTTATGCACGTATGCTGTTTGTTGACTTCAGCTCAGCATTCAACACCATCATCCCGACCAAGTTAATAGCCAAACTTGAAGACTTGGGCATCAATACCTCACTCTGCAACTGGATTCTGGACTTCCTGACCAACAGACCCCAGAATGTCCGATCTGGATCCACCTGCTCCACATCCATCACACTTAACACTGGTGTACCACAGGGCTGTGTGCTAAGCCCATTTCTCTACTCCCTCTTCACCTCTGACTGCAAGCCTGTGTTTGGATCCAACGCCATCGTCAAGTTTGCAGACGACACTACAGTGATTGGTCTCATCAGCAACAACGATGAGACTGCCTACAGCGAAGAGATCCAGCACCTGTCCACATGGTGCGAAAATAACCTGCTCCTCAACACCACCAAAACGAAGGAGCTCATCGTGGACTTCAGGAAAGAGTCTAGAGGCACACACGACACCATCCACATCAATGGAATGGACGCCGAGCGTGTCTCCAGCTTCAAGTTCCTGGGGACCCACATCTCGGCTGACATGACCTGGACAACCAACACCTCCAGCCTGGTCAAGAAGGCTCACCAGCGCCTCTTCTTCCTGAGGACATTGAGGAAGAACCAGCTCTCCTCGGCCATCCTGGTGAACTTCTACGCTGCGCGATAGAAAGCATCCTGACGAACTGTGTCACAGTGTGGTATGGGTGCTGCTCTGTCGCTGAGCGCAAGGCATTGCAGCGGGTGGTGAAAACTGCCCAACGTCACAGGGACTCCACTTCCTGCCATCGAGAACATCCAGAGGAAACGCTGTCTGCGCCGAGCTCGCAGCATCCTTAAGGACTCCTCTCACCCAGCCCACAGACTGTTCTCCCTCCTCCTCCGGCAGGCGTTTCAGGAGCCTCCGGACTAGAACCAGCAGACTAAAGAACAGCTTCTTCCCCAGAGCTGTGTCTTTACTGAACTCTAACCCTTGCTGACCCCACACCTCTCACAGACTCCTCTCTCACCCCCCACCATGCCACTCCCCTCACAGACTCTCCTCTCACCCCCCACCATCCCACTACCCTCAGACTCTTCTACCCCCACCACCATCCCACTCCCCTCACAGACTCTCCTCTCATCCCCCACCATCCCTTGCACTACCGCACCTTTGCTACCAACTGTTCTACAGTACCAACTGTTTACATTTCACTGTTTGCACTACCTTAAATCTACTGCTTACCTTAAGCTAACATACAATTGTATACACCTACCTGTAAAATTCTGTTTATAGTTAGAGACATCTGTATATCACATGTGTGTGTGTGCGCGTATATGTGTGTGTGTGTGTGTGTGTGTGTGTGTGTGTGTGTGTGTGTGTGTGTGTGTGTGTGTATGTGTGTGTGTGTGTATGTGTGAGTATGCTTGTGTGTGAGTATGTGTACGTCAGGGGTTCCGTTGTCCGGTAATTACCGGTCATTGGCCGGGAAAAAAATTAAATGTCCGACAAAATTAAATCTCTCCGGTCAAATTGTCAGATTAAAACTGCCTAATAATCCCGGCCCCACCCCCCAACATAATCTGAATCGACCGTTTGAAAGTTTTTAAACAACATCGCATGTTGCATTTCAAATAAAGCGCACGCCTAACGGCTATAATATAGACCTAAACCACGAACTATTGAGAGACGTTTCAAATATGGCCAGGCCCAGGCAGACTAGCCTTAAAAGTTTTTTTCAGAGGCCAGACGCGAAGGAGGATACTGAATCAGGAACGCCTGAAGCCTCTGATGTCCAGAGCCAGACAGCTCCGCCGCGGAAAATGTCATTACGTAGAGAAACTTGTTCAGTGTATGAGCATTTATACATGTACTGGTACTGGAAAGTTGTTACTTACAGTGGTGTATGGTCATCACTAATTAGTAGCCTATTGTATCAGAACTAAATAATAAAAAATTAAATACTCAGACTTTTTTTTTTAAAGTAGCACACACTGCAAATAGAAAACAGTTTGTGGACATTAATGATATAAAATCAGACAAAAAATAATATTAGTTGTTAATATGTGGGGGGCAACCATGTTGCACACATGTCCACAACTTCCGTAATGTACCTTTAATGAAATAAACTTTAAGAAAAAAGTCCAAATGTAAAAAGTACTTAATGACCTTAAAAATCCAGTGACGCAGTACAATCTCATGTAAATTTGATACATGTCCTGTGTCATGCTCCAGCCTTTACATTTATACACAAGTATAGAAATGTACAATGTAAATAAAAATAGAGATCTTTACCATATCCTTTCAACTCAAAGTAAATAAAGAGAATGCCCCAATGTAAATGACTGTTTGGTTCTCACCCTGGCAATGTCGGAGCCAAGCTGCTCCTGGCTCCTCAGCCGCGAGTACTCCTCTGCAATGTGACTGGCCGCCTCCCCAGTCAGAACGGGAGTCACAGCTTTAGCGATGCAGATGTACTTCCTCATGAACTCCTTGCTCACAATCTTCTCCCTTAAAACACAACATTTACATTACTTTGGAAATAAACGCCTGGTATTGAATTTGAACTGTGACATTTGACCTGTGCCTACCTCTTCTTCTTAGTTCCGTGCAGCAGGTTGTTGTGTTTCTCATAAACCTGAAGCTCCTCCTGCTCCTCTGCCACAGCATCAGGATCCTCTGTGGCCAGGACGTCCACTGTTCCTCCCAGAGCCATGGCTACACCAAACAAACAAGGACAATAGGAATTCAATGAGTAGCAGCAGAATATTAACAAATTGGAAAAGTATAGGATGTTCAACCTTTTGGGTAATCTCAAAATGATTTAAAAAAATGCTAATAAAACTTTATGATGGACTTGGCAAAAGAGTTGTATTTCATTTGTAGTCATGTTGTATTATACTAAATATTCTAAAAACACTCTCAGAGAAAATCAATTCAATAATAGCCCTGTAATTGTGGGATTACCATCAATATATAGACTGCTGGAACAACCAATTATCTTGAGCTTTATTAAAACTTAGAAATGTTGTCATTGTCTGAATTAAACTCCAGTGTGGACATTACCTGTCCCCTCCTGCTCGCGGGGGTCCCTGTAGCGGTGCATCCTCAGGACGTGGTCTGAGATCTCCCGGTCCTGCTCGGCATCCATCTGGTCCAACACGATGAAGAGCAGGTCAAAACGAGACAGCAGTGAGTCCTGGAGGCCGATGTTCTCCATGGGTGTCTTGTACTGGTCGTACTGCTCAAAACAATAAACACCATTAACATTTTGACACCAGAAATAAGTTTCATTTTCAGAGGTGATGTAGAGGCTTACTCTGCCGTAGACCGGGTTAGCGGCGGCCAACACAGAGCAGCGGGCGTTGAGCCGGGCGTGGATCCCAGCTTTAGCGATGGTGACGCGGCCCTGCTCCATGACTTCGTGGATGGCCGTACGGTCCATGTCGGACATTTTGTCAAACTCATCGATGCACACCACGCCGCGGTCGGCCAGCACCATGGCCCCTGCCTCTAAACGCCGCTCGCCTTTGGAAAGAATGACATCTTTACAAATCAAATATCTCCTTCACCCGTCTTTATGCACAGACTAAAGTCAGAAAAGGGCTTTTAAAGTTTCTGCAAAATTTGCTTTCCATGGGTTTCTTGAAATCTAAGCTTAAGTAGTTCCACATGACACAGACGTATGTTGATCACTGTGTGGACTTTAACTTGCAATTCCAATATGTACAGTGTTTTAATGTGTTCTTGATTTTCTTAAACATTTGCAGAATTGTAGTAGCTTTAACTGTTGAATTTACCCGTCTCCTGGTCAGTGGTAACTGCTGCGGTCAAACCGACACCAGAGGACCCTCGTCCGGTGGTGGGGATGGCTCTGGGGGCTGTATGCAGGACGTAGCGCAGCAGCTGGGACTTGGCCACTGAGGGATCCCCTGGATAAAGAAAACAGATTAGTTGGAACATGGACTACAAAATCATGAAGGAGAGTTATAGTTTCCTTATTTACTGCTGGTCAGTCAGGAAAGGTCTGGAACCTCATAATACAAAAACAGTTGCACCCCTTTTTGTTCAAGTGTTAATTATAAGCATTTAAAAAAAAATGCCTAGTGATAGGACGGTGGGATTAGACAAAAAAATATATCAGTGTCTTGCAGTTACAATCCAACAACAAGTAACTGGAACATAAACAAATGTTTGTGGTTTTAAAAGTAAAAATCCTAAACTTCTCTAAAATACCATTATTTAAACAAACTGGCCTGTTCATTTGGCCAAATCAACAAATGATCAAATAAAACTTTGAGCAAGACACTGTTGTGTACCGATAAGCAGGACGTTGATGTCTCCTCTGATGCGGGAGCCGTTCTCTAGAACCTTCTCCACTCCTCCCAGGAGCATGCAGAGGATGGCCTTCTTGATGTACTCGTGTCCGTGGATACTGGGAGCCAGGGAGTGGGCCAGCTGCTCAAATGGGTCCTACCACAACAAAGCAACACTTACATTCCCGCTTTAGGTTCTTCACAAAAAAAAAAACACTTTCAGCAAAGACAGAAGTGACGTCTTACAATGGAGCGGCTCTGACTGAACTTCCGGATTTTAGCCACGTCGTCAGCTGAGAAGTTGGGAGACACCTCTTTACTCATCTGTTTGACGTGGCAGGCGATCATGATGGTCCTGAAGAAAATGGTGAACCATATGAACACACTAGTCTTGTTTCCATAAATGTATTAAAGAGACATTGAATGACTTTTCAATGAATAACAGTTCCTTGTGCTCCAGTCCACACTTTGAGAACCACTGTGTTAAACAAACCAAGACCCTTACCTGAAAGTGCCAGTGGTGAAGCCCCCCTTCTTGCCGGGCAGACAGCGGTACGTCCCTACAACCTGGACTCTGTCTCCAGGTTTGATCATGTCTACCAGGTCGTTGTCTAGGATAATGTCCACGGAGCGGGGGAGCTGACCGGCGGGGGCCTTCTCCGGCATCTCCTGCACTGTGATGGTCTGGTGGTCCTTGTAGATGGACAGACCAAATTCCGTCTCCAGAGGGTTGTTCTCCTCGTCCTGTTGAAAGAAGGAAACTATAGATAACTTGTTTTTTTATTTAACCTAGTCAATCTTTAATTCTCCCACTGAGATTACAAATCCGTTCTGCAGAGGAGTCCTGGTTCAATGTGTGTGTGTGTGTGGGGGGGGTGACTATTACACATATTTTCCCAAAGGAAAGCTACGCAGACATGGGGAGAACATGTAAACTCCACACAGAAATTCCCGGCCCTGGAAGGGAATTAAACCCAAGACCTTCTTGCTGTGACTCCGTGTCTAAATTAAATTCATTAGTTAAACTATTATTGTTCAGGGACTGTGTGTTAAACATTGTTAAACAAAGTTTCAGTAGCTTCTGTCTGGCCAGAGAGACAGTGGACAGCAGTTTGCTTAATAAAAGCGAATGCAGCTAAAGGCTATTAGCCTCGTGTCCTGAGAGATGTGCTGATATTTAGAGCCATTATGTTATTAAATTAGAAACAATTAATTACTTTTATCTGATGCTGAAAGCTAAGCCTTGTCACAAAGGAATGTGAACATGTAAAAACCTAGTCTTTAGGGCACAAATCTTGTAATGAACAATTTTACATTATAATTAAACAAATATTGACCAGACCAGATTTGAGACGACAGGCCCAGCCCTACTGTTTACGGTTTACTGAGGCGTAATGGGCATGAGACAGCTCTACATAAAACAGGCTATAAATAAATAAAAATTATGTTCATCAAATGCAGTGGGATGCATTGAATACAGCCACGAAAATACAAGAGATATGCAAAGACTAAGAGCAGACATTATCTCTATGAAAAATTATCTTGCTACTTTTAAATATAATTTTTTAACTTACAGCACCTTATCTTACAAAGCTCCTAGAAAATGTAAAGAGAATAGCTTTACTTTGGGTAGGACAGTAGGGCAACAGGAAAGAGGTTGAGAGTCCTACACCAGTCAAACAATCCAAGCTGGAATCAAACCCGGGTTGTCCAAGTATATGGTACGTGCCCCAGGTGCACCACATTTGCATCTGGTTTAGAAAAATCCTATTTAACGCATTACTTACTTTTGTAGGGTAGACAGCACTAGATGGAAACGCATCCAAAGAAGTCAGGTCTGTGTATTTGCGCTCCATGGTTTTTTTGGTAGCGGGGCAGTAGTGGACACTGCGCACCACTTTGGGACGGACCAGGGAACCTACAAAGACAAAAATAAAGGATAAAAACAGTTGATGACACTCTGGAGCCTTCATGAAAAGTCCTGACGTTGAACTCACACTTTGTGACGATGCCCTCGACACACAGCATGCTGCCCAAAAGGCGGGACGTCAGGGTGCGGGGGCTCACATGTTTGGCGCCGAAGCTGCCCTCCAGACCGACAAAGAACTCCTCGTACTGTTTGGCGTATGTGGCGTCCACAGAGGCCACCAGGTCCTTCAGAGCGCGCTGAAAGGCCAGCAGCTCCTCGAATGCATTGCTCATTAACCTGAAGACAGCATGGATCAAAAAGACACGTGACTTTTGTATTTCTTAAACTAAAAATGTTTGGATTGACAGTAATACATGATATTCAGATTATTTAATAGTTTAAATAAGTAGTTTAAATTGAGATTAGATTAGTCTTCAATCCTTAGGTAAATTCTCTGACCTGTTATTGGCCTGTTGCTACAGGTCAGTCATAGAAACAGCTGAATAAAATAGTAATATAATAGAACAAAATCCTTTACTGTCAGTGTACAGCAGTTAAAAGAAATTTGGGCAAAATGTAACTATACTATTAGACACATCTAAAGTTACTTCTACAAGAAAATGACATCAGATTTTGAATTTACCCAGTCCCAATTACTTTTGTGATGGCAACCTGGTTTTCACACAGCAATGTTGACAGATCCCCAAATATGAACCTAAATACAGCCATCTATTTTATTAATAAATAGCTGAAGGGAGGTGACTAACATTTAACTAGTATGCATACCCTTGGAATATAATTCACTAAAATACAGTAAAAAAGAATAATCATTACCTGCTAATCATTTATGCTAAGTGAGTTAGCCAGTGTGCACAAGTTCTACAGCCTCCCAGGAGTTAATATTGCTTCTCATCCACACAGGCAGACATGTTCTTCAGTGAAAGGCACTTACTTCGCAGCTCGGGCCTCGTTTCGTCTCCTCAGGTCATTGACATTGACGATGAGTCGACATTTGTTCTCACTGATCATGTCCCTCACTTTGCTCTGGTAGATGCCCTGGTCTTGCTGCACAATACAATAGAGGCCAGCAATAACCATTTATTAATATAGAAATGAAGCCACTTAATAAAAAGAGAACGTAAAATCTAAAGTAAATACACACGATATAGTATAATCATACTAGGATGGCATATGTCAAGTGCCAGGAATATCTTTGGCAACAAAAACACTTAAGTCTTTTGTTGACCACATGGGTTTCAATACACTGACAGAACAGATTTATGACAAAGTTATAAAGTCTTACGTCGTCGTCCAAGAAATCCAAATAGTCCCTCTGGGCTTCCCTCATGTCCCTGTCGTCCAGCACGTCAGTGGCCATGATATTTAGTAGTTAGTTTTCACTCCGAAAAGTTGAAGAAAAGAATAGTTTAGCTGCTGTCCGCTACGCTCCTGTCTCCACACACAACTGATGGGTTTTCGCGCCACTACGTGCCGACTCCAATCAGAACGTAACATGCAATTGGTTAACACAACACGAGCTATTTTGCATGGTGCAAGCGTTGACGTGCTCTTGTCCAATGGAATCATAGATTGCAAAAACTAACCCCGCCCATTGGAGCGAGTGCCGCGAAAATGCAGCAGGAAGAGGAGGGCGCTACATCCGTGTTTTTTTTTTTTTTTTTTTTTTTGCCAGCTATCTAACAGCAGCCATAAAATATAACACTGAAACTACATTTTGGTGAAAAAAGAACAAACCATCCATAAAGCCGCAAAACTACATTAAAAACGCACCACAGCCAAGTCGACTTAATGGAACAAAAGGTACAAAGAGTAAGAATTTACATTACATTACATCACAATAAAAAAAAATATATATATATATTATATTATATATATTAGAAAGGACAAAAACATTTGAATACATCTGCCATTTTTAAAGAAAATGACAAAATAGTTGTTTAGTGCTTAAAATCTCAACTAATTAATGTAGTAAAATAAGATTTAACTTAACACAACAGAAGCGAGTGTGCAAAAATACATAAAAAATATATTAGTATTAATAGTGTATGTTCAATATCAATATAGTATAAATAAATTATTCTCAATATACAGTGACGTTCATAGAGATATGGGGTATGATCCCATCTTTGATGTTGATTTGAACAGCTGAAATATTATAATGCAATATAATATGGAGTTAATAAAAATGTGCATTTAGGCAAGCACTTTACCTAATATCAAGAAACTATGTCACATTGTTACATTTATGTTCTCATTTTAACCAAATACATGAGTTACCTCTGCTTAACGAACGCTACTGGAACTTCCACCAACACTTTGTAGGAATAACATTAACATTTTTATTCATTAACATTGCTAATTCATTATTTCCTTGTTTTCTTTTTCGCTCTCTGTTTTCATACTGTGTACTATATATTAGGAGCTAATATAAGTGTAGCACTTTTTTTGTCAGAAGGCTAACTATTCTTATTCTGACTTTTCTTAGTCACGCATTCAACAATAATACAAGCGCTGCTCTTTTATTTAATCACAAGATGGCGACATTCCATCGTACTTTAAAGTCTCCTCTATTCCGAACACAGGAACTATTCAGCAACAGACAGTTTCTCCTCACCTTATGAATATAAAGCCTATGATTATCATAATAATATAACAGTCCACTTGGGGCGTGGCCCGCACCTGGGCCCCGCCCAAACTTTCAGCTCCACAGGTAGCTCGGGCAGTGGATGAAACCGTTCTCCTCTCCTTGTTCTCCTGCTTCTATAAAAACACATCGGGCCGAGGGAAGGGAGCATTTTCACAGCAGGAAACCCTCTGTCGGACCTCTCAGACTTTTCTGCAGACACTGAGTTAACCATTACCCACAGTGCAACAGGCCACACAAACAGGTGAGATCTTAAACTGTTAGACGCTAGCGTTGTACTTAAATGTAAATTCTGCTGGATTTCCGTTAAAAAAGTGATCCTGACACTTTTCTTGTAAGCCTCTAGAACAAAGTTGAGGTGAATTTGTCTGTAAAGTATTTTGCTAATATCCACCGTTTTGTGCTAATGTTTACATGAGAGGGACGTTTTGGAGTGTGTGGCCAAAAACAGTTCATAGCAAAAAATTAGAGCCAAACTAAATTGGACACGTAATAAGAGTTTATTCAAGAGCCAAGAAAACTTGGAATTGACTTTTACTCGCTAATGAGAATAAAATAGAGACTAGGACATTGGTCACTTTTGTCAACATACTGTACATTGCCCTGTAAACCTGGCTTGTAATAATTTCAGATTGAATAAAAAGAGTTAATTGTAAAAGTAATCCCGTATATTAAAGAAGCACCACTACAACTGTTAACCTAGTTTCTTCATGTCCTAAATTTTAAAGCACATTTTGTTTTACAAACGATTGTATGTATTTGTAAGACAAAACTTTCATTGTGTTTACTGTTCAAACTAAGACCTGGCAGGTTTCACAATAAGGGCCTGGCAGTCAGATTCAAAGCGGTGCTAACAACAAGATGTCGGATGTGAGGTAGTTAGGGCACACCCTTGTTGGCAGCCGGTCCTGAGAGGGTGGCAGCTTGTCTCAGCAGCTCTATGTGCCTCCCATTCGCTGATGTCTGTAGTCAGTGGTTTGCATCCTTGGAGAGGTGTGTGTTTCTGCATTTCTCATTGTGTGTGTAATTGACTTATGGGATGGAGATAGTTGGTGGTTATTGTTATTGTCTGTAGTCTAGGTTTTATGACTTAGTTTATGTTATGAACCTGCTTTGCAGTTTACAAACAGTCTTCTTCCAGTTAGGTATGAATCTGTGTCAGTCATTATAGTGATACATAGCTAAGATGACACACATTGCATTGGGCAGAAGTACAGTGTGTAGGCTATGGAGTTTGCAGAAATAATAAGCATGTTGTGGATAGTTATTTGACATCTTCTTTTATAACGTTAGTATGTTGTAACTTCATGTGGCACTCAGCTGATTCTGGAACAGGGACTTTCTGTGTGAACATTTAAGTCCTTTTCTTTCCAAAATGACATTGTTTCTTTGGTTTAGACAATCCATTTCAAACATTTAGAGGATTAGAGTCATCTTCATGTGACTTTGCCATGCAGTATATGGTTGCAATGATGTACGGTGAGATTCGTGGATGGTGAGGCACTGACTCTTAAGAGACAGATTTACAAATAATTACAATTTATAAACCCAAGCAGTCCAGTATACAGCATTCAATAGAGCTTTATACTGACTTTTCATATCTCATATATCAGCATTATTTAAGCAAGAGCTGCCCCATATTTAGCCAAAAAAGCATTTAAACTTGGCTAAAAAGTGTTAATGTGTTCCTTTTGTTTGTTTGTCAATGAATGCTGCTAAATTATATTTCCATGCAATGATTCTGACTCGTGTCTCTTATTCTACCACTGTTGGGAGCCAAGTAAGCTATTTGTAATGAAAAGTCAGATGTCCCTTCATAAACAACATTAAAAGGGATCAAACGCCAAGGAAGTGGCATTATTGTAAAATTCAACAAAAACAAGTTTTTAAAATTAGTTTTTAAATCTTTTAATTAAAATTTTTTTATTAATGGCCTTGCCCCAGAAATAGCATGTGGTATGATAGCAGTAGAAATTTGACCACAAGGGGAGCTGTCAGCAGAGACTGTAGACCAGAAAAAAGAAAACTACATTTGGTCGGAGCTCCTTTACCGTCAAAGGACCACACACCTGCTTTACCTGCTGAAATATTCCAGGTTAATTCTGGCTTTTTTACAGATACATTTTCCTTCTAGGGGGCATAAGTGTGGAGTAAAGGTAATCTTCATTGTGTGATGAATAATAAAATGTAATTAAAAGTTTATATTGATATTGCAAATTATCATCTTGAAGAAAAAGAACCTTCTCACACAATATCAGAATCTGTAATTTCTGTATTGCAAAGAACCACTTGTGACAGATTCCCACACCTTTTACGTCAAAAGAATCACCAATTGAAGCCATAACTGTAATAAAATATTGGTATCAAAATAATTATTAGTGGCTCCAACAAAACCAGTGCACATTATTTTAGATTAGAAGCTTGTGTTTTTTGATATTTTTTAATTTGATCCAACTTATACTGTGCCAGGGGAATATAGAAATATTGCATCTATTGTTTTTTCAGTTCAAAATATTGTGTTATAGTACTCACCTCTGAAAGTGATGTGAACAAGTAAGAAATTATCTTTTTTTTTTTTTCTGCTTTTATCCAACAGGTCATCGCGCTGCAGTCCTGTTCCCACAGCGCCACACATTCTTGCACCATGACGGGCGACGTCCTCCAGCGCCTCTCCACCATAACCCTCAGCGTCAAACAATTCGGCCGCCTCCCTAACCTCCTCCAGCGCCTGCCTTCGTCTTTCCCCTCACCCAGCCCTACTGTGAGTGCCTCCCATGTGCCCACCCTGTTCCGGGAGCCCTACATCCTCACCGGCTACCGTCCCGTCCGCCAAAACTGGTACTGCTACCTCCTCAGCCTCTTCCAGAAGCACAACGAGTCCCTGAATGTGTGGACTCACCTGCTGGCAGCTCCCATCCTGCTGCTTCGCTGGTGGACCAATGTCAGTGCTGTGGGGTACTCCATGGACATTTCGTCTCTACCTCTGTGCCTGTTTCTACTGTCGTCACTGACTTGTTACTTCTGTAGCACGGTAGCCCACCTATTTCAGTCGCATTCTGAGCAGGCACACTACTACTTCTTCTTTATGGACTATGTAGGAGTAGCTGTGTACCAATACGGCTGTGCGCTCGGACATTACTTCTATACATCAGCGCCAGGATGGAGAGAAAGTATCGTCGGTCAGTACTTTTTACACGGGACTGCTGTTTTGGGGTTGCTGTCAATTGCGGGTTGCTGTTTTGCTAAGTCTAGATATCAAAGGCCATATCCCCTCCAGCGCAAAATCTGCCAGTTAGTCCCAGCAAGCCTGGCGTACGCTTTTGGAATTAGCCCCGTTGTCCATCGTCTCCTCACTGTGTCATGGGCACAGGAGCCCTCGCTAAACATCCACGCCTTACAAATTGCTTGTTTCCTCTTCTCTGCCCTCTTCTTTTCCTGTCCCATCCCCGAATGCTTCTTCCCGGGGCAGTTTGACATTTTAGGCCACGGCCACCAAATATTCCATGTGTTGCTGTCGCTCTGCACTGTGTCCCAGTTGGAGGCACTATTCCAGGACTATGCCAGAGGCAGGGGCAACGTAGTGGACATATTCGGAGAAAGGCAAGTGTGGTGGGCCTGTGCATCCTTCCCATTTATGGCTTTGTGCTGCCTGCTCGTAGCATTCATCTCAATAAAGTATATGCATGAAAAACTAAAGAGTATGCAAGACAGAGACAAGTGATGAAAATCAATCAAAGTGGTTAGATTTGACTTTATTGATTCCACAATGGAAATTAACATGTGATGGCAGTTCACATATGTTTATACTAAAAACCCCAACTATTGAGGCTAATAAATGCTTTTTTTGCTCTTAAATGTGATTCCTTTAAGTGTTTGTGTAATAATAAAAGAATGTTGAAAGAGCTTCCGGTGTGGTCTCAACAGCTGGTTTTGTGACATTTCTGACGTGTTAATTCAACACAACACACTGTGGACTCAGGAGACACCACGCATAGTCAAGCACACTGAAATCTTCTACCATGACTCATCTCCTTTGTAATCGCTAGCATTGCACACATTAGAACGCTGATCAACACGGCAAAAGAAGTTGTGGTATAGAGATTAATTTATTAAAAAATTCAATCTGGACATATTTCACATTTTGAAATATTAGGGCTGCATGATGAAATATATAAATAATACTGTGGTGCAACAAAATGTAAAAGTGATCCAAACAATTTAACAAATAATTTAGTTTGGTGTATTAAACTAATAAATGAAGGCCTAAGGGGACATTCAAATATTGCAGGTCATGTTGTTATTGCAATATTTAACATTTGACAGTGTTAGGGCTAAATGAGCTTATCTCAAAAAATTAGATAATTGCCATCTCAGTATACTCTGGCTTTTAGATCACAGTAGTTAATGATTCTATGAAGTATTTATGCATTTTAGTCCCTCTACTGGCAGCTCAAATGTAAAAAAAAAATCTACTTTTGTGTGAGTAGGACACTTTGCGGTATTTAGTGAGGGAAGAATAATTGCATAGAACTCTGGTGTACTTAAAACTACAATGTACTCGTTATACAATTTTGTCCTATGTGTAACAAAAAAGAATTTGTTCACAGTATTTGTATTTATTCAAGACATTGTGATGACATTGTTTTTAACCAATGAGAAATCAGATATTTGATTCACACTGCTTTCAACCTATCATTTGACCAGAGATCTTACGATGCTGTGCTGCTGCGTCCCAATAAAGATTCTAGAGTAGGTTTTTTTAGGCTGATTCAGAGCAACTCCAAAAAGGAGGACAAATAAGTGTCTGGCGTGAGGTTGCGCCGGACAGCGGGCTTAAAATCCGGTCTGTCTGGCCCAAATCCAGACATATGGCCACCCTAGAGATAATACTGATGCAATACTGAAGCAGCCAGAGGATGAGCTATTAAGTTTATATCAATAAAACAATACAATTTTCACAGAGAATGTGATGAGTACACTGTAAGTAAATAAGGGGCAACACCACAATACAACGACAGTTCCAACTTAGCCTGCTCAAAGAGATAAACCATATGGCTGTTCCATATTTGGGTTCCTCTGTACAATATACTTAGAGTGAGAGAGAGAGACTTAACCGACTTTATTTTCACTTAGATTTACAAATGAATGTAGCCAGAACTAAATTCTGTTGCCTTGGCTCAACACAGTAATAATCTATAAAAATATTAAGAGTGGATAGAAGTGACTGCGTATAGCTTTACAGTTATGTACCGTAGTGCAGTATTCGATATAGTAGGTGCAATGTAGAGAACAAAAAGACCAGTGCAAACAGAATCCATAATGATAAGTAGGTATGAGATGAATGTATAGAACCAATTTTTACTTCACCATACTGAACTGAAAAGTGCAGGTACGTAAGGCGGTCTAAGAAGATGACAACTATGTATAAGATGCATGTGAAATTCATTATTGAAAGTTTTATTATTATTTTTGTTATCATCGTGGAAAAATTCCTGTCGGCAGCCACACCAGGTGGGGAAACCAAAGTGCCCGGAGGAAACTAATCCAAGCACGAGGAGAACACGCAAACTCCACTCAGGAGTCAAACCCTGGACCTTTGTGCAGAGAGGAAGTTGCTTTTTTATAGAACTACTGTATATACAAATAAGTCAATTTAAAGTTGATTAATTTGGCAAACACTGAGAACACCTGACTGAACAATTAAATGTCTCTGACCTACTCTGAATATTGTTCTTATAGCTTGCTTTTGAAGACTGTAAATGACCTCTTTCCACTACAATGAGTTAAATTATAAAGTCATCTTTAGCAATATCCATCCATCCAAAGCTGTTGTTTTGTTTCACCGACAATTAACTTTCACTGCACTCTTCACTGAACTGCATTAACCACATTACTCTGTTTGTGATAGGAGATCTTGTCTTTAGGATCGACCAGTTTTTGACGCGGAGTATTCTCCGTTTAAAGTGGACTGGAATGTTGTGTTTGTAGAAAATTCTTTTACGTTTATGTCTAAGAAAGCCAGAGGGTTGTCTATGGCATCTTCACAGGTGAACTTGATGTTCTTGTCCACTGCGTTGATGTGTTCTGTGAAGTGACTTCCTGGGTTCTGATTTTGACCCTCGTGTCATCAACATATCTGAACCAGTGACTGGGCACTGCACCTGGGAAAGAGACCAGAGCTCTGTTCTCCACTTCCTCCATGTACAGGTCAGCCACAATCGAGAGACAGGTGTGTTTTTGCACCTTTCTGGACACTCTGGAAGGTCGCCTCACAACGATAGTAAAAACACAATAGCACATAATTATGTTCTAAGCATAACTCCAATAAACTGCAGATGTGGGCGGGGGGTTAGGCTGGTCCTGTCCTGTAAAGATGTGTCCTGTAGTAGTCTCTTCCTTACCACCACGAGTGCCTCATTGGTGGGTGGTGCAGGTGAAGAGGGATGTGACAAAAGAGACAATAGTCTTATCTGTGTCTAGTTGTAGATGTTTGATTTTGTAAAGTCCTGTGAGTTGATGATATGGTGTTGTAAGTGGCACCAATGGAGCCAAAATGTTGTTTGGCTCCATTGTAGGTGGTTGAATGCTGCTTACTATGGGTTGAAGTGGAATTCCTTAGACTCATCTGAGCCTTTAATGACTCTCACATCAGGAGTCACACTGTCCTTTCATAGTTAACGACTATGAGACCAGAACAGCCTGGTTCCATCAGTTTTAGTTTCAGGTCAAACCCCTCCCTCTAGAGATAAAGCTCAACAGTTGATCTCAGAATTGATAAAGTACTTGGAATTAGAGACAAAATGTCTTCAGCTTGAAAACTGAGTCCAGATGTTTTTACTGTAACTTTTTTCGTCATTAAGTATTGCAGATAATTTTGCAAAATTGTTGTTTTTGAAGAACAACAAAAAATGGCTGTCCCTCTGACACATTCTCTTCACAAACCCTTGTATTATGCCACTGTGTGATTACAATACTGCCTCAATTGTAAATTGAAAACTAACCCAATTTGCCAGCTTGAGTTTAAGCCCAAGATGAAGATATAAAATGTATTTGAATGGATTTTTGAAACTTGGATGCATTGTTAGTAATTAATATAAAAAGAGAATAAATTGTGGTTAGCAGCGAGAGGCTGGAGGTACAGCTGCTGCAGGAAATATTCAACAGTTTCTGGTTGATTTGCATATTTATATACATTAAATTTATAGAAAATTCAGAGCATGACCACATCAAATCAAATAAATGCACAATGAGGTATATTTGGTATATGTTACAAAGTCTGTAAAACAGTAAATGAGATATTTTAATCCAACAAGTTAATTCTGTTATTTCAATGCAACATTAATTATTCAATCTTAATTGAAAGCTTTAAGTCAGGCATAAACAAATAAACACAGGACTTCTCACTACATTTACTGTAACCAGAGCTTACATTTGAAATCTTTACAAGATTTAGAGCCTGTAACACATAAAAAGTGCACTCAAGTGTATTTGATTTTGATTTTGTGAGACATGTCAGACTCAAACGTAGGTCTATTAATACAGTGGCAAGAAAAAGTATGTGAACCTTTTGGCATTTCATGTTTTTCTGAATAAATTCGTCTTAAAATGTGATCCTCTTCATCTAAGTCAAGAGTATTGACAAACATAATGTGTCTAAAAAATAAGACACATTAAGACACCCCCCCCAATAAGACCCCTATCTGTGGATCAGACTGTTGTTGTGGACTTGCTCTGGTGTTTTGGGTTGTTGTCCTGTTGCATCACCTTCTACAGTTTCAGCTGACGTAAGGATCTGTTGAGAGAATCTGTCAGTGGGACAGACATTTTTTAGTGTTTCTGCAGTTTATTTGTTTAATATTTGAAAACATAATTACACCAAGCCCAATAATGTTATCATGACAGGATACTTCCTGCATAATGTCATTATTCTACAACACTTAATGTGACATTAGGACCTTTTATCCAGACTACCATAATTCAAAATAAAGGTTTCCCAAAAAAGACCAAAACGGGGGCTGGGTTGGGAAAAAATTATGAACTTTTAATGTACCAAGGTACAGTATAGACTAATTAAAAATAATAGTGAAAAAGTCTATTTTTTCATTTTTCTATGAAAGTCAAAAGGGCAGAGTTAATGGGGCTATGGAAAAAAAACTATGAACAGAGACTTTTTTCAAGTATTACTTCATGTTGGGAATGAACAACGGATATTTTGACAGCACTTGCTTTGGGATTGTCGTTATTTTGTTGTTCCCATGAGTTAATTATCACAAGACCATGAAAATATTAAGTTGTGCCCTTGTATTTTTAGTTGTTCCCACACATTAGAATCTCAAGGCCATGTACTATTATTATTATATTTAATGTCCTCTCTGGGAAGTACCCGTATTATTATTATTATTATTATTATTATTATTATTATTATTATTATATGTTTTTGCTGCAAAATGTGTTCAATCAAAAGCACCTCATCCCATGTCTGAAGATTCTATTTACAATTATATACAATATAAAAACCTTGAAAAGTTTGTAGAAAGAAAGAAAAGAGCAACAGTGGTTAGTACTTAGATAATTTCACAAAGATTTGTAGAGAATGGCCCTGTTTCCGGTCTGTCTACATTGTCTCAAATAAAGGCTCATTAAAAAAATAAAATAAAAATGAGAATGAGTGCCTTGGCTCTTGTTAGCCTGTCAAGCTACTAAATCAATTGAAGAATGCAAGTGCAAAAACAAAGTGTGTGTGTGGGTGTGATTAGGCGTAGGTACAGCATGCTCAATGTAGTAAGACCAGTCTGCACTACCACAATTCAAATTATCTCAAAGGTGTCACAGCTTTTTTTTTTTTTTTCCTGGAAAACAAAAGGTATTTCATATTTTGAGAGGCTCATTAGAAGGTACAGTGGACTTGAACAATAGTGCCCAGCCAACCCAGAGGCTTGTTGATGACACATGTGTGAGCACTTCCTCTCTGACAGACGGTCCCTCCCTGAGATACCTGGCAGACGTATAAAGCTGGCAGCTCAATGACTGACGGACAGTTGTGACAGAGCTCCAGCACAGTAGCAACTGTAAGTCTTTTTCATTCTGGGAGATAGTACAGTATCACTTTACTGGACCTGCTTTGAAGTTACTGTTTGATTTGTTTTGGTGATAGTTCTAGCCGACGGATATCATGGCTCCAATTGGGATGGTTGGAATTCTGGGAGAGATTGTGACTCCTGAAGTGGGCATCATTTCTGCCGTTGTTTTCCTTGTTCTCAGC
Organism: Perccottus glenii; assembly: GCA_024416835.2. Lineage (NCBI taxonomy): Eukaryota > Metazoa > Chordata > Actinopteri > Gobiiformes > Odontobutidae > Perccottus > Perccottus glenii. The sequence continues at coordinate 20,460,848 of CM044564.2, forward strand.
ATTACTATGCTCGCTTTGTGCGGCCAATGTCGCAAGTAAGTCAACCTTTACATACATTTTGTCATGTTTTTTTCAAATGTTACGTTGTCAGTTTGAGGAACAGTTCATGTATGAGTAATAAACAGTGCCACCCATGTTTAACACGGCATAATCCCAATCCGTTTTTCCTTTTGAGCAGGACTTTAATTGCTATTCATCTCTCTGGAGTGATGCATAAAGGGACTTGTTAAACCTGATGGGGAGTTTCGGATGCAGGGTGGTGTCTGTTTGAGTGCAGCTGTGCATTTTACTGTCCCAAGACATCAAAATGGGCAGGGTGTGGCTCATTATCTTTAAAATAGTGACGTAAAACTGTGAGATGTGTGGATATTAACATGTTTTATGGGTGTTCTATACTTCAGCAGAGTTACAACAGCGATAAAGGGGTTTGTCCAATATCCGACTTGAACATTCTTGAGCTGGTTTGTCACTCAGAGGAATGACACCAGTGCGGCCTGCAGTGACAGATAGGAATCACACTCAGCGGCAGCTATTGTTTTTTAAAGGAGGGGAGCCTGAACTGGCAAAGCAATGAGTGGCTTGCAACACTTCAGTGACTTTGGGCGTTGTGTTTGTTTTAGCTTATATAAAGTTAGAATATATTGTTTGAAGTAATTTATTGTAAGCAAAGATTTGTATTAGACACTTTTGGATAGGCAATTGATTCCTTACAGTAGATTCAGCACATCCCCAATTTGGAGAAGCAGACAGGAACAGTGCAAGGGAGACTGCTGTAAACACTTTAAAACATGTACTACTTCAATGTTTCATTCAAATGTGTGGTCTGCAGAGGTGCTTTTACATTTATTTAATATATCGAGATGAGGAATGGTCCACATTTCAGTTGACATCCACACTTAGGTGCTTGTACAGGAGAAAGCTACATTCTGGGTTTGTAATAATGCCGAGAGGATTTTTGACTGGTGCCATTAGCAGACATAACATGGGAATGTAGGGACAATTAACAAAATTAGGAAAACTTGTGATATGCAGCAAAACTACATTGAATGTTGTGATAACAATTAGATCACTCCAAATAAAAACATGTGTACATTTAGACACCGATATTTGTAAAAGTAGTTGTTAACTCTCTCATACAGTAATCTTTGACTAAATTTGTGTTATTAGAAACATGTTGCTTTGACTTTGGTTTGAAAGTGATGACACATACAGCCCAATTTGATTTCAAGTGGATCAGGCCAGTAAAATAATAGCTTATAAATAACAACAACTCCAACAATTAACTCCAAATTGTATTCCTTTGTTTAACTGCAATTACATTATTATGTCAGTGCTCTCATCAATAACAACCAAAAAAGGTTAATGTTTGCAAAAGCCTTTAGCATGTACGTTTTTATGAACTCACCCTCACAATATGGCTCTGATGCTAATGCTATTTTGCTAGCAATGACATAGCTAACTTTTACTGCTGCATCACTGACCTGTCAGCTACGAATAAAAACAGGCCCACTAACAAACCGATTATCTTTGCTCTTGTAATTTCCACATTTTCCAAATTTATACGCCAGGCCAGACTGTACCCTCTGGCGGGGTGTATTATTTTATTACATTTTTCTTTGTTCCACAGGCCGTGTGTGGTTTTAATATACCAATATCATATCCCATTCAAAATCTAAAGTACCAGTTATACATTATAATGAATATATAGCATATCAAATAGAAGTCATCTCATATTTGAAGTACAATGCCAAATCCAGAGATCAGTTTTAGTCTTGTGTTACAGTGTTAAGAATGCCTGGGTGCACCTTTGTTCCCAACACAGTACGCAGTTATATAATAACTCCTCTTTTTTGTTCTTTGTTTACAGGACGAGCGGAGAGGCTTATACCATAAATGGAACAATAGTATGAACACTTTATACCCTCCTTTCATGGATAAATGTCAATTGACATACTGTTAGAGTCTCTTACTGAATCTGGATTATTGTTTATAGTTGAATGGTTCAACTATGATTGGTCAACAAACAAAGTGTAAAGGTTCTAAGTCATCCAGGACATAATGAAGAAAAGGTTTTAACAAAGGCATCTGGACGTTTTATCCCTTGTTCATGGGACTATGTCCAGATGCCTTTGTTGAAACCTTTTCATTAACAAAGAAAGTAACTCAACTTTGTTCTCTATGTGCAATACATAATCCTACCTATTATCTTAAAAGATTAATCTAAGCTAAAGTGGAACATGGACAGTGCCAGGTTTGTCAGCGTGATGTGCCAATAAATTTCTCTTGCCCTAAGATAAAATTCCTGACACTTATTTGTCAGGTATTTTTGCCAGAGCCAGGTCATAACCTACAAAGATAAACATAGTGCTAACAGTTTTTCATGTAGAGAAAAGTTGTAGGAAAAATTACTTGATTACTATTTTGTAAATTATTCTCAAGAATTTATGGAACATAAGTAAGTCTGCGAAAATAGATATGACCAAAGTCTCACTAATCTCAAGTGAGATGAGAATAGTGATAAGGTTACATGTGTGGTTATTTAATCCAGTGAATAACTGAGTATTTCAGTCCAGGTAGGCACTCAGTGTGAGTGTAGTGTTGTGCAAGAACAAACTCACCTTGTTCTTGTGATAGAAAGTCATTTTCCAAGAAGAACAAATGCATAATCTTGTACTTACTGAAAACAAAGCCAAGCTAAAGCTAATTTTAGCACATTGTTTATGGTTTTCGATAAAAGTTCGAGCTGTACAGCATTTGCTTTGCAAGTTACAAACATTATTTTACCGTGTCATCAAACAGTGTTTTCTTAAATTGTAGTAAACTGCTGCAGTGCTCTTAATTTAAAGAGCAAGAGAATATTGACAGAAGTACCACACTTTTCCATTTATTCTCAAGAAGGGAGCAAAAAAATAAATAGAAATAAAACATTCTCGATGACAAACTGGGTAGCAAGAAAACTGCAACAAACCAAAGGATACATTAGTACAGAAGTATGACCTGGCATGCTACTAATGACTTGAGCTAATAATTTCTTTACCCCACCATTCAGCTATAAATACAAAAACATGTCTTATCGTATTCAAATAAAGACCAGAGAATTTTAAACCACACTTAGTTTGAACCAGTGACATATTATAAATGGAAGCTGACCCTCACCTCTGGGAGAATGTTTCATGTATACACACATTTCCAACTCTTATTGTACTTGATGCTCTAACCTTGTGTGTGTATCAGAATAAGGGAACTGTGCCAAAAGGGACCTCAGACAAAAAGACAGCAAGCTCTACCGGTGAGTGCTTTGTATATTAAAAGCAGTAAAGTTTTTTATAAAAGGGTTTAACCATACTTACAAACTTCCTGTGACCTTTAGACCCAGGCATTGCATCTGCATCATGGAGGGACCACAAGAACATGCCTCCCAGCACACTGGAGAGAACCAAAACCTACACCCAGTAGCTGGCCTGTTACTGTCCTCTGCATCACCACAGCCCAACACTCCACACGACACAAACCAAGGAGGAACATACCGTCACAATGAAGCCCATGTTTCCAAATGGACAGATGGATGGATAAACAGAGAGAGCAGAAGGGAAAGTTGGCCCTGTCCACACATGGGCTCCAGACCAACCACACCTTTCATTCACTGACAACAACTTTCACTCTACTAATTCTGACTTCATCTGACACGGACTTAAGACTCTTTTTTTTTACCTTTCTATGTAGTAATGACTTAGATGATACGTGAATGTTTATGTAATAATCTACAATGTAGCTGAAATATTTTGTTATTAGGATTACTTGACCCAAAAGGCCATTTATTGAGTAATTTTACTGGTTACATGAATTTTTTTTTAACACTGATAAGTATATACAGTTTATTGACAGCCTATTGTCTCCAAGTTGTTTAGGACCACCGCAGTGTTGTAGTCAAGACCATAAGAGAAAAAAAAGATAAAGATTTTTAGGGGCAGAGACTAAATCAACACCAAAACAAAGTCAACACCAGTAGGCTATAACACAGGGACTTGTTCCTTCTTCACTGCCAAGTGAAGTTTGCATTAAGCTTTTTCTAATCAAAATACAAAGCTCAAAAAAAAGATGGCAAAGTATTTGCTTTTTGAGTTACAATGGTTAAATCCTGGCCTGAGCTGCATTCATTTTGAACCTTGTAGCTCGACAGAAACATGTAGTGTTATTGAGGAGCAAGGGTTATCAAAATTTACAATTTGACAATAGTTTTTAGGTTTTTAATCTATTTACATAATGATCTGGACAAATTTATTTGTCTTGGTCTTGATTCAGAATCCAAAGTCCTGTATGATCAAAATAAGAACTAGAAACAAATCTAGTTTTAGTTCTGTGATGAGGCTTAGCTCGTTAAAAGGTGGACTGAACTCTAGTCTTAAGACAAAGAATGCTCTTGAGTACTACAACACTACAAAGTTTCTATCCTTAAAGCTCTTTTTTAGAGCAGACTGCAGTAAAAGATGACAGCTATAGGGCCATACACCAGTGTTTGTTTTTATTTTTCAGTTTTTGCTTGCTTGTCTTCTAAGCTTAGCTGCAAATAGGGCTGCTTGATTAAAGCAAAAATGATAATTACAAGTAGAATCACAATTAATAAAAAAAAAAATTATAAAACAAAAATGACATGCTTCAGATTAATTTTCTATGATACTATGACACTATATTAGACTTTTACGAGTTACAAACATCTTCTCTTAAAACATTTAAATAAATACTCAACAAGTAGCCACGCAGCTACGTTGCTAACTTTTACTTTGGTCACTGCTCTCACTGTCTCTTTTCCTCACATGAAAAATTGTTGAACTTTAACATTAACAACATATTTTTTGTCTATTTAAGTAAAGTTAAGCGTTCTGCATAGGCATGGGAGTTGAATCAAATTCAGTGCATCAGAATAGATCAGCGCACATCAGAGCGGTGCACTCAGAAACAACAATAGGAAGAAGTTAATCTGGAGATAGGCTAATGCTTCTGCAGCTGTAAAATCACTCACTTGAGAAATTACAAATGTCTTAAATATCAAGATAATGCCGTTCCTTACAGCCATAAAATGAGTGAGTATATATTGTAACAAAAATAGTAAGATTTAAAATTTTGTTGATTTTGTATTTGTATTGTAAAAAATATACTAAAGAGGTTTGAAAACTTGAATGAACATTTGCAGAGATGTAGTTTCACCTTACATTACTTTTTTGCTGTGTTTCCAGTTTCTTTAGTCATCTGCTCCAAGCTCTCATATTACCTTTACTGTACGCACATTTGGTATTCACAATACTTCTAAGTGTGTTTGCACTAAATAGCCCACATTTTAAAAACCTTTCCTGACTAAATATGAAGGGGTGGGAGTGGCATCTTTCCTTGTAGAGAGCTGGAAATAAACCAAAGGTAACACCAAAGAGGGGTGGAGTTGTTGTGCTTGCAATACCAGTCTTCATGCCATGCAGTTTGATCTGTTGTGTGGGTCAAATAAACACACCTATCCTAATTTGCTTGTTTTAGGTAATCTTTATACAATCTTTAAAAAATAAATTGATATACATGATTTTCTGTTTTTGAAGACCTGATGAATATGACCCCAGTGCAGACCATTACAGGCACTAAACAACATTAAACTCAATCAGAGCACCTTTAGTTTACCAGAGGCACTACTTTTTCTTTAGTGTGATCAGGGTGTGAATATTTTGATTTTTCCAATAGTTAGTAGATAATATGCTATGTAAATATGGGCTTTTAACAATTTACAGAACTAGAAGTTGCTTCAAATTGTGTGTCCATTAAAGCCATGTATTTGAGTTGATATTTTTATTAATAACTTTGTAATAAACAGAAAATTTACAAAATAAATGTTTGAAAAGAAGTAGGTTGAAGTAAAACACTCTTATTCATACAGTCTTAGAGACAATTAACATCCTAATATTTTCAGTGAATAATTTTTATTATTTTCTATAAAAAAAAAAACTTTATACACGATCCAGTCGTAATTCAAATCAATACAATAATCTTACAATAAAATATTGCAATATTTAACAGAATCAATTTTCTCTTACACTCCTACTAAATACTTGTTGTTTTCTAAACTGCTTTAAAATTCCACTACTCTTCAGATCATAACTTGTTCCACATAACTTGTATTTTCATTTCAGATTATTTTTAATACTATCCATAGTCTGGCTATAAAAGTATTTCTGAGGAATAATTGTAACTTCTAGTCAAGCAAAATATCTTGTCAATGCAGTTTATTATCAAGATATACTGTACTTCTGCTTGTATATGGATTTGTCAAACTGGAGCAGGATTAAGTCCTTTATTTAGTGCTACAAATAAAAATCATGCTAAGATTCTATTATTTTAGTTAGGTCAAAAATGTTAAAGTTAAAAGATACAAAAAATGGCCAAAATGAATTTAACACGTGCGATTAGCCAAGTGTGTTTTGGGCTATGATTTAACTCTGCGTAGGGCCTGAGCTTGAGTGGTGTTCATGAGTCTCGACAGGTTTGTGCTTTGGAAACCTACTTGTGACCAGTGCAAAGAGAACCCAGGTTAAGTCCCAATCCCAATTCTCTAACTTACCCCTTGCCCATAGTTCTACCCCTTGGCCCTCCAAAGGAAGGGGTAGGGCTAAATTTATAGGCTACCCCTAGGAATTGGGACACCACACTTGTGGGGGCACAGATGTACAATAACATAATAATAATAAAAGCTCTATAAATATATCCGTTAACATAACCTACATACAAGTCTTTATAATATAGGTCTATTTATAATCTCATTTAGCCTAGTTTATAATATTAATTTGATACACAACATAATATTATGAGCAGGTCTAATAATACATGTATTATCATTAAACAGCGTATACACAGATAACTGGGAATATTCTGACTTGAGTCTTGCTCTGAAGAGTATCAGCTGCTGTTTCCTCAGTCACTGTCACAGACACAAGACACAACCAGCACAAAAACCAAAAGGACTGTTTGTTTAAAAAATATCAATTTACAGTTGTGCTCATAGGTTTATGATATACCCTGGCAGAATTCTTGAGTTTTGGGCCATTTTTAAGCAAATATGAATGATTACACAAAAACTTTTCTCGTAGTTAGTGGTTGGGTTGAAACCATTTACTGTCAAAAAACTGTGTTTACTCTTTTTAAATCCTAATAACAACAGAAACTACTTAAATGACCATCATCAAATGTTTACATACACTGGTGATTTTGGCCTTATAACATGCACAAGTGACACAAACAGGTTTGAATGGCTACTAAAGGTAACCCTCCTCACCTTTGATCTGTTTGCTTGTAATCAGTGTGTGGATAAAAGGTCAGTGAGTTTCTGGGCTCCTGAAAGACCCTGTAACTGTCATCCAGTGCTGCACTGACGTTTCTATATTCTTTGTCATGGGGAAAGCAAAATAATTTTACAAGATCTGCGGAAAAGGTAATTGAACTGTATTAAACAGTAAAAAGATATAATTAGATATACAAGAAATTGAGAATGCCAATCAGCAGTGTTCAAACTCTAATAAAGAAGTTGAAAATGAGTAATTCTGTTGAAACCAAAACAAAGTCAGATAGACCAAAAAAACATCAGCCACAACTGCCAGGAAAATAGTTTGGGATGCAAAGAAAAACCCACAAATAACTTCAGCTGAAATACAGGACTCTCTGAAAGAAAAAAGGGTGTGGCTGTTTCAAGATGCACAATAAGGAGGCACTTGAAGAAAAAAGCTGTGTGGTCAAGTCGCCAGAAGAACACCATTACTATGCAAATGCATAGTAAAGTAGCTTAGAACATGCCAAACAGCACAGAGACAAGCCTCAAAAAATTATTTTGCACTCGCACTATATGCTTTTTCCCACAAAAATCTCTCTTATGCACAACCAATGTTCTTTCTACAATTTCACATACAGCCTCAGTTTGTGTATGTGTAGTCAACTGTGTATAGAAGCTACAGTATTTATAGTTTATGTATAGTTAGATGGTTAACTGTTTTTATAATTCTTAGACTTGTATTGTTGTATGTTTATATTTAGTGATGGGTGTCAGGTATTGTAGGCTATAAATGGGGACATGATTTGATCCAGGTAATAGAATTAATGGACATATTAGTGGGCGTGGCTGTTGGGGCGCCGTGAGCGCGCTGAGCGAGCAGGTAACGTTACGTACAGTTGTCACAGTACGCACACAGTTGTCTTTGAAAGATGTATAAGGCAAAAAAGCTGTCGGGGCTAAAAACAAATAAAGAAATAGGGAAAAGGAGATGGCCACACAGACAAGATTAATAAATTGGAAAACAACTAATCCACACTTAATGGTTCATCCGAGGGGATTCGAACCTGGGTCCCCTGTGTGAAAAGTCCTATCCTTACCAGCTGAGCTATCCAGCTGAAGAATGCTCTACAGCCCATACATGATGATGTCAGGCTCACCTAATTCATTTTTTTTTTTGGGGGGGGGGGGTTGCATACCCCTCTAGCACTGGGTAGTTATACCCCTGACGGCCAGGTAGAGTGGACAGTCCTAGAAGTGTAACTCAAGGTGCTTTAAAGAAATAAAAGACACATTTAAAACACACAGACATGATCAAAAATAAGAAACATAAAGTAAAATACAGAATAAAAAATGTTAAAGTCTATTCTCTGAGCAACAGGAAGAGGAAGTGTTAAAGAGATTTTAAAACTGGAGTAATGTGGTTGTACTTCCTGGTTTTGGTGAGAACCCGAGCATGTCAGAGATATCTGAAGCTGCAGCTGTCTTAACCCTCGTTTTGAGAGACCAGTGAGCAGGCCGTTACAGTAATCTAACCTGCTGGAGATAAAAGCATGGATAAGTTTCTCTAAGTCTGGTTGAGACATCATCCCTTTGACTCTGGAAATGTTTTTAAGGTGATAAAATGCAGATAATGTAATTGACTTAATGTGACTGTGGAAATTCAAGTCTGAGTCCATGATGACCCCTAGATTTCTAACCTGATTTTTAGATTTTAGTGAAAGAGACTCGAGGTGACTGCTGACACTTTCTCTTTGTTTCTGTGGCCCAAAGATGATTAGTTCAGTCTTGTTTCTGTTCAGTTGAAGAAAATTATTTTGCATCCACATGTCAATCTGTTCGATGCACTGACAGTAAATCTGAAGGTCATCTGCAGAGGCAGCTGGTATCAATGGGCTAGGTGTCATTTTCAATAAAAATCTTAATTATTCTTATTATTAATATTACATTTTAATTTATGATAACCGTCGTCCTTCAACCGCAAGGTTGGCGGTTCGATTCCCGCTCTCCCCACAGTTCATACTGTGGTTGTGTCCTTGGGCAAGACACTTAACCCTCCAGTGGTGTTCCAGCTGTGACACTGGTGAATGGAACCTTAATGTAAGTCGCTTTGGATAAAAGCGTCAGCTAAATGACTAAATGTATGTAAATGTATAAATGTATTTATAATATATACATATATTTAGGTTGTTAAACACAATTAAAAACAATGTGTTTATTTTTTTGTTAAAAATAACCCTGTAAACCACAAAGAAAAAGGAATATGAGCAAATTTGTTTTAGCCAAGCCTCTCCCATGGAACCTCTTAAATGGTCCTCGTGTAAGGGCGCCGCCATACAGCGATTTTACAGCAAAATCCAGCGATATACCTCCGTCCACCAGAGGGCAGGCTCCAAAAGCGGAAATATAAGGAGAAACCCAATGGCGACTTTACAAGTGTAAAAATCAAAAATCATGTTTACAGCCTGGTACAAAAGATGGCTCCGGTCTCGAGAGCTAAGTTTTTACTATGTGACAACTCTGGACTCTGTAATTTTTTGGGACATTTCTCAGAGAATACACAAAAACTCTTCTTTCACTCAAAGTTAGTGGTTGGGTGAAGCCATTTATCGTCAAACAACTGTTTACTATTTTTAATATATATTTTATATTTGCATGTTAATTGCATTTGTAGCATTAAAGACTTGAAGAAATGCACTGCAGTTGGATACTTAAAGGCAGACCTGAAACCCACCAAAAAGGGATGATTACAAGACTTTTGTTTATTCTTAAAAAGTTAGTTACATCAAGTTACATCAAAATATGTTTCCAGACTAACTTATAATAGTAACCTCTGTGCGCAATTTACAGTTAAGTAGTTCATCTTGCCACTTTTCATGTTTGTCCTTTCAGACAAAGCTGTTGGAAAAAAAAAATTTAAACACACAAAAATATTTGACAAAAAGTATCAAACCAAACTTTTTTTACCAGTGCTAACCAATCTACCACTGCACAACCTAACAGACAAACCAATCAGCCCCGGGTCATTGTCTAAAAAAGCTATTATATAAAATTTATTTTTTACAAAGTTTACTCCAAAAGTTCACAGTAAAAGATCTTGGTACTACGGGTGAAAGTAGTTTTAGAAGTGGAATACTATACGTTTCCTGCTCTACTCATGGGCAATTGTCTTGTACGCACTGCAAAGTTATATATATATATATATATATATATATATATATATATATATATATATATATATATATATATAATTCTTTTTTTTTGTGAAAACTTACCCGTTTACTGTTTTTCAGATATGCGCTTTATCCTTTTTCACTGTACCGGTGGGGCGAGTGTTACCGTGTTGTTGTTTTTTTTATTATTGATTATTAATTAAAAGTAGCAAGCTTTAGAAGTTTGTGAATATATTTTATAAATCAAAGGAAAGCAGCACTCCTAGTTTTCAGTTATGTCTTAAAGTTGTATGTGCAAGTGGTTGTGAGTGAAATGTGATACTGCTGTTGCTGTAGTGTGCGCTACTAAATATAACAATGCATCAATTAGCCCCATCCATCCATCTTCTACCGCTTATCCGGGGCCGGGTCCCAGGGGCAGCAGTCTAAGCAGAGACGCCCAAACTCCCCTCTCCACTTTCTCCAGCTCTTCCGGGGTAACCCGAGGTGTTCCCAGGCCAGCCGAGAGACTCACCCTATCTCTAAGGGAGCGCCCCGCCACCCTGCGGAGAAAGCTCATTTCCTCATTTTTCCTATTGTATCTCTAAGAAGTTAGTCTGGTACCTTGTTGCTTGCATTTGATTTCAAGAGCAATGTTAACCAATCAGGCCTGACGTCAGGCCATCACGCCAGACGTGAAGCAGAAAAAGGCGACACTACACAGCCGGTTGTCAACAAGGAAGCCACGTTGGTGCCGTTAGTTAACATGGCCAGCAGTAGAGCGGACACCAGATCGGTTCCATCGTTTCTATACTTTGCTGGTTATTCAAAACCGAGGCGCGAGCAGAAATAAATGGCCTCTCTGCAGCAGTGTCCGCCATGTTGAATGTTTTGGACAAGCTGCGCACCGAGTTTCTTGTGTATGACGTGGCCAGCAAACCACACCCTGCTGCAGACAAACGGCTTGTGATTGGTTCGTTCGCAAAATTGCTAAGGAAGGGATTAGAGATAAGGACCAGACCATCCTCCTTTTGAAAAAGGAAAATGATCAGGTATAAAAGGCATTAAGACTGCTCTTCTTTAGGAGAGGCTTGATGACAGCTGATCTTAAGGCCCTTGGAAATGTTCCAGACTGTAAGGAATTATTGACTATATTAGTGAGTTGTGGTAACAAACTGCTCAGTACTGATTTTAGAAATCTAGTGGGTAAAACATCAAGGCAGCAGGTGGATGAACTCAGGCTGGAGACAGTTTTTTCAATTGTTTTGTCATTAATGGGTGTAAAATGTGTTAAACCAATCAAGTGTCTCCTAGGTGGCTGCAGTGTTGTTGTATGCCCTTTGGATTGTATCGCATGTTTAATGCCTTGAACCTTGTCGTTGAAAAACAATGCAAACTCATTGCATTTAGTGGTGGAAACTAATTCTGGAGGAAATGGAGCTGGAGGGTTTGTTAATCTGTTCACTGTACCAAACAGGACACGCAGGTTGTTACTATTGTTGTTGATGATCTCTGAGAAGAATATTTCTCTTTCTTTTTGCAAAGTTTGATTGAAAACATGCAAATTTTCTTTGTATACCTCATAATGAATTAAGAGTTTTGATTTACGCCATTTTCTTTCTGCTTTTCGGGGCATTCCCTTTTCTGTGCCCTAACAGAGTGAGCATTGCTCCACAAAGCCTTCTGCCTCGTCTTGATCACTTTAACCTTAACAGGAGCAATGGTGTCCATAACATTTAAAACACCTGAAGTATAACAATTCAACAAATCATCAACTTGACCCGATGAGGCATTTTCAAACCTGATTGCTTCCATAAACTGTGTCCTGGTGTTATCGTTAATGTATCTCTATTTTACAACAGTAGGCCCAACAGCAACTTTTGGAATTATGGACAGATGAAAAAAGACACATAAATGATCAGATAGAGCAACATCAATCACAGTGACATCTGAAATATGAACACCTTTAGTAATGACCAGGTCCAGAGTGTGACCTCTGTTATGGGTCGGCTCATTAACATGCTGACAAAGACCAAAAGTATCAAGAATAGTAGAAAGTTCTTTGGCATTTCTGTCACAAACATTATCCACATGCACATTAAAATCAACAGATATGACTATTTGTTCAAATTCTGTGCAGATTCTGTGCAGATAACTGAAAGCATTTCAGTAAATCAATAAAATCATGACAGTGGTGTTGGGGCAGTTGATAAAAAACAACATATAATATAGAACTCCATTTTGAATGACATACTCAAAAACAAGTTGAAGTTATCAAGTAGGGTGGCTGAAGAAGACCAAAATGTACAGGATGGTGTGTGTATGTGAAGAAGATTTGTGAGATAGGAGGTGGGCAGGTTATGAAGGGCATTGAATGTTAAAAATATAATTTTTTGAATAAATAAATTCTTAGCAGCCAGTAAAGTTGCTTGAGTAAAGGTTGATGTGCTATGTGGATGGGGTTCTGGTAATGTTACTGGCGGCTGAGTTCTGAACCAGTTGGAGTTTATGGAGGGATTTTTGTGAAAAAAGGTGGAGGAGTGAATCGCAATAATTTAATTTGGAATGTGACGAGTGCATTAACCTATATGGCAGTACTGTTTGGGGTGAGAGAAGTTACGGAGGCGGTTGATGTTGTGAAGATGGTAGTAGGCGGACCGGGTGACGTTGTTTATGTGGGCTGTGAAGGAGAGAGTGCTGCCAAGGATGACACCCAGACTCTTAACCTGAGGGGAGGGGTGGATTGAGGAGTTTAACTCCTTTGAAATATTATTTTAGTAATGGAGCCTGTTCTAAATAAACTATAAACTGTAAATTGACTAAGCTCGGTCATCTTTGCTCTCGTGACAACAATGACACCACAATAAATAATTTGGGACTTTAAATAATGAAAAAAAAGGTCATCATTTTGTTGAACCAGCACTCATCCCAGCCACTTTCTTTTTGAAAAGTGACAGGTGGCCCAGTTTACGTTTAAGAACGGCAAAATTGGTTGTTATAGTCTTGTCCTGAAGTTCACACCCTTTAAAGTTGATTCCTGACATAATTTGCAGCCCTTTATGTTGCCAGCTTTGTCAACAAACTGATCGAGGCACACCTATGCAGCACTGATAACTGGGCTGATAACCCTTGTGTTGTTTCAAAAAACAGGTGGAGAACAACTTCCTTTTGTTATGTACTTTTTGACTTTCAAACGGATTTTTCTGCAAACTGCAATGCCATTTTTCCAAGTAACATTGACTCACAGGGACTAGCATTTTCTTGTTTGTTCCCTTTGCTCTCATTCTCTCGAACCAAAAACCAAAGCATACACTGTTATATAACACTCTTAATGATAGGTCTGTGACTTCTAAACAATTGAATCCATTACATCTATTATCTATTACCTCTTTGTGCACCTTTGTACTGCGGTTTCTGTCTCCTTCACATGTAAACGTTCTGGTATCTAAACCCATTATCAGCATCATTCTGGGAGTGTCTAACCAGTCCGGGCAGCTGTCATTCAGCCTGTCGGGCTTACACTGAGTCATTAATAAACGGATTCCAAAGAGGGGGAATTGTGTCTGGGATTGGGTTACTCTCCCTGCCTCAGAGCCAAAAATCCCTGCTGACTGGATGTCTGTTGGACAGGGTGCAGACAGCCAACGCTAATCCGCTCGCTCAGACACATGCGGGCTGCGCACAAGGATGTCCCGTTTGAGTTGTATGTGGGCAATTTGTCATGTGACGATGGGGGTTGATAGTGTAGGCCTAAGATGCCTTACAGTCATTTGTGTTTATCAGATGGAATGGAGAATGTAATAGTAACTTTTGAAGAGGGTTATCCTGATCTGCTCTTCTCCTACTCCACCTTCCCTAATGAGACCTTCCGTTACAGTGGTGGCTCGGCGCCATCCCTGTTTACTCTGTCCTGGACAACGGAAAACCTTAATATATAGTGTGCATCTCAAAGCTCTTATTTGCACCCTCACATCTTGGTCCCACTCACAGAGGAGACAGAATGAGGAGAGAAGAGTTTAGAGCAGGGGTGTCCAAACGTGTTGCAAAGAGGGACACATTTGATGAGAGACAAATTTCCATGGACTGACACTTTCTCTTTATTTTGATCCTATATATTTCACAAGGTTTGTTGGATTTAAACAGGTTTCATTTGGATTTGAACAGGTTTTAGTCACATTTAACCAGGTTTTAGATGGATTTGAACAGGTTTTAGATGGATTTGAACAGGTTTTAGATGGATTTGAACAGGTTTTAGTCACATTTAACCAGGTTTTATTTGGATTTGAACAGGTTTTATATAGATTTAAACCTATTTGTTTAAAGCTGGTGCTGTTGAGGGCCACATAAACTCTCACTTTTAGTTGATTGGTCTCTGGGCTGGACTTTTGGACATGTCTGGTTTAGAGAAACAGGACATAGCTTGGACTACTTTGCTGCCATGTTTATGTTTAACACTCATCTAGAGCACAACGTTTTTAACTTAACTCTAGTTTCTGAGGATCACATGAATGCAGCGAGTTACTTAAGACATTTGTGTAGTTTAGATTGTATTAAGTGGTCTTTTTAAAATGACAATGACTCTTTGGAAGTGTAAGTATCAGAATAGATAGCATTAGCTAAAAAATGAGGCCACAAATGTAATTCGACTACACGCAACCATCCCTTTATCAAATGCACAGATCAGATTTGACCTAAAGGGCTGTCCTCAAGGCTCCATTGATATAGACAACAAATACTAGGGATCGGTTTAGGTTAGCACCTTCTTCTCCCCTTGAGGTGTATTGTAGAGGACGTTAGGGAAGAATGTTACCTGATGGAAGAAGAACAGTAAAGTGCAAAGTCACAAATTCTTTCTCATAATAAACCCACATTACTATGCATTATCAAACTTCTCATGGCCCCGAAAAATATTAAACTCTTCACTTTTACAGAAAAAAGGGAGGATTATGTTTCTTTAACTGAACAATGCAACATGTACAGAACAGACTCCCTTTCAAAAGAGATTTGTAATCTCAGTGAGACTTTCCTGGATAAATAAAAGTTAAATGAAATAAAGAAAATATAAAAGAACATACAATGGAGAAGAACTTTTTTTTTTTTTAAGAGTATTCAAAAGAGAAGTGTATAGTTTTTGGGGCATCCTTTATTATCAACATGTTCTCATTCTTGGATAACCTATTAACATTCTACAAGGTGTATTATAACATAGACATATGCAGACGTGCATTGGCTGTTGGAGGGTACGTCAGTGTCACCGCCATATTGGACCAGGGCTTTAAACGTATATCAGAGATCAGACCACTCAGCTGACTGGAGAGGTAAACAAGTGGTTCAAAGCAGAGTCCTGTGCAGTTATAACATGATTTGGTAGCTCTGTTGATAAAACCATGTAAGTGTTGTAGTGAATGTTATCCATAAAAACAAGAGGTCCCCTTGTATTTGTCTGTTGTGTTTGTTGTGTGTATGTTTTGGTCCTGCCCAGTCTAAAATGACAGCAACACAGATGTATTGTTAAATGCTATTGAAAATATTGCTTTGAATTATGTGTTCTATTTTGTTTAACCATATACTACAAATTATTACACACTGCACCTTTAACAGTAATATTCCTCTAGCTGCAGTTAATATTGTTAACCAAATGGACTAAAATCTAAATATTATGTGCATGTATATGTGGTTAGTTTGTTTTACGATAAAACCTTTGCATATGTTTGCAGAAAATGAATGTGTGCAACTGTTTCTGTGATATTCCATGTTAGGTTCATGTCGGGCTCAGTTACATGACATCACTGTGTAGAGTGTTATAAATAGCTCAGTGATGGGAGTTGATTTAAGGTGGATGTCATTTGTTTGTGTAGCTACATTATTTCCAGCTTGGCAACATTGCATAAGTACTTTTCATATATAATGCAAACATTGAATAGGCCTACCTGGTTTATGGGATTGAACCGAATAAACAAAAGGCATGAGATACACAGTGATGCAGACAGACAGACATGTATTCAGACAGAGAGGAAGGGGGAGGATGCTGCTGTGCTGGTAACCCCTCACCTACATCATCCCTTTTGTGCACGGCGAGCTGCAGGCTCTCGTATCTGTGCGCTCTGCCCAGCTGTCACTCCCGGCATTGGTCCACGGAGCGCACACACGTAGACACGTATCCGACCAACCCCCTTCTCCTTCTCCCCCGGCAGACAGCAAGCCGGTTTGAACCAGGAGCAGCAGCCAAGCAGACAGCCCGCGTCAAGCTGCAGGGACAGGACCCGTTTGAACTGTGAGTAGGCTGGATATGTTGTTGGAAATTGCGCAGAAAAGAGACGCTTGAGTGGGGGAAAAAGGCGCAGTTTAAATTGTTGTTTTTGTTTGGCTGAGGAGGCAGTGTTTCTCTTTCGTCTGAAATCTGCGTTGCCGGGTGTAGAACAGTGATGTAGTCTGTTTACAACCCGGTAAACTGGCTCTTTTTTACGTTTTAACCGAAAACGCGACAAATGCGTAGTTGCAAATACAATATAAACAGCATATATAAAAATAAACAAAGCCGGTGGTATATTCAGTAAAGACAAGGCTGTGCGAAGCTTTTTGAAGCTTTATCTCGGTGTGCTACTTAGAATAAATTTGTTGCTTACTGCATAAAAACACGCGCGTTTAAATCTGTCCTTAATTCGCTTCGATGTTTTCGGCAGAGTTTTGTTTTCATTGGTGAAGGGCGACATTGTTTTTTGCTTATTTCGACAATGTTTTCGAATCAAGACATGCCAAATGTACATTTTTCGATTCTGAACACCGTTTTTAACGTTGTTGCTAATGTTTTTCCGGTTAACCGTTGGCATGTCATTGGTTAAGGGCTTAGTATTTCGGCTGAATGGCCGCCCAGCTCAGACCCTCCCGGCGAAACTCGTGTCCGAACACGTTGCACGAGCGGAGGTGTGTACGTTGAAATCCGAGACCGGCCAATCACAAGCGTCGCCCCGCCCGCGCGCCGCGGCTTGTTTACTACGGATGCTCGATGCTGATTGGACAAGAAGTGGTTGCGAGGTGTTCAGGAGCACAGAAGGAAAGGGAAATCTGAACGTTTCGGTTTAAATTCAATTATAAGCAGTAAACACGGCCTGCTATGATGTCACTTTGGTCTGGACCTCAGTAATATTTGTCAGAATAAAACAAAACGCCATATATCGATGTATAAAACTAAGATGGGTTAGGATGAAGAAACAATGGCAGTTAATTTGTGAGGGATGAGGTACAGTATGAGTGAAATTATTGATTAGATTTCAGCAGTGTTCATAACACACATAAGGCACAACACAATTTGGCTCTTGAATGTTTCTGAGTTTTTAGGTCAGTCTGTTTTTGGGCTTGAATTTTGATTTGCTCTAGAACGTGTTAAGCAGACTAGATTATGATACTTCAAAAAAATATATTTTTAATCTTAGCCTTCTTATTTCTTAACCCTGGCTATAGCCCTTGTAGTATACAATATGATTTTAAAGTACTCTTATATCAATATAGCATATAATTTGACTTAAATCAATTGTTTAATATTTTCAACTGGAAATTAATTGTGCAGCAGAAATAAAGACACAAACATTGCACCTATAAATAAATAGATGCATAAATAATTGGATTAACATTGCAGACAGCTAAAGTCAAGTATGTAAGTGCAGTACAATACAGATTAAAATGTCATCTTAAAACTAAACATTTGTTTTTCTAATAGGCATAATATTTAATTTTTTTTTTTTTGCTTTGCTCCTTGAATGCACCGTCACCCCATTTTACCTCCAAGACTGCAGGCTGTGGTGAACGCACCCAAACCAAAGATTATGTCTGCTGAGCCCATTATCACTCACATGCAGCCAACTAGAGATGACTAGACTGAACGAAACTAGATTTGGTTTGTTATTCTACAGACATCCAGGTCCAGAGCAAGTCCCTTTTGAATTGAGTTGATTATTTACTGGTCATATTGTTATCGGACTATTTTTAACGCAGTCACTGCACTTTTGTCTTTCATATTAGGCTCTGTTTTAGTATAAACTGCAATTTCGCAGAAGTAGGACATAATAAAGACTTCTCTGTTTGTACCTAATGACAGAGATTTTGACTTGGGTATTGCTCAACAGCATACTGTATATGATTATAAGCACAGCCAAAAGTTCTGTATCTCCATTATCTGGGTCACAGGTCAAAATCAGTGGTAAAGGTGTTTATTACTTCATTTAACTTTCTAACCAGGTATTACATAAATGCATTAGTACTTTTTCCACTAGGCTCTTTTAGTTAGTGATAGATTCTAGTATCCTTACTCACTCCGAGTGGACGGAGGCTGTATATATTTTGGTAGATGTTTAAATACGCAGTAACATTTCATTATTTGTTGATTCTTCTGTGGTTCTGGGGTGTGCAGGGAGGTGTGACGGAGGTGTGCTGAGTCCCTTTTCCGTGTGCAGTGGCACCATGGCAGCTATGGGACCTGAGGACAGAGCAGGACCAGACGGGACCGCACCCCGCTCAATGGGACCTGACATGCAGGTGATTGTAAAACCATCCATATGAAATATCACTCCAAGGCCCTTTCACTGAAAATGAATTGGCCAATCATTTTCACTTGGCCAATACATTTTAGCTCATGAACTAGTTATCTTACTACTGTTTTAGAATTTGCATTGTCATTATTGTCAGAGTTCACCACAGCTTAAATGTTCTAAACAAAAAAAAAAGTGTATATCATTTTTTATTTTTTGAAAATATGTGGGTAGCAGAATCACTGATGCCCAAAAACTGTATTTTAAAACATACAGTGCTGTGCACAAGTCACAAGAGGGCTGTATTTGTACCCTACACTGTGAAGTGAACTCCATTTATTGTCAGAGCATTGAAAGAAATTGTGGTGCACTCGAAGAAAAGTTAGTGGCATCTAAAAATACAGTTGGAAAGTCACTTTTCCAAATGGGGCAATTAAATATCAAATAAACAGTCGTATCATTAATGCAATATTCTGCTTTATCTTATATCGCAGGTTTGCCTAATATTGTCCAGCCCTACTTGTAGTTCTAGTTCATATCAAACACGAACTGATTTTCCTCTTTTTTTGTTCTTAACCGCTCCTCTTTTGTTATGCCTCTGAAGATGCACACACAAAGTGAAAAACGTATCTCTGAGAGTGGACAGATGAGGACTACAGGCTGGAGCAACCTGTCGGTGCGGCCAACGATGCACCTCGGTAACGGAGAGACGCCCTACAGGTGAGCGACAGAGACAGACTGACCAAACACTATAGCGATGATGTTCTTGTGTCTGGTATTAATGGCACGTTCCTGGTGTGTGTTTCGGGTGAAGCTTCCGCAGCCCAGAGTCAGTGGAGATGGACGAGATCATGGCAGCCATGGTTCTGACCAGTCTGTCCTGTAGTCCTGTGGTGCAGAGTCCCCCGCAGACCGAGCCTGGACCAGGTTGGTCTAAGAGCAACACCCCCCCTTTATTTACAGAGCAGCATACCCCTCATTATAGAAGTTTTATCACTGTGGATTTTGTGTTTCACATCATAGACCAGGTTTTGGTAATCAAATAACAATGCCAACACATTTAACACACAATAAAATAACTTCAATATAATCACACAGGCAAAATTTATGATTCACACTTGTCTTATTTAACTGATGTATAAAGTACTCGTTCCATTTCTGTTAGTTGACTATAACTCAATATTTTGAACGCATACTGTATGTTGAGTAAATAATTTGCTTTAAAAAGTAAAAATTTTCAATAGGCCCGATAATTAAATTGAATCCGATAAGTATTTCTGATATTACAGTGCTCTAGACTGTGAATAAAAGGGTCGCATTTGCTTTTAAGTTTAGCAGGGAGTAAGCCAAGTCATCACAGAATCTGATAGATTACTGTGCATTTACTGTAACCTCTACACTGTCCAGTCCCAGCGGAGGACAGAGAGACGTTCAGTTGCTGCAAAGAAGATTCAGACAGTTTTAGACGAGGTGTTGCTCGGGAACGTTTTAGAGCGATGCACAAACGTGAGCAGAGCTAAGCATTTCATGAGCTGTTTAAAGCTAATCTTCACTAGATAGCAGGTGTTTACTTTAAACATGCTCCACAATGAGACCAGATCACTGTTGTATCCATAAGACGAGGTACAACTCGTGTTAATGCCCATCTTCTTCTACTGCAGTTATTACCAGAATAATAAAATAATTCATATAATATTAACAAGGTTAAAACCATAGCCTGTAACACCTGTCCAACACATGGCTCAGGGGCCAGAACTGGTCCTCTGCAGTTTATAATTGGCCCCACCCAGGCTTTAGGTTAACACAGTTTACTGTCCTGTTAAAGGCCAAATTATTCTGTAAGGCATTTAAAAAGAGCTAGAAGGAAGCACTTTCTAAAAGTAGCATGTCTGTGTAGGTTCTCAGTCATCCAGATCATCTTAAAGAAAAGGTTAAAGCATCTTAATTTGAATATATATAAAATATGTATCCAAGTTACTTATTCTAGAAGTAATTTGGATATATATTTTCTAAACTAACATTTTATCAAAATGTACATTTATCAGTATTGGCCACAAGAAGCACTTGATTATTGGTTATTGCTATCAGTTGAAATTTTTCATATTGGTGCATCTTTAGCATTAGGGCATTGATCGGGCAGTGTGGTTAGCACGCCTGCCTCACAGCAAGAAGGTCCTGGGTTCGATTCCCATCCAGGGCAGGACCTTTCTGTGTGGAGTTTGCATGTTCTCCCTGTGTCTGCGTAGGTTTCCTCCGGCTACTCCGGTTTCCCCTACCACCAGAAACATGTACTACAGTCCCCCCCCAAACACACATGGGGCCAGGACTCCCCTGCAAAAGAGATTTGTAATCTCAGTGGGACTATCCTGGTTAAATAAAAGGTTAAATAAATAAAATAAATAATTTTGCCAAATTGGCAACTGACTAGATAGTGAGTGTGCTGTAGGTGAGTGGGAATATTAGCAATTTGTTATTTAGCTTCACAATTACAAGCATCTTTCCACAGTACTCTTTGACCTGGTTGTTGTAGTATGTTCTAGACATTAAAAGTCTAAAGGGCGTTCACACCTGGTCTGTGTGGTCTGGACTTTCCGGTTTGGTCCAAAACAAATCTTCAGGTGCGAAAGCCGTGGTTCAGGCCAAACAGCTGCTCTTTGGTGTTTTACTTTTGTTTTACTTTTGTGTATGTTCATACTGTCTTCCATTTCAAAGTTATTAAGAATGCTGCTCTTTGTCTGGTTCAAACTGAACCAAGGTATTGTTTGTTTGTTTGTTTGTTTGTTTGTTTGGTGAAAACGTGTTTGCTGATAGTTTGTACTTTCAGACCAAATGCATGAAGTCACAGCCAAGGTAAACAGGGAAAATGAATATTGTTCAGGTTTCCTAATGAACGTTACAGTGATTTAAATCATGTCTTAAACAGTGCATTGGAAGTTTCATCTGTTTGTATTAATCCTATATTAATAATAATATGTCTCTATAGGCCCTGTAACATGACACATTTACCACAGTAAAAGCTGTCTACAGGAGGCACGCCCATCCCCCCCGTTGTCATGACAACACAATGTCAGGGAAAGTCCGCTTTTAAAAAACTGTAGTGTGAACCAAAAGTTAGAGACACCTGATGAATTTGTGAGCTCTTAGTGCAGACCTTGATGAGGACCTTTAGGTGTAAACACTCTCTAAATGATAACCCTCACAAATACCTACTTCCAAAATCCACGCCTTTGCCTGAAGCTCTTGTAAATATTCAAAACTAGATGTAATTTACAATTACATAACCTACATATTTAGACGAGACGGTGAGTATGTTTTTCCTCTTTGACTTGCTGAACAATGTAATTCCATGTAGGTCAATCAGCCACATTTAGGGCTACACCAGGCTTCACGCGACAAGTCTCTGCATGCTTCAGATGTTATGAACACTAAACAGAGTTACAGATTTTTGCATTAAAGCTGTAAATGCTACGTTATGGTTACATACACTTGTAGACAAAGGTATTTGGTAGGTATACAAAGGCGTAGGTAGATAGATCTGGTTTCACACACAAACAGCCTCTGGGCTTTGCAAAAGTATGTGAAGGCCATAGCTTCTTAGAATTCTTTTTTTTAGCGTTCTTGTTCCATCTGCTAAAGATAAACAACAGAGGCTAAAATGCTTGAGCAGAACCATCAGTAGAATAGAGCCTATGTATTTACTTTCCCCCCCGCTGTCTCTGAAGTGTCTGATTTTATCAAATGGAATGGAAAATAACACGGCTTTAGTTGCTTTGGCGGACGGGGATCTGTTTGATGACATCACTTGAGGAAGCGTAATAACTTGAAGTTAGTGTGTTCATCATTTGATTACATGATTTTGAATTAGCACTTAAAACGGTGATGCCATGAACTTGAAATGAACCAAAGCAAATCTGTTTGCATAAAATTAGATTGCATTCCATTATTATTTGTCATTATTTGTTGTTGTGAAGAAAAAGTGAGATCCAGATAAACTGTGAGGAAATAGATTCATATTCTTGGCAGAGAGGGCACCTGCTGTTTTCAAAAACGTGGCAAAGAGATGCAGCACAGAGCTATTCCAATGAGTCTATTTTCGAATATGTGCTAAGTTCAAGTGCAAACATTCATTCATTTCCTGTAAAATCTGTAGTGATTGCATTTAGAGGATGGCTGCAAACCCAAAATGATGCAACTGGTGCTGTGAGCTGTGGCTGCATTGGGACAACACCGTTACTTTTTATTTTTGAGGAGGTTTAGTTCAAGTTTTTATGAAAAGGTTTTGTTTTGAAGCAACACTAGGTGGACTGTATGATTTTTTGAGAAGAACTGTTTAATCACCTAATAACATATTGTAATAGGAATCATCTGAGATCTAGACTTCATTATCAAGGATTTTAATAGATGAGAACTTTTACTCCTGGACAACGGCCAATCACAGCTCACCCCTAGAAAAAGGAGCACTTCCATTGGTCTACACAGGTGGTAGAGCTTGTCATCCAACAACTGAAAGGTTGGCAGTTTGAGTCCCGCTCCCCCAGTTCATACTATAGTTGTTGTGTCCTTTGGCAAGACATTTACATTTAGTCATTTAGCAGACGCTTTTCTCAAAAGAGACTTACATTAAACATAAAAGGAAAGCCAGAGAGGTCCCTAGGCTATAGTTGGGGGTGAGCAGCATCTAAGACAGGCAGGGCAAAAGGAAAGAAGTGAAAGGAAAAACACAAAGTGAGTCATTCTGAAAGGAATGAATGCTGAATGTTTTACTTTCTTCAAAAGAACAAAGCTACTAAAGCTGCGTTGTAACGGCTGTTTCCAGTTTTAGATCTACTCTGTATTACGGGACTTTCACTTTGTCGATTCAAACATGGTATTCTCATTTCTCATCCATTAAACATGAGCATAACTTATGAAAATTGAATAAGGATGTAGGAAACGGTTACATCTTTATACATTTGAAGGTTATTCAGAGTAAATCAGAAACAATGTTCTTCCTTTTATTACAGCAGTACGGCATTTACTTTCTAATAGATAATAGCAATGCATCTTATCAAGTTTTGATACCAAATATATTTGAATATGATTTATATCTCAAATAGAAACGGTACCATAACACCCAGTGCCTTATGTAACTATGAGAAATGGGTCATGTTAATATCTTGTGGGAACCAGTGAAGTTTGATCTTTTACTGAGTGCAAAAGTTGTAAAGATATTTGCTTTTGCTTGTCTCAGGTGTCTCAGGTGTGTCCTTGCCGTTAGTGGACATGGAGTGTGGCGGCGGCGAGCTCTCGGACAGTGGAAGCAGTGGTTACTGGAGCTGGGACCACGGTAACGTCAGCCCTGCCCCCTCGCCTTCAGTCACCGAGATGGACAGCAGTCCCGATGAGGGGCTGCAGATGGAGCTGGAGCAGGGCGAGGAGCTGAGTGCCAAAAGGCTTAAGGTACAGTCTATATTAGCTCTGTCAGTATATGGTGTTTGTCTGTCTGTGACTGACCTCTGATGTGCTTTCCCCACAGAGCTCATTCAGGGGCGTTTACAAATGTTTGTGGCCCAACTGCGGCAAGGTGCTCACTTCATCTGTAGGAATCAAAAGACACATCCGAGTGCTGCATCTGGGGTGAGCAAACGTTCCACATCTAATATTGTATTGGCAGAAAAGCTCCTGTAAAACCTTAGGGCCACATTTGAATCTGATATTATATATATATATATATAGCAGGCCCTGAGCACCAGAGCAATAGAGGCCCAAATCTACCACACCAGACAAGACCCAAGGTGTAGGCTGTGCAAACAGGCCCCTGAGACAATCCAACACTTAACTGCAGGGTGTAAGATGCTGGCAGGGAAAGCATACATGGAGCGCCATAACCAAGTGGCTGGCATAGTGTACAGGAACATCTGTACGGAGTATGGACTGGAAACCCCGAGGTCAAAGTGGGAAACACCTCCAAAGGTGGTAGAGAATGACCGAGCCAAGATCCTGTGGGACTTCCAGATTCAGACTGACAGAATGGTAATGGCGAACCAACCAGACATTGTGGTGGTGGACAAACAGCAGAGGAAGGCCGTTGCTAGGTTGACGTTGCAATACCAAGTGATTGCAACATCAGGAAAAAGGAACATGAGAAACTAGAGAAATACCAAGGCCTCAGAGAAGAGCTGGAAAAGGCTTGGAAGGTGAAGGCGACAGTGGTGCCTGTGGTCATCGGAGCACTCGGGGCAGTAACCCCCAAACTGGAAGAGTGGCTACAGCAGATCCCTGGAAGAACACCAGACATCTCGGTCCAGAAAAGTGCAGTACTAGGAACAGCAAAGATACTGCGCAGAACCCTCAAGCTCCCAGGCCTCTGGTAGAGGACCCGAGCTCGAAGGATGAGAGACCACCCGCGGAGGGTGAAGGACAAAGTTATATATATATATACACAATGTGTGCAGGGCAGTAGTAACCAAAGAAACATTTCCCATCAGCTGTTGACAATAGGTGTGTTGGACTCAAACTAGATCTACTCAGTTCTGATCAGTGTGCAGTGGTTAGAAAGCAACTGCAGCGGCTGCAAGGCTCAGTGCATGATGGGAAGACACCAACTTATCAGCCGTGAATGGACACCTGATTGGCTTTGAGTTCAGTGTTGATCAGAAACATAACTCACTGACACTACACTCCTCCACCATCACCTCTTTTATCGTTAAATAATGCAAATAAACAAAACAAGTTTGACTGATATATTTGGCAGCTGCCCAATCATTTAAGAGATTTTGAATAAAGTGCAAATCCACAGACCTCTGCTTTAAGCACCGTGACTCGAGTGAACAGGAAGAACAGGTCATTTACAAAGAGCAACACTCTTTTCATTTAACGGTGGCAGAGTAGTTAGCGCTTCTGCCTCAAGGAAAGAAAGTCGTGAGTCCCTTGGCCCTCACGGCCGACTCTGGTCTTTCTGTGAGGAGTCTGTATGTCCTCCACGTGTTACCGTGGGTTCTCTCCGGGTACTCCGGCTTCCTCCAACCGGTCCAAACACATGCATGTATAGGTCAATTAGGAACTCCCTAATGAATGAATGTGAGAGTGAATGGTTGTCTGTCACTGTCTGTCTCTAAATGTTAGCCCTGCGACTAACTGGCCACTGTCCAGGGTGTACCCGCCTCAGGCCCAAAGTTGCTGGGATAGGCTCCAGTCACCTGCGACCCTAATGGGACTAAGCGGAAGTAAATAAATGAATGAATGAAATATTCACTCGACACATGCGAGAACTGCATTTCGGACATGATCTGAGCCACAAATTGTGCAGCTTCACAGCAGACGTCTTTCTCTGCTGCCGTCTGCTTCCGTATTGGCCGATTGGAATGAAATTCACGGAAAGGCACAGCTCATGTCGAACACACCTATTGTCAAATATTATTAGGGCACCTCGATGTGTCACAGCAACTGTTCTTCTAAACACACTTTATTTGGACATTAGTCTCTCATTGCTAATAGTTTGTTGATGAACCCCTTCTTAAGATTAATAATGATCTGGGATTTATCAAAGAGTGGCCACGACAGCAAACACCCCGATGTCCCTATTGCATTCACATTATTGAACGTCCTGTAATCCATCACCTCACTTTACATCTAAAACTCTGTTCCATTTTACTTAATATTTTCCGCTGCAGACACAAGTGATTAAAGAGAAATACAATAAGATCAAAAGCTGCTATAGGGAATTGCCTAACGTTCCTTAAAGAACAGGACCTGGACCTTTTAGTACCTGCTAAGACAGGTACTAAATTAATTTACAGTGTCCAGAGCCCTTATTGTAGGCAGCGTACACGCAACATTTATGCCCTTGGATTTGAAAGCAGTTGTATTAAAAAGAGTTGAATTTTTATCATTTGAACTTTGTGTAAATGCAGAACTCTGTCTCTTATGTGTTGATTATCCCTGGTTTGTTATTGATGCTAGCAATCAAAGATTTTTTCAAATTTTATGTTTCAAAGAGGGATTAAACAAGTTGTTCTAAAGTATAACCTGTTGAGTCCAAAAGCCTCATCTCCCAGACCTTTGCAGAATTCCTAATCTGCAAACAGCATTAAAAAAACAAGAAGGGATTAAATTTTTTAGTCCGTGGAAAAGGCCTGCCCTGGTTCATGGAAGTGATGAAATATTTGTGGAAGTTAGATCTGGGCCACGCTGAGTGCCGCTCTCTCTGTCTGTGTGTGTCCCGCAGTGGTTCGGATCAGTCCCAGAGAGAGGAAGACTTCTACTACACAAAGATCTCCTGCGACACCGTAGAGACAACCGCAGCACCGGCTCCTCCTCCCACCCCCCAGCAGGCTGCGGCGGGCCCAGCCTCCTCCTCTCACCTCAGCTGGGCCTCCTGCAGCTCCCCTTCAGCGTCCGGGCTCCAGATCCCCCCCGCTCACAGGCCCAGGTCCAACTCCAGCTCCGGGCCAGGACAGAGCAGACCCAGTCCACTCAGCCAGTCGGCCCCCAGCAGCTTCTGGCAGATCCATTCTGAGCATCTCTACCAGGTCAGTCAGGTCTCAACAGTTCGACTTCCAGGACATGTTTTAAGCAACACTGTGTGACTTTATGTATTTTATTTTCTCAAGCCCAATATACATAATCTCAGTTTGTTTTGCTGCTTCTCTGTTTACCATTACCACGTTGTTTACATCTAGACTCCATCATATATCCATGTAGCTCCATCAGCTGTCTAGTCATTGATTCATTGATGAAAGGCAACTTTTCAAACTGATAGCAAATAAAAACAACAAAGAAAGAAAAAAAAACACAACTCAAAGTATGTATTTATGAATAAATGCACTTACAACGTTTTTAGACAAAGAACCAAACTGTCATTATCTGATTGGCTGAACTCTGTCCTCAGTCTGAGACGGCTCCTTCTAACGGTATAATCATCACATAGTATGTTCAAATCTTTAACGTTTAAGGAAATACACGCTTACAGTTTGTAGCAGCAATTATTCATTTTGTATTTACAGTTGGCTCTTCGCATATGCTAATTAAATCTAAGCTGTTACAGTTCTTTCATCGCCTCAGCTCTGTAATAGGCTGTCAGTTTCTTTAGTGTTTGTTTTTATTTATCCACTTCCCTCACCTTCACTTTCTCCTTAATTTTATTAAGTCTTTTGTGCACTTGCAATGACATAATTCTGTTTAAGAGTGCATTGTTTTGGTCTAAAATAAGCGATTTCAGGATGTTGTTGAAGGATACATACACAAACTTTATTCTAGTGCAATAAAACAGAGACATTTATAGAGACTGGATGTGCTTGACCCATTTTGCCGTCATATTTTGGCAGTGCCTCTGGGCAGGGGTCTCTCGTTACACGATCTCAGTCGTGTTTTACAAGAGACCCTCTCACTCCCTGTTCCACACAGATACCCCCCCGAATGAGCCAACGGGCCGCGGTTCTGTTCACGCATCAGCGGGCAGCACATTTGACCTGTGTTTACCCCCACGCAGCCGAGCCTGTAAATGGAGGCTTTGTGACAGGGAGAGTAAACTGTCGCCCTCGAGGAGACTCCACACCCCCACCCCGCGTTGTGGAGGCCGGAGAACCCAAATGCAGCACTAAGTTGTTGTAGGGTTCATTTGGGGCTGCTAGAAAATATCACTTTCACTGGCTTTCATTGACTTGTTTTCTTCTCCAGCGGCTCTGGGCGTGAGGCGGTGTGTGTATACACCCTGGACAAGTTGGTCCAGTTTTTGTCTCAGGGCCATACTCTGACAACATTCCACACTCACATTCTTTTTTGTTCATGTACTGTGAAGGGGGCTGTAGTGACATACTATAATCATTTTGAGATGAGGCCGTAGTCCTCTGTCTGTGGTTAATCAAAGCAGAAGACTGTACAGTTTGTCCCGACTAAACGAACGTGAGTTGAAGCACAGGTCACTGATGAAGCAGTGCATGTGTCATGGCGGCTGCCGGCTGTAAACGCACACAGCAGGGGTTTTCTCCTGCGCACGGCACTTGACTTATTCTCAGTAAATATTACTGAAAGTGGGACGGGAATTTAGGAATGCAGTGGGTTGTGCTTTGTTCACTTGGGCTAGGGTGAGCCACAGAAGTGTGGAGATACTTTTATTGAAGGAAGTCATTTTATAGCCTTTTTTTTTTTTCGGGTTACGCCAACAGACCATACATTTGCCAACTTTATGTGCAACTATTTCTAAACGGTAAGCCCACCAAAACCTTGAAATATGATCAAGTGAAACCAACTAGACCTCTGTTTATGTCTGTATTATATTCCCTATGCATATGTATCCTGTGGTCAACACTCCTAACTTTGAGCCCTTCATAAATGTGGATTTGATTTATAGAGAGCGTATTTTTGCCCATCAACTGTGCTCAAATGTTTCCCAGAAGCTTTTCTGACCGCTGTTGTCTGGCTGTCAGCCAGTAGAGGGCATTCCTTCACCGTAAAATCAACCATAATAAAATTCACTGAGTGCACACAGGCTTCTGACGTGATGTTAGAGAAAGATCAAAATAAGATGACAAACAGATGTATGTTAATATTAAATGACATAAGGTCTTGTCTTGTTTCCTCAGGCGTGTGGTCCCATCCAGGTGTCTGTGGTGTCCAAGAGCCCCGGCGTCCAGCCCTGGGCCCCGTCCTCCTCTGTCTCTGGACACAGTAACACTCCGGTGAGTCAGCTGTCCTGTAAACGGACACTTGGTACAGATATAGTGCAGCTCTAGCTCATGTATATGCTGACAGTAGCAGTTGTTTCTGTATAATTTGTCTCATGCATGTTGCTGATGGTGATCCATGTTCCTCAGATGGTGAAGCCGCGCTGCCGGTCCGTCAGCGTGGGCGAGCAGTGGCTGCAGCAGAACCGACTCCAGGCCGTCAGTGCATCGCCCTCTCGCACTCACTGCTCCTTCAGGTCACACTTACATTTTTGAGGAACTTCTGAAAGCCTTTGTCATGTTGATAACCATTTCCTGCTGCTCTTTCACAATATTCAGTACATTCAAAAAATGATCATATCCAAACATGAACATGCATATGTCTGCACACTTGTATCACAGCTTTTGTGAATTGTATTAGTGCAGTTATAGTATTAGAAAAGCAGCTGTATCCAAGTGTTAGGGAAAAGGTTCATCTTTCCTAAACAAATCTGTTTAGAAGTAGTACAGTCTATTAGAGCCTCATTTCCTTTGAACTGGTACAGCTCCGTTGGTACAAGTAACCCCTGAGAAAGAGGCTTGCATTTTCACAACGCTGTTTCCAGAGCGACATGGTTCTGAATGAGATTTTAGAAACTAGAAAGGCTGCATTAAACATTACTGTGACTGTTTCCGGCTTATTCCCAGCTTTCAAGAATATTAAAGCTGTGAATATTTCCTATAATTTAGGGATTCAACAACAGCTCTCATCACAAATGTTGCACGTTTGACCAATAATACAATTTAAGTTGACCTTGACCTTTTGGTGATAAAAGCATTGAAAATATGGTCACGCTAAGTTTAGAAGTATACTTTCAAACCCTTGACATTAACTGTCGGTTATCTAGTGCATATGAAGTGTTTTGAACATGGATAAAGCTGCACATTTAGGCAAAGTTCATGCATCATCTGTTCATCTGTTTACTGCTCTTTTGGTATTTCCTTGGAGCTGACATTTTATCCCCACCTGGTTCCAGAAGATAAACTTAATTCCATCATATGTTAGCGGTTATTAGTTTTATCTCACAGAGTAAAATTTTAGATTGACTCTGTGAGAAGCCTCCTTGTATCCTCATGTCTGTCGCTCTCGTCGTTGTCTGTGCAGGAAGGGTCGCGGCGAGGCCAAAAAGTGCCGCAAGGTTTACGGAGTGGAGCGCAAGGACCAGTGGTGCACCGCCTGCCGCTGGAAAAAAGCCTGTCAGCGCTTCCCCGACTAAAAACGAGAGCGAGGACGAGATGTGGACCCACGGAGGACAGAACAGAGACTTTATCGAGAAAGGGTTTAAATAAGAGCCCGAGAAAACTGAGAAAAACAACTGATGTGTTTTGTTTTTTTTTTTACTTTTGACCTGCTTTGTTTCTTTCCTAATGGAATGCAAATGGAGTTTTGTGTATCTTTGTACCCCTCGGACACACATCCGCGATGGTGCTAACTGTTGACTGATTTTGAGTGTTTCCCAGTCGCCAGGATCCATTTTTCCTGTTCCTTCCAGGACTGAGCTGAAACACCAGGGAGGCTTCTGTGGATCCTCTGTGGCCCCCCCCTCGACTCCAGTTTACAGCGAGTCAGTAGGAGAGGCACCTGCAGCGTAGAGCGTAGAGTTTTAGAAGTTTGTTATATTGACAGAAAGTATTTATATTTTGATTGTAAATAAAAGTGTCAAAGAGGAGCTGAGGGGCCTCATTTATAAAAAAAAAAAAAAAAGATAAAAAAGAGCATACCAGATCCTCACGTTTAGATAATTGTCGGATGCTTCGGTCGGACGCTAAAGTCGGAGCAAACATTTTACTGTAAGCTCTAAACTTCAGTAATGCATTAGTATTAGAGGAAAATGAGTTTTGTTTTTTTGGGGGGCGGTATGAATATAAGATCAAAAGAATGAAAGGTTCCTCTGCTGCTGTTGGAGGTGAGTGGCACAATATCAAAGGCCCATCTGTAAAACATGCTTCAGTGTGGGTCACCTGTTCATCTCTAAAATGTGTGTATGCATGGGTCGTCCTAGAGCCACACAGTTTCACGACACGAGTCTAGAGCCTAACTCCGACGCCCATTCCAGCGCTCCTTTTGTGCAAGCTTTATAAATGAGGCCCCAGGATATTTATTGGTATTGATAAAGAACGTATCATGTTCGGCAGCTCTCTTTTAACAAAAAAAGACGCATGCCATCCAAATAAATAAATCCATCCATTTATCTAAGTAACTACTCGGCACCACAAATAGTTCATCCTTTTTTCATGAGCAACAGATCACACTGATTTCAAAAATAACCTGCTCTTAGTTTGCATTATAT
This sequence comes from Perccottus glenii, assembly GCA_024416835.2. Lineage (NCBI taxonomy): Eukaryota > Metazoa > Chordata > Actinopteri > Gobiiformes > Odontobutidae > Perccottus > Perccottus glenii. The sequence continues at coordinate 20,492,795 of CM044564.2, forward strand.
ATCATTTATATATCATAGTGGTCTAATATTCTATTAAACATTACTGCTAAAAATAAACACAGCTTTGACAGATACACTCTGTAAATATGAGTATGTATAAAGTTTAACAGTCCCATGTGAGTTTAATCACAGCATTAGTCCCCTTAAGTGCTTTAGTGGGTGACAGTGAAAAGGATCATTTGTATAGCGTCAAAACTGAGGCGGGCCTTTTGATGATGACACTATCAGCGACTTGAAACCTGTTCCTAAAGACCTTCATGTGGAGTTGGTCCTGACTCTGGAGGAAGCGCCTCTGAAGGAAGGATCCTGGCGAACTGAGAAACACCCTGAGACCACGTGATGTGCTAAACCTCCAGTCCTCTCTTTTATCCAAAGCTCAGATATTATCGCCCTTGTAGCTCCACTGTAGTAGCTATTTTTGTTCTTTTCCCACCTTCTTCCAGTAGTAACACAGTGGTTATGATGTACATTCACTTGTGTCCTTTGAGTATTTTATACCTTTTTTAAACGTCTCGTTGAGCCCCTGCATCGGGCACATCTTTTTTGTTTTCTCTTTTTATTTTGGAATCGTCGTTTTTTGGCACTTTGTTGGATATACTCCACGAATAAGCTACGTTTGGTTTGACTCAGCCAAATTCCTTCCATGGAATGAATTTCTTTCCTACCCGTGTGTCAGCATATGACCAGTGTTAATGGTTAAATACATGAAGCTGTGGGAGTAGTGTTAGGAGAAAGAGTTTGTAATAGCAATAAAAAGAAAATATATTGTTAAACACAAATTAAACGCACTGATTATTTCATGTCTGTGTGGGCTTTTTTCTGCATGACAGACACCAAAAGAAATAGCAAACTATTTTATTGATGTTTTCTCTATACATTTTTATCTTAAGACAGAACAATAGTGATCTAAAACTATTCACAAAGTTTTTTTTGAATGCAGATATATACACACATGCACGTGCACGCTCACACGCTGCAGTCACACTCATTCTTAACATCACTCTACATCTGTTACTCAAACACTTAAACACTTGAACACTATCAGATGCAGGAGAACGGCTGGAGCAGGTGATGTTTGTCATGAGGCCCACAGTGGACACAATCGAGTTAATCCCTCCACAGACTGATGAACCCACGGTGCACTAACCCCCCGTCACAGTGTCAGTCTTATGCACTCACTCAGATTCAGGTTATTTGAGCTGCTCTGCAAAGAGCTCAGGTGGAACAAAGGTTGACTGATTGGGGATCAGCGTTCTGTCTTCAGGTTGATTGACCTCCCTACAGTACTACATTAAACTATAGATGGACCATTGTGAAAGTGTGTCTGCCATGTTGTGTTCATTTTGTAACAAACAGGAAGTTCCTTGGATTCAGAGCCAATTAGAACCTCATTATTGGTTTAAAAGACATTGATTGAGGAACTGTAAACCAAACCCATCATCGTAATTTAGAGTTCTGCAGAGTACTGGGTTTGTGTTTTGAGGATATGCATTGTTTAAAGAAAGGACATTTTATAATAATGTTTTTTCTAAGTCTATATAACTTATATAAAAGATTTATTGTTGAAAAGTAAAATACAAATAAACAATAAACAAATAAGCACAAACATAAACTATAAAATAACAGATCAATTGTATTATTGTATCTGTTCCACATAAAATCCAAAAATTAAGAAATAACCAAATGTAAACATCTATAATATAATATATTTTTTCTATAATTTTTAAGTTTATAACTTCTGAAAGATGTATCATTATGAAATACCTATGAATATTAATAAATCAACAGTATCAATTTATTAAGTATTCTGTATATCTTATGTTGTTGTGAAATGAGACGTCGGAAAACAAAATACAAGCATAAAAAAAATTATAATTGGATACTGCTATATTTAAGTAATAATAAATAATATAAAAAGTAATAAATAAATAAATAAATAATTGAATATATTTTTGAAAATTATGGAAAACAAATTGCAATGCAAAGGCAAATAAATATTTTTCTTGCCCATTTTCTTTTTAAATGAAACAAATGTGGCTGTGATACATCCATTCTGAAATTTGGAACAATAACTTATTTTCAACAGTAATTTCAGAAAAGAAAGAACACAAATATAAGCTGGTCTGTTGAGAACAAATCCCTTCTACTGTATTTCTCAGAACTGCAGCAGATATTATGGTGGGGGGAGTATAAACACTGATCCTAGCTGTGACCAGATCTCTCCACTAGATGGCAGTATTGCTCCACAGACAGAGCCAATGGCAGCGCACCAACCTGCTGCTGAGCTCAGTTCCACAGCTCTTCATTAACTCTGATGATCTCCACTGTGGGCTCTCAGTGGCCAACATGAAAACACAATAAAAAGGAAAAGACGTCTTTCATAACGACTCAGCAGGAAGCCACAAGAACTCAATTGAGAAGAAACACTTTTGGTCGGATTGTAAGCTCCGAAAACCAATTTAATATCCCCTGTGTTTAATTAATTAAGTTCCCAAAGCAGAAAATTGGATTCTTACACCAGTAATTAACAGTATATGCTTCAGCAATTGTCTTGAACCATATTTACAAGTGAATGGACCTTCCAAATTTAAAAGGGTGCTTTTCTGCATTTACAGCCGCGGTTGGGGGTAGACTGTTTTATTTGGTCACCTACACAGTCCCTTTAATAAGAAACAACTCAATACACAAACTGCAGAGTGCAAAAAACTGCTGAAGCCGTGAAGCGCGTCCCATCCACACAACAAAGTGCATTTGACTGAGGTTTGCTCAAACAAACCTATCACACTGAATCCAATCTCATTTGGCCCATGTTAGAACAACACACAAAAATATATTCAATTGCACTTCTCTAATCAATCTTTTATTTAACATAATGGCATGTAAATACGTTGTAAGAAGGACATTACGTCAAAACTGTACAGAGTTTGATTTGTGCCAAAAATCTCAAACAAAACATCTTTACCAGAGCCTCTTGATGCTCGATGCTCTGGATGTCAGAGTGACAGCCACAAGAACAACAGGTGCACTAGAGCCATTCGTTTAGATTTTCACAATTAAACAACTTTCTATTTCTGTTGCAGTAAGTTTTAAGTAAAAAATAAAAAAATTGGTGGCCCTATTTTCCGTCATGTACTTGAACAGACGCAGCTTAAACCAGTAGAATTATCTAGAACAAGTCAAGCATTTGATGTTTCAGGCAACTCTTGTTTGTGCTGCGTTCAGCTCAGTGAAGAAAACTAACATCAGTGGAGCCAGGAAAAAAGAGTCACAGGCAAAATTAATCAAATGGAGGCTAGTATTTTAGAGAAGAGTGACATACGGAGTTTGACTCTACAACAGGGCCAATAACATGTTAAAATGTGATATTCACTCACAAACAGAAATCAATTAATACAAAAATAAAGATTTAGTTTAAAAAAGTGCACTTGGCAGTAACTGTTCTTACTGCATAAGCAAGTTTTAACAATGATTAAAACAGAATTTTGCTGTTTTAATTAATAATAGCTGCTAGTGACTACTGCTTAAAGTATATGCATAAACTTTTTCTATTTAGTTTATACCTGGTCCAACACTGCCCTTGAACTCATTAAAGAGGATGTAATACTAGAATCAAATTTTACACTAATTTAGATCAGTCACTGACTGAACACTTCATAACAATGATGTCTGTTTGGTAGAAGAGATATTGAACTCTTTTTTGTCAATGTTCCTTAAACTGAACTCGGCAGAACTTGTGTAAATGCTGGTGACCCACTAGAGTGTGGTCACTCTCCGGCAATAAGTTCTTTTGTAATGACTTATTCGATTAGGTTAAGCTGTTTTGTTTTTTTGCACAAATCAAATTCCATAAAAACATTCCTTATTGAGACACAAAGAAGGTGCAGCGGGTGGCGTTTGGAGTCTGTTCTCATGTTGCTGATGTCACAGTTCAGTGTGGCTTAGTGGATTTGTGTGAAAATGACCCAGACCAGAGAGCAGTTGAGGATTTACAGCGGAACAGGTTCCAGCTGGTCTTGCCTCCAGACTCGGGTGATGGGGCTGTTGTTGAAGCGGCCGCTGCGGTTGCTCCTCATGCCCAGGTACTGCCTTAAGAGCTGGTTCACCCGCTTCTGACTGTTCCATTTGCGAGCTGACTTTCGCACCCCTATGAAGCCACCATAGCGCTTCTGTAAGGGCCTCATGGGGGAGCTGATCAGCTTCCTGTAGTTGTGGCGCCCCCTCTGAAAGCCCCCGAAGCGTTTGGATAGAGTGACAGCCTGTGAGCCTTCGTCGTCATCGCCTTCTAACTGGCTGTCACTCTCCACGTCCCTCAGCTCACGCTCCTCATCCTCCTCCCGCTGCTCTGAAGACTCCAGCAGTGATGAGTCATACTGGATGTCGTGCAGGGGCCCCTCAACCAGAGCCCCCTCCCTCTCAGCGCTCAGGTCCAGTGAGGTCAGCTTCACCTCCTCGCCAGCTCTCTTAAACAGGAGCGCACCGTCAGGAAAGGCCGGGCGCTGCGACAGAGGCACGGAACGTTTACACACCTCCCATGTGAGCGACGAGGAGACGTGGCCCTCACACTCCAACAAACACACCTGCAGAGGAGAGGACAGTTCAAATGAGGCCATAGGGCTATTACGGTAATTTATGGTCTTCAAATGTGAGCAGATTTATTCACAATTTAAGTCAAAGTCTCCAATGTGCAAAGATTAAACTAAAATTAGTAGTAGGTTCGGCTATGAAACTAAAGAGGTGCTAAAACACTCTGTTGAGCTGAGTGCAGTTACACACAGCGGTTTTATTCCACTTATGGTTTACATTTTCACTTTATTGTGCTTGAAAAGCATATGTGAGAAGTTTATAACGCACAAGACATTCCTGAACCATAGAGGGAAAATGGACCAATGGATTCATTGTCCAGAAAAGATGGCTGGTAACCCTAAATTCTGATTCTATAATCTGACACATTATATGACAAAATACAAAGTTGAGAATAACAGACATTTTGTAGATTATGCACAAGGGATTTTAAGACAAAAAAGACCTATCTTAATATTGAGGGCAGGTTAGCTTCACTTGTTAACTTTATTTGGTTTCTCACTTCCATATGTAGGTAATTGCACTCATAAAGACATCTAAATAAGATAGCCACAACTTACGACAACACACTTTCAACACTTAAAAACAAAAGTATTATATTGATATATTATATATCAGACAGATCAGATAATTATTCATAACGTTCTGTGGAACACTACTGGCAGTTACCAGCACTAGCTAGAAGCAGCTAATCCTCACAACTGTATGAACTTCCCAAATCCTGAACATTTTTCCTCAGCCGCTGCTAATACTATTGCTTAAATTTTACATTTTATTTAAAATTTTACCAAAGTTTGCGGTTTTGTGGAATGACAGAACTAAAACGCTGACCTTATTGAAGTACTGGAGCCCTCAAAAATATGATCTATCAATGTTAGCATCACTAGCTATCTTTTTTTCTACTTATCTACTTTTTTTCACACCACACTGGACTCAGGACCAGGGGTGTCGGGTACCAATGGGCCTGCCATTTTTAATAAAAATCAAATCTAATTTAATCATTATTATAATGTTTTAGTTTTGATTTATATATACTGTATATACTGCCCTGGTTCAGATCCAGGAGGGCAAATCCTCCCAACCACGCCCCTCCAGGTGTCACTGGAGTCCCCCAGTAGAACGATGGAGTCCCCAGTTGAAGCACTTTTCAGAACTCCTCCCAGAGACTCCAAGAAGGCCGGGTACTCTACACTTGCATTTGGCCCATAAACACAAACAACAGTGCTTACGGGCAGGACCCGAAGGCACAGGGAAGTGACCCTCTCGTTCACTGGGGTGAACTCCAACACATGGAGGCTGAGCTGGGGAGCTATAAGCAAACCCACACCAGCCCGCCGTCTCTCTCCAAGGGCAAATTAAGAGTAGTGGAGAGTCCAGCCTCTCCCAAGGTGTGTGGTTCCTGAGCCCAGGCTGAGAGTGGAGGTGTAGACCGACTATCTCTAGGCGGTCTACACAAGCTCCCACACAAGCTCAGGCTCCTTCCCCGCCAGCGAGGTGACGTTCCACGTCCCTAAGGCCAGTTTCCACGTCCAGTGATTGGGTCGCGGTGCAGTGGCTTAGTGGTAGAGCGGTCGTCCAATAACTGGAAGGTTGGTGGTTTGAATCCCTGTTCCCTGCTCTCCCCAGTTCACACTGTTGTTGTGTCCTTGAGCAAGACACTTAAGACATCTTGCCTCCACTGCACTGTTGTACTAATGTTCGGTGGTGGTCGGAGAGGCCGTAGGTGCAAAATGGCTGCCTCGTCTTCGTCAGTTGGCCCCAGGGCATCTGTGGCTACAGACGTAGCTTACCACCACCAGTGTGTGACTGTGGAGTGAATGAATAACGGATGGTGCTTTGAGGCCCTTGGTCCCTTGGGAGAAAAGCGCTATGTAAAAACATCGTTAACATTTTAGAGTAGGGGCACATTTTATCATGAGTCAAGCATGAGTACATGCACAGGGTTAAGGTTAGGGGTTAGGAAGAAAAAATATGATCATTCCTAGTGATTCATTACAGTTTAATGTATGTACTTATGCATGAGTCCTGCAAGAATTAATGCATGAATTAATGATAAAATGTGCCCCTACTCAAAAGTGTTACCAATAAATCTAACCCATTATTATTATTATTATTATTATTATTATTATTATTATTATTATTATTATTATTATTATTATTATTATTATTACTAGAGAAGTAAAAGTTACTAAAACTCCAAAAATGTTTTATAACACTCCAATTTCTAATCCAGTTTTTAAGGAGCAGGTGGCTTGACAAAATAACAGGACTGAGTAATAAAAATATAGAATGTATATAGCGTAGCAATATGTGTGTGTGGAAGGATACGATCAACATCATGGACCATTCGATCAGAAGAACAGCCAGTACAAGTACATAAAACAGATTATTGACTTATAAATAAATGGGATACACAACAACTCAACAGTAAAGGGTCCTAATAACCTTGCTTATTTGTCACGAACCTTAACACTGGTGCAAACATGGCCACTTATCAGAACCTCTTATTATATTACCTGACTTTGTCCAGTATGTGTAATTGCTTTACCCAATAGCTGCTGACGAGGCTGTGAGTCAACCTGGATATCATGTGTGTCATGTCCGCTAATGGTTCACTTCATGCTGCATATATGGAAAGTAAAGTGCCACAATGACATGCCCGTCACTTGATAAATGTGACATCCACTTGTGCCGAATGATGGACAGGACAAAATTAGAAGAAATTGCAAGTCAGTTTGAAAGACAGCAGCCAAATGAGGTCCTTTTTCCGACAAAATGATAACTGTGTTTTTCAATGAGTCTTCAGCATGAGAGTTTAAATGATAGATGACGTTTTTGCAGTTTTTTGTTCTAAACTGTAAGGTAGACTTTCCAATGACCTGCCTGTCCAATTATCATCATTCTTGACACGCCTTCCTTCCCACATATTACGTAGTTTTCATATGTTGTAATACTGCAATTAAAATGGAAACTGTACTGTGTTAAAACTGCCTGTCAAAATGTATTCCAGTGTGAACTGTTGACTCACTCGAGCCACGTTGTTTGGTACAGGTGACCCCTGAAGATGCTAGACTTTGAAAGCAGTCTCTGCTATGTAGAAAGTGACATTAGACAAGCCCTTAGTTGTGTTTCCTTGATTAAATCCAATCCAAGAGGTTACCAATGTACAGTACGGTATGCCTATTGGGACACTTCATATGTTGACAATGGGAATGCCTCCACACAGACCTGAGACATTTTCTATCTCTATACAAATTCACTTGAAAACAGGTCACATTGGCTTTTGCTGTCTAGCTTTAAAGATTCATGCGTCCACACTCCTGAAACTCCTCGCCCTCCAAGTTAAATTTCAGAGGGAGGTTAAGAAGCAAATCCCATTTACTCGCCAAATCTGCATCAAATTAGATAAATTGCGTTGTTATCAGAAAACCTGCTCACATCAAAAGGAATGAGAAGAGGGAGTTCCGCTGTGAATCTATCAGCGGAAATTAATTAAACATCGTAAATGAAATGAGCACACCAGGGGATTCTCCACGTCAGATCAACGCAGCAATCCAACGAAGTTTATGAGACTAAAGAGCAGGGATCAGCGTACGTGAGAGAGTGTGCGTCGGACTGAAGCATTCAAGCGTTCTCTCTGGATGTGATGGAAATATTATAGAAAAAGTTTCACTAAGGTTAAGACAAGGAACTTTCTTGGGATTGGACAAATGTGATAAGGTTTATGTGGTAGCTTTATTCATTCTTCTATTCTTTCAGCAATTGGTTGAGATTTCAGGAATTTTAATTAGCTGTATTGATAAAGTCTCTTGCAATTAGAGACAAAACATCTTCAGCTTTTTCAGTCTTAATCTCTCTGTCCCAATTAAATGAGAAGGTTTCGGGATCAAATCTCCCGCGCTGTATCAGTGGATGTGATGTAATGCGCGTGCATGCTAGTTTACCTGGTTCTAATTTCCTGATTTGACGCCATAAGTAAACTAAGCACCGCTAGCGACAAAGTTGAAAATGAATCCTGGAAAGAGACAGACCTCCAGTCAAAACCGGCCGATTCTTCTTTGGTTGTTGTTTGTTTGTGCTCGTACAAGCGCGCACACAGAGAACACGCACAACACTGGATGTAGTACCGCAAACGCCCGGGAGGTGGCACACTAGTACAAAAACTCTGGATCTTCCGTAATGCACCTTTAAGTAGCAGTGGCAAAATAAGCAATGCAAAAGTTGATGAGTGGCACAAAGTCATATAACAGAGTCTTCTGTTAGCATCTTTGTCATTTGTTATGGCCCCTCTTGTGTCTGCAGATACTGTTCCTCCTGCAGACACAAGAGGGTCGTCAGTGGAGTGGAGCCAGGACAAATCATTCTTTGTGATACGGATATTGCAATCAATAATATTGCGATAATGATGCTGTATTGTGCAGTAAAGTACAATTACTGCATATGATGATTATGATAAATGACACTGCTTTTGTGGCACATTTTACATTTTTGAGACACATTCCAAAAACCTGTTTGGCGATTGCTACCATACAGCATGAGCTGCCTCTCCATTTTGGCAATGGAAGTTAAGTGTACTCAAAGAGCTTTTCAATGGACAAAGGGCATTAGCCACCAAAAATAGTAATATCTGCATCAACAAGATGACATTAACATGACTGACCACCAGTGTGTGCTGTCAGTGAGTCACTGGATGGTCATGATGAGTCTAGAGCGTCATGAGCGATCTAGTGTTATGCATGGACTATTTTACGATCTGTGCTTCTTGTTTAATTTGATATCTGTCTGGTGGTGACATTAACATACTAATTACTAAAGCCATGAAATCTAAGATTAAGATAAATTGCACAAGTTACACATACATACAGCTTCAGAGAGGCAAAATACACAAAAGAATACACAAAAGACTAATCTTCTTATCCCGTTTCTTATGGTAAACAACACAGCAAACAACATGCTCGGAATTGATTTTTTTTCCACACCTCCAAAGTATATACTTAGAAAGGTGTGGCCTCTATTTGTCCAAAAGCATGTTTTCACCGAATGGTATGGTTTAGGTCAGTTTTGTTTGAGTAACAATAGACAAGGCTTGCTCATGTTTCCATGATGATGTGTTTGTTTGCTGCATAAATCAAGATGTCAAACCTGTGTCACTGAAGCTGTGTTTCTATTGCATATACAAAATCTTATTTAAAGTCACCTTTTTAGTAACTGTAGCACACTGCTAAAGGGTTACCAATGGATGCACAGTATGTTTATTTGAGACATACCCTTTTGGACATGGTCCCAAAACTTAACAGAAATATTTCTTTCTTTCATTCGTTTTTATTTGTTTGTTCTTGCTTTTTTTAAGACACTGACCACTCCAAACTAAAAAAACAGATTATTATCTTATTAATTTGACCCGCTCATATTTCTATAGTCCAATTTAGCTTCACAAAAAAGTATATTGTAATTTTGTGTCTAATTTTCAAAAACATCATATGATATTTATTCAATATCAACATAATATTGGTTAAGATATTTTATTGTATAACTGCTTAAATACACATAACACTTACTGGGCCTGCTCAAAGTAATCTGTTTGCCATATTTAGTTAGCATTAAAGGCTTTCTTTGTCTTTTATTTATTTATTTCAAACAACAAAGAGCTTGAAAGTAAATCCCGAATGGATTCATTTAGAGCTACAAAAGACTACACTGTTACAATTAGCATTAGCGGACTGGTATTTGCCTTAGATTAGCATTTTGCAACAGGAAGTGTTTGTGTGCATGAAGGCATTAATCAGAGGCTCCTGACGTGATAACAAACACTGACGGCTTCACACACACTTTCGGTCTGGAGTAGGAAACAATGGAATTGCTTCGAGGATTCCACCTGTGGCTTACTGGGAAGACGCTCACACAATGAGGAGCTGATAAAATGTGTCAGTCACTGCTGTAAGGCCGGCCTCATGAAACTGAGCAGCAGTCAATTACATAGTTCTATTACAACTTCCAAAAAGGTCCCAGCTGTCTTTCTCTGGATCATTATCGGCTAAATTAGCCAATCTAAAGCTTTTCATGGACACCCACTGACTATTTTTACCCACTGATGTTGCCCTGTCTGTGTGGAAATGAGATGAGACTGTCTCAAACAGACGCTGAGGGTGATCTTTGTTATTCAAAAATATACACAATTATGCATTGATTTTAACCATACAAATCTTTTATGCATTGATTTTAACCATACAAATCTTTTATGCATTGATTTTAACCATACAAATCTTTTCTTAGGCCTGTTGAAGTTACTAAAGTGTAATTCTTGATACTTACTAACTTGGGGTTACACTCTAAAATTACAGAAATAGTGCACATTTAGCTGCTAGTCCACCCAACTTTAATTGATGAGACAATTCCCATGCATAATTTTCTTCAGCTAAAAAAGTTCTTAATATAATGATCTGCCTTCTTTTAACAAAATTCTCCCCCACTTGTGACCAGTGAAGCCCAACCAAAATAGCTCCGGGTGCTAGCGTGTGCTAATGCTAAAGGTTGTTGTGCACACTGAAAATAAGTGGATATAGAGCTCCGGGAGATTACGTCACACTACCCAAAATTAGGCCGCCGGCAGGAACGCACCACATCTGTAGTAGGGCAGCACAATTCTTGCTACAATGTGGATCATATGGAAATATAATTACACCTGTAATTATATTTATGGCACACACTCACCTTTTTATAGTAATAACCATCTGTATATTTATATTCATTGTACATATTACCTGTAAATCCTGTACATCTCCATATCCTGCACGTACGCAACCATTGTATATATCCTGCACTTTACTGCTATTGCACTTCTGGTTAGACCTAAACTGCATTTCGTTGCCTTGTACCTGTACTTGTGTAATGACAATAAAGTTGAATCTAATCTAATCTAATCATCTAATAATTTTTCTACATGGGAATTGAGATCACAATTCTATTTTTTTCAACCAAAAGATTAATTGCATTCAAGTAAAAAAAGTGCTAAAAGGTGGAAAAAATTCCACACGGTGTTATGTGCTCCTTTTTTCTGTCGTCACTCTCACTCCGTAATTACAGCACATGATCCACCAGAACATTATTACATCTCTGTGACAAGGATGGGCCTCAAACAGGTGAACACTTAGTTTAAGACAGGTCTGACTGTGTTATGAAATAATAACTTATGGCTCAAAGATGATGCGGCCGATAGTTGAACCTCGGATTCAGGAGGAACAATGCGGTTTTCGTCCTGGTCGTGGAACACTGGACCAGCTCTATACCCTCTCCAGGGTGCTGGAGGGTTTATGAGAGTTTGCCCAACCAGTCCACATGTGTTTTGTGGATCTGGAGAAGGCATTCGACTGTGTCCCTCGTGGCGCCCTGTGGGGGGTGCTCTGGGAGTATGGGGTCCGGGGCCCTTTACTAAGTTCAGTCCCTGTACAACCTGAGCAGGAGCTTGGTTCATTGCCGGCAGTAAGTCAGACCTGTTCCCAGTGCACGTTGGACTCCGGCAGGGCTGCCCTTTGTCACCGGTCCTGTTCATTATCTTTATGGACAGGATTTCTAGGCGCAGCCAGGGGCCGGAGGGAGTCTGGTTTGGGGACCACAGGATCTCGTCTCAGCTTTTTGCAGATGATGTTGTCCTGTTGGCTCCATCAAGCCAGGACCTTCAGTGTGCACTGGGACAGTTTGCAGCCGAGTGTGAAGCTGCTGGGATGAGGATCAGCACCTCCAAGTCTGAGACCATGGTTCTCAGTCGGAAAAGGGTGGCTTGTCCCCTTCAGGTTGGTGGAGAGATCCTGCCTCAAGTATCTTGGGGTCTTGTTCACGATTGAGGGAAGGAGGGAACATGTGATTGACGGATCGGTGCAGCTTCTGCAGTGATGTGGTCGATGTATCGGTCTGTCGTGGTGAAGAAGGAGCTGAGATGCCATCTCCATCAGGAGCGAGGTGTGTGTTTCGCCCTGAGGCCCTCCTGAAAAGCATCATGGATCTCCTGAAAGCATGTTTTACTCTCCTGGGACAGCGCTGGATGAAAAGCTGTGGGGGTCCTGATGTGCCAATTGATGATCACTGGAATAGGGTTTGGTTTTAGACTGTGTGAGTGTGACCAATACGTTTGACTGATATAGGATCTTGGATTGTTGAAAAGTAGATACACATTTCATCACATTTATGTATAAATCGAGATTGTAAATCTTGTTTTGATTATTGTGCAGTCCTTATCTGTTCATTAAACTACAGGAGGAAAAACGTACTGTAGAAGCTTATTTCCACAGAAATACCATAGATGTTAGCTGTGAGAATACTTTTCACAGAGTATAAATAATATACACGGTAAACAATGTCTTTAGGAAACAAACACACACTATTTAGGCAAATTAGCATAAATCAATACAGCGAAGATGATGCTATGAGTCTAAACATGGAGCTAATGAGGCTAATGTCTTTGTCTCCTGTGACATAGTAGATATTGTTGTTTCACTGACTCCAGAACTAGAGCAGATAAGTTTAAAACACACATCATGTTGTTAAAAAGGATATCTAGACAAACCAAGGAAGAGTGACTGGATCCTAACGTAACTCTGTTGTACAACCACTTTAGGTGACATAAAATAAAATAAAAACATTTACAGTCCTGCACACCTTATAAACTTTAACATGCCTTTGCTAAGACTTTAGGAATACAGCAGCAAGAGCAGCTAAAGCTAATAAAATGTGTGATCAGTTTAGACTTTTTTAGTAAATGCACACCTGCTGCATGATTTAATATTTAGTTTAACTTTATAACGGTGGTATTAAAATGCTAAATGAAGTCTGTCCATTTGAGATCTACACTGCCACATCTTGCTCACTTTTTCCTGCGATTATGGCAAATAGAACACATTTAGTCACGTGAGGTCCAGAGCTCTATTCTCTCCTTTGTACAATAGTGTCATGGGTCTTGACTCGGTCTTGCCCTGCCTTGTCCTTTGTCTCTATTCCTTGTCTTGGTTGACATCACTCTCATACTAGCTCGTGTTACTAATGGCCAGTAAAATACCACTGAGCTTCATTTGAGAAAACTATTTTCACTTCTCAAGAGTTCTCTATTATATAGTAGCTCTACCTTTTGGTACCTGTGCCTCATTGAAGTAACCAAAAACTGAGTTTTTTTAAAAAATAGTACACTACAGTCTGCTTATTTAAATGTTTAACACATTTTAGAATGTTTCTCACCAGTTCAAATTATTTGAATCTCTAATATAAGCTTTTAAAAAATATGGGCTCTCATAAAAAAGTGCTAAAAAAACACATCAATGATGGAAAATGTTTGAGTAACGCAACATCTGGTTGCACCACCAGGGAGTGAGCTGACCATCCAAATAAAACCCCTGAATGGAGCATTTGAAAATCCAAAATATCACTCTTATTTATAAATACATATTTTAACAGTTAAAGGAAAATCAGATGACTAGATTTCAGATTTTGTTGTGAATTTTAAATGAATGAAAATAATAAATAAAAGTAATGTTTAAGGAAACTGTTGGAAACCATGACAGCCATCATCTCTGTCCACTTTTGGGCAGACATAATCAGCCCATAAGGTTTTAGCTTCAGTTCCGTATATTGTATACAGTATATTGTATACAATATATTGTATACAATATACTGTATACAACGTGTGTTTGGAAGTGAGTGGCCCAATGCCACCAGTCAATAGGTTACACGTGTCTAGGTTTCAGGTGTGTGTTCTCTAATAAAGTCCAATACTCCCAACAGTGCAGCAAATTGTATTCTTTATTAGTCTTTCCATTTGATACAGTCAAAAGACTTTACCTCCACACTATGACCCCTGATCATGTCAGTTCCAAATAAAATAGCTCCAACTGTATGTATTAACAACTTAGCTTACTTATTCAGGATAATATCTGAAATATCTGGTTTAAATAAATTGAAGGATGAGTGCCTGTCTAATAGAACTAATAATGGTTAGTAACACAAAATTGAATTGTATATGAAGTTTGCATGTTCTCCCTTTGCTTTGGTGTAGTAACAACTTCTTATGTCTAGCATGTTAGCATTAGTCTCAGTTGGTGTGGTCTTGAGTAAAGTACAAATACATTTTATAAAGCATTAGTGGATAATGTGAAAATAAATGTTCAATAGTTGCAATATTCTGTCCATAAAACTTGTATTTTAAACTTAAACTGGAGTTTGAACAAAATGACTATATCTATATTTTATGTACAATACTACCTTCAATCCAAAGTCCAGCCAAACAGAAGTCTGAAATGAAATGACTCACACAATCTCAACCATCTCAGTCTGGACGTGTTGACAGGTATTAGTTGACGCTCTTATCTCCTCTAGCTCAAGGCGAACTCACCGATGATGTGTACTCACCATCGTGTTAAAGGCTTGTTGCAGCTGTTGTTGTTGCAGCAGTAAACCGCAGGCCACGCACTCCCCTTGGCAGTCACTGTTCCCGGGGCTGAAGACACACGCCAGCAGCACCACCAGGCACCACAGAGGGATCTTCATCACTCAGCTCTCCCACACGTAACACACAAAAGAGGAGCTCAGCAGGTACGACGGTCCCAACAGGGTTCGACAGATGGAAAAAAGTGAAGCCAAAAAAAAAAACAGCCTTTAGGGAGAGAGCAGAAAGAGAGTATTGACAGAGAAAGTGACAAGAGTATTGCGTCAATTTGTATCTATGAAAACCATTAGCAGAATTTGGACGGTCGGTTAAAGCGTTGGCGGGAGAGTGTTCAGCCAACATCAGGACAATGGGGATGGAAAAAATGATGGGGAAACACATTCTGAGGCAATGTGTGAAAAAATGGACTTTGAACCCTCTGTTATATGGCAAGTAAATGTGGACTACTACACGAAACAGAGTAAATGGCTGGCTGCACACTCCACAGCAAATACACTTCTTTATGTGTCCATTTCAACAAGTCTTAACAGCATTCATTTGCAAATTAAATAAAAATGTATTCTGTTTTTCCTATGATAATAAAATGCAGCGCTAACAAAACCCATCTTGGTGCACAAAGGCTCTGGGAATGTCAGAATGTACTTAGTCCAAGTGCGTACATGAGAGTATTTCCATCACTGTTCACTGCGTTGCGTCTCTGGTCCGACAGTAGCAGCACTTGAGCTTTATTTTGAACAAAACATTAAACGCATTACAAGAGAAACTACAAAGAGACACATTTATTTTTGTGTTGCTCAAAAAGGAGTGTGAAGAAGTCAAGACTTATTGAATCCCACCACTTCTCCCAGCATCAAACTACACATAAACATAAACTAAACATATTGAAACTATGAACCTGTTTTTTTTAATCAATCAATTTTTTACGTTTACCACCACCACAACCACCATCACCTGTATTCACTAATATTAACAAGTAATATCAATAAATAATACATTGAATAATAACAATAATAAAACAAAACAAAACACTGTATGTGTTACTGAATGTGTCTGTCACACCCACACTACATCCCTGTAGTCTGTGAAAACTTGTGCTTTATATGTTCAACTCATTATCAATACTGTTCCACAGAACGAAATACTAAATCTTTTCCTGCTTTTTGAGTTTATATTCCCTCTTAACTGATAACCCCCATCTCAATCCCTGAACGTTTTTTGAATATTATTTGGCACCAGGTCTTTACACATGATTACTACTGTTGGATTTTTCACTATGTCTGTAAATTCAGGTAACTTTGATTTTAAAATAACGTTAATGAGAATGATCCCAATAACCAACATTATGTTTCCGACCTAACGCCCTTTTTTGAAGAATAACTAGTGGATTTATTATACTTTTGTAATTATTTGTAATTATTATTGCCCCAGACTTCACGTAGTAATTGAAATAAGGTAAGACTATGGAACAATAGAGGATACGGAGTGGTTTATTATCTACTACATGTTTTGCTCTATTTAATACTAAAATGCTTCTCAATATTTTGGAATCTTTACTGATCCAGCTGATTGTTCCAAACCAGAAAACAAACAAGCACAATATACAGATTTTCAAAGTAATTCTTCATATTCTGATATTTATATGTTTAATTACACAATAAAGCATTAAATCATTAAACAATTAAGCAATAAAATCTACAAAACAAAGCTGTGCCCAATGTAATGAGGAAAAACCTGTGACGTTCAAGTGAACAACAAAGTGATCTCAAGCTAAACCTGTTTTCTGGTCCTTCCTCTTCTGAATAAACACTTGTTTTGATCAGTTGCTTTTACCTCGTATGGAGTGGGTGAGGTTCTGTGACGTCGGTCCCTGGGGCTGAGCGATGGAGCAGAGACACATGCAGTGGAAACTGGAGGTTATGGTTAAGCTATTGCTAATAAACCATTACTTGTTTAAAAAAGAAAAGAAAAAAGGAAACACGATAAAGAAAGACAGTCTCTTTTGTTTGAGAGTACATTGCGCTAACAATTTTTGCCTAATTGAGGATCTTCCATTTAACAGTCTGCAGTGTTTTACTCCAACTTTTAGTACTACACTGTTGGAACCAAAGGCTGAAGTGTGACGAGGCAGTACGGCACTGCACCACACATGACAATGGAAACTGACCTGTTCTAACCTGACCTGCACTGTACCACGCTGCACAGGATGAGGACTACTTTCTATTCCGTCTGAAATAGGAGATTTACTGAGAAACAAAAGCACCAGACAAATATATGAATAAAATATTTCAAGGTTGAGAATATATTTACCTGGTGTCAAAATACTGTTGCAATTTTAACACCTGGGACTAGAAAAAAAAAGTGTATATTTAAGTTTAGCGGAGATAAGAGTGTGGATAAATGAAGTGCTGAGAACCCCGGAGTCTGTGGCCCCAGTCACCAATATAAAGCAGGTGCAGGGTGCGCTTAGCTTGACCTCCACTCCCCGACCCTCATCTGTCCTGTCACTCACCGCTTTATCGTCTCATAACGCAGAGATAACAAGAAAAAACACCCACCCACAACATCAGAGATTGCTTCTGCTCTCGGACCGCTGCCTTGCTAGAAAAAATTGCCATGGCTTCTGCAAGTTAATGTCTCAAATCTGTGGAAAAAATAAATCCCCTACTCAGGACTTTGATGATGCATTCCTTAAAGAAGAGACTGAGGCTTGTTTTCTTATCAAACATTTAGTGACCACTTATGTTACTTTTGCAGAAACGAGCTGTAATTTGGTGCAGCATTAGCTGTAGCGCGGCGATGCTAAATCCATTAGAAGTGATAATTGATCATCTTTAGAAGGTGATAGCTCCACTTTTTCTCACTCTACCTTTAGTCTTTATTTTACTTTACTTTCAGTGTAGCTGCCCGGCAATATAATTATTCAGGATGCTTATATGTATGGATGTTTTTGTTTAAACCATGCAGCCACAGTAAATCTAATCTCGTTCATTTTGGAACTTTGTCTCAATGTTGACTTCAAGCCTGTACTTTTTTATTACAAAACGTGGCATGGAGCAAGTTTATAAAATACCCATTTTAAGAGTACATAGAGTAAAGTTTAATTTCTACTCCTCCAGCAGAGAAGGAGGATTCATGATAATGTTTAGTGACCAAGTATTTACCTAATGGGAACTATATGTTATCTGCTGAGCTCTACTCAAAAGCTGAAGCTGGAGCCTAGTTGGTCAGACGTCCAGGTCCAGAGCAGGTCCAAATGTATCTGAACATGACACCGACACATACACGTGGCTTGCATCTGAGAGACTGGGTTATGTCATGTTAACATAATAAAAAAAAAAATAAGCTACTGTGAACCATCCATCTTCTACCGCTTATCCGGGGCCGGGTCGCGGGGGCAGCAGTCTAAGCAGAGACGCCCAGACTTTCCCCTCCCCAGACACTTCCTCCAGCTCTTCCGGGGG
This sequence comes from Perccottus glenii, assembly GCA_024416835.2. Taxonomy (NCBI): domain Eukaryota; kingdom Metazoa; phylum Chordata; class Actinopteri; order Gobiiformes; family Odontobutidae; genus Perccottus; species Perccottus glenii. Next base: position 20,511,266 of record CM044564.2, read on the forward strand.
GATACCGAGGCGTTCCCAGGCCAGCCGAGAGACATAGTCCCTCCAGCGTGTCCTAGGTCTTCCCCGGGGTCTCCTCCCGGTGGGACATGCCCGAAACACCTCCCTAGCCCAAGATACTTGAACTCCTCCACTTGAGGCAGGATCTCTCCACCAACCTGAAGGGGACAAGCCACCCTTTTCCGACTGAGAACCATTTTTAGCAAACAAACAACCAGAAAATATTGAAATAAAAAAATGATACCATGTTGTTGGACTAAGCCTTTATATTTCTGGCCTCTTGATGAATACAAGTAATTTAATAGCTAAAGTTTTTGATTAACTTTGCTAACTTGTGGTTTAGCCGTTAGTGAATGTTGAAAGACACATAAAAGCTTTAAACACTGGTATATTATTAGCTTCTATGTTGAGATGTTAAACCCACAAGCATTGTTGTGGCAGAGAAGACACATTAGCATCAGTATCTGAAGTGTTGTTACCACATGATAAAATATAATAAGCACTATGGTTATGTGCTGAGTCTTGTGTTCTACTTAATGGTACAGCACGGACCATTTATTTGGGAGAACTGGGTTCAAACTTCAATTTCCACTTGGGTTGTGTTCCCAATGTCATTCTCTCTCTTACCCTGTTTCCTGTCTATCTACTATCCTATTAAATAAAAGCAAAAGGACAGAATCAAACAAAAAATAAATCTGGATAATTTTGCTGTTGTTTTCATCAATCGTATCTATTTCAGCCAACTGCAGAATGTGACTAGAATCTGTTTTTAAAGGATGCTAGTTACTCGACTAATTCATTTTCAGTAGCTACCTTTGACTGTTAGCTGTCAGTAAATAGCCGCTAGAAAAATAGAGGCTAACTAGCAGCAAACATGTAAACCATATTTCTACTATATTCTACCCCAATTTACTTTAAATGAATAGTTTAATTGTATTACATAAAGTTATTGTTAATTGAACCATAGACTAAAGTATTATATATATGTGTGTGTATATATATATATATATATATATATATATATATATATATATATATATATATATATATATATATATATATATATATATATATATATATGTACAGTACTTTATTTTTTACTGATAATATTATTCAGTCATTTTCATTTGCAGACTTAAAGGTGCATTACGGAAGATCCCAAGTTTTTGTACTAGTGTGCCAGTGGTGTTAGTGGTACTGCATCCAGTGTTGTGTGTGTTCACTGTACACACGCTTGTACAAGCACGAATGAACAACAATCAAAGAAGAATCTGCCGGTTTCCAGTGGAGGCCTGTCTCTTCCCTGTGTTCACAGGATTCAGTTTTAATTTTGAACTTATGGTGGCAAATCAGGAAGTGAGAACCAGGTAAAGCACGCATGCGCATTACTTCAAGTCCGCTGAAGCAGCACGGGAGTTCCACTCCCGAACACTTCTCATTGACTGTACAGGTTTACAGAGACAACTGCGGCTCATTCTGCACATCAGGCTGTTGCTGATGCATGTATGGGTTAGAAAAAATGTTATTTGAACCATTGAAACTTCCGTAATGCACCTTTAAGAATAAATATGTTAAAGTATTTATGAGCTGTAGCTGTAAATCAATTAAAAAGAAAGCAAATTTCAATGACAGAAGAGCTGACCAATACAAACATCTTAATCTGAATATAAAGTGTTTATTAGAGAGATGGCAAACACATGGGAATATTTCCTCGTCTGAAGACTGTATTGACAAGAGGTCTTGAGCAGCGCGAGGAGAGGCCCTATATTGTATTGACAGGGCCGTTCAAGCGCGGCCGTTAATTAATAAATAAGTAAAAACTAGCTCAGCATGTCCATTTGTAATTTACCACAATAGCACCGGGGTCCACAGAGGATGAAACAGGAGTGTGACCACAGCCCATTTACAAGTATATAAATGGTTTTATGGAAAATCATTAGTGGGCCCTGTTTGTTTGCCGCACTGACACATTGGTCATTTACCATTGTGCTGACTAAACGCATTTGATATGGTTATGTTGTCCCTTAAGTGGCCCTCACTGCGTAAGTTAAACAAATGAGGAGTGAAGCCGAACTGGGCAAGTAACTCAAAAGGCATTGAATAAGCTTAACAAAGATGTGGCTTCACACATTAATAATGTTTTACCTAAGTGTGATAAAAAAGCTTGAATAGGTTTTTTGATGCACCTAATGCATTTAATTTTTCATATTTGTAAATGAGACATGAGGCATCTATTTATTTTCTTTAAAATTCAGACACCAGAGGATTCTCTTTTACAGCTGAACATTGTAGGAAAAAACTTTCCGAGTATATTACAAGAACTTTTGACAGGTCATACTTTATCTTAATGTTTAATGTAATATCTAAATGTATGGATCTGAATCAATAAAACGCATTTGTCATCACTCATACTCATCATTTGTTGGCAAAAGTGCACCTCCCAGCTCTTCAGCTATGGTAGCCCTGCAGGGACATATTGTTGTCTAAGAACAAACCCAAATGGAAGATTTTCTGAAAGTGATGTCATTTAAGAAGATTCAAACTAAACTATTACATTTCCTAAACCTTCAAGCGTGTGCTTGTGTGTGCCTCTTCTCCAGCAGGGCTCTGTTTGTCCTCTCTGAGAAGCTGTAGTCACATCAGGTTTTCCCTGGGTTCAAGATTAAAATATATCATTTAAAACATACTTTTGTCTGATGTGTTCCATTTGGTTTACTGGTACTATCAATATTCTTTTTGGGATAGGGGGTAGTTTATTTAATATTAGTATTTTTTTCTGTTCTAACTGTATTTAGCTGCATTTGCAAAGTGAACAGGTTGTCATTTATTTCTATTCACAAGCTCAGTGACAGTGTCATTATGGTGAGTAAAAAACAAATGAAAAGGATATTAGGAGTCAATGGATGACACTGTAATCAATCTGCTCTTGAGATGTTTGTATTGGTCAGCTCTTTTACCTGACCCACTTACCCTGTGATTATTTATGACACGGCCACTTGAAGTTGAATGTTCACCTCTTGTGTCAGCCATTAGCATTGATCGTCACCTTGCTACACTCAATTGCGTAATACATGGTGCACAGACAACAAGAGGATGATTGGAACCACTGATGGTAGGCTATAACTTTGAAAACCAAATGCTAATTCTGAATTCAAGAGATTAGCAGATTTGTAACCAGTCTATCACACCCAGAAATAATCACAACTTTAAATGATTTGCAAATCATGAATATATTATTTCATACTGACAGCATTACACTCTACTGCACCATAATAAATTAAAGCTCAGATAAATTAGCAACACTATTTGGCTATTTTGCATGTAAAGCTTAAACGTCTTGAGCACATTGACATGGATATACCATGTTAAGAAACTGCACATTTTAGGTTTATACTGTGATAAATAGTGCATGTGACGTATTCTAGTGCCAGACAGATTAAGGAGTGTATTTTTTATAAATTATATAAAAAGCTGTAAAATCATATCTATAGGAAAAAAGTCAAAGTAAAGTTGTAGAGTAAACAATAAACTAAACATTTATTAAACATTCACTCCATTCCATTCATTCCTAAATGGAGTGAATGGAACCGATAGTTAATCAAACACAGTAGAAAAGATAAAAACTATTAGCAGAACTACTCCCTTCAGGTGTTACAGGCCTTTAAGAGTAAATCTGTCTAGGTTTTGGTTTCAAGAGACTAAACAAGCTGGTCAGGAGGGCTCCCAATCGAGGAGGGGGGTGAGAGGAGGATGTTTGCTAAGCTGACATCCATCAGAGAAAACAGCTCTCAGCCCCTGCATCAGACTGTGGAGGCTCTGAGCAGCTCCTTCAGCGACAGACTGAGACACCCTTTAGAGCAGGAAGAAGTGCTACCGCAGGTCCTTCCTCCTACTGACGTGAGACTTTATAATTCACAATCACATTTTTTTTCTCCCTCCTTTACTTTGTAAATATGTATATACTGTAGATAGCTTTATTTTTTGTTTAATTTAACCTTCATATTTTATTCTATTTAAAATATTTCTTGCTGTTGAGATTGAATATTTTTTATTCTATTGCATGCGCACTTTTCTTTTACTTTTTGCACTTTACCTGTACAAGTTTCCCCTCTGTGAGATCAATAAAGTCCTATTTTATCTTATCTTGAAACACTGCTGTAAATGAGTCCACTGTGTCTCAGTCCACCTTCTCAATTTACAGAGGCTTGTTCTAATTTCACAAAGATTACGCCTCTTTCTGGCCGCAATTCAAATGTCTTCATCTTCATCTCTGAAACCTTTTCTTTAATGACTTTTTCATGGTTGACTAAGAACCTCCACAGACATGATTCATGAAAATACAATGTCCATATTTTCATAGGGTTAGGGCTAAGAGTTTTCAGTTAGGGTTAGGATGAAAATAGGATGAATCCTGGTGATTCATTTGAGTTTAATGCATGTACTAAATTAAATGCATGAATGTAAAGTCTACTCTAAAGTGTTACCCAAATTTTATTTTACCACATTAAAATTACTGCTGGTATTGAGCACAATGCGTAACTTGTCCTTGCCACGCGCCAAGGACAAGGCGCAAAATATCTGCCAACAACCTCAGGGCAGCTGTGGCTACAATGTACCTTACCACCACCAGTGTGTGACTGTGGAGTGAAAAAATAATGGACTGCCTGTGACTGCTTTGAGTCCCTTTGTCCCCGGGAGGAAAAGTGCAATACAGTATAAATCGAATCCATTATTGTTTTTGCTCGGATTTTTTTTTTTTTTTTTTTTATTGTGACCAAATGATCCTAAATTTGACCCAGTGAACATGCACAAAAAGTCATTTTTATTGGTCCCAGACTTCAAGCTCGGCGAAAATGTTATGTTTTTGAAGTCGCCGAAAAAAAAATACGAAAAATGACTCAGTGGCGACCCCTACAAAATCAAAATACATTGGTTCTATGGAAAATGAAAGTAAATGTTTCCAATGTAGAAATACAAAACTTGGTACATCCATAGAACACCTCAGGGCAAACATAAAAGTTTATTACAGCCATACCGTAAACTCAACAGGAAATCTACTATGTTGGGTGTATGCGTGACCACCTAAATTGCACCCCTTGTGTCTAAAGGCTTTTCATCTAAACAGCTCCAAATTTGGTGAGTATCATCTAGACACGTGTGCAAAAAGTTATCAATTTGTTTTTGATACATTTGTGGCTGTGGTCGTAATGAGTCTGTGAAGAGGCAGCCATTTCTTTGGGAAATAAATGCCATTTCCCAATTGCCAGGATCCTTCCTTTAGAGGAGGCCCCTCCAGAGCCAAGGCTAGAGTCTTAGAAAACTCCTCAGAATCCTTTGGAACTTGTAACCTTGTACTTTTAGACAAGTTATATTTACATTTTGTCTTTTTAAACAGGGGGGTGCAGCGATTCCTGAGTCATCTCAAATCTCCAGCCAGTACTTTGTTTTTCTCGCCTTAGCCCAAGCATAATCTATTATGTTCAAAGGTTCAGACAGCTCCCAGGAAAACCAGGGATTGTGGAGACCTTTAACTCTAAATTACAAGGTGGTGTAGCAGGCCCCAGCAGTAGCACAGGCCCGGTTAATTGACATTACCGTGAAGTTTACGCTTTAAAGCACGAAATGCAATCCTCCGAGTGCATGTGTCCCCGCGGTCTCAAGGGAGGCGAGGGCCTTTATCGCCGCTTGCGGCTTTAATTATTATTATTATTATTATGATTATTATGATTATTATTATTATTATTATTATTATTATTATATGAAGTATACATATACAAAACACAGTTAAGAATACAAAAAATGTTTTGTTCTTCTTTATATTTTGAATTTAACCATGCACTATAGCTTTCTTTATTATACATTCAAATACAATAGCTTTATTAATAAGACTAACAAAAAGACTTATGTACATCTCTCTACATCATGGGGGGGGGGTCTCTAAGAACACCTCTGAACTGCAGATTAAATGCATAATACTTCTGTATTACACATGTTGGAAAATGTATAAAAAAAAATCTGTTTTTTAAAAGGTTCTATTTTTGAACTAAGCAAAACTTTCCCCAAAAATGATGGAAAAAATGTTTGTAAAGAACAGAATATTTGCTCCTGGCTACAACATTAACCATTCATATTACTATCACATCATATTTTATACGATCATTTTAGTGCAATGATTCAAATACAGACGGCAATCAGTACTCTGCAATATTTCCATAATGCACACGCAGGTCCCAGCATTACTTTCCTCGCATGAATTCCCAAATTGGGCTGTTACCGTAGCCGCCAGCTACTGATTTGTAAAGGCCAAAAAGCCGCACAACTTTGCAATATTTCGATACGTCTCTAATGATGCCACTTCTCAATGTAGACCACCTCAGTTCCATTTCAGCACTTAAATTTACATACTGTCATTAATATTATGCATTTTCTACCTTTTGCACCAAGCTTCCACAACAAATTGGCCTGGTTGATTTGTGCAGCATCTGATTCAATAGTGACCTAAATGTACGCCATTTCATGAGAAATCCGTCTACGAGGTTAGGGGCTCATTACGAAAAAAGGCACGGTTGAAAATAGATCATTAATCCCAAATGAAAACAACCTTGCCCTCTTAAATGAACGTCGGCATGAAAGCACAAGAAAATGGACTGAAGTAAAGGGTCTCTACTTTTAGATGAGTCTTTCCGGATAGCACAAATGAATGCTTTTACCTGGCCTTTTCCGAAAACAAATATGTTGCTTGTGCTTCCATTAGAGTTAACTAAGACCCTGGAAAGGTTTTTAAAAGAGAATGCTCTATCCTTTGAATATAACAGAGTGCAATAAGAGCATTGATTAGAGGACCTTGTCTCATGCATTTGGTTTTATTTCAAACAGCTGTAAAAACCCTGAATAATATCCTGTCACTTTGTGTTCCAACCCAAAACTAGCTACTGAATGAATGTGCGTGGAGTTGGGTGTATTAATAAAGCTAACGGTGAGATAAATTAGCTTTAGTGGTTTTGGCGTGGGGTACAGAGAAGGGCCATGGTGTTACAGATGCGAGAGGGATAGAAGAAAAGCTCTGTGCATGTCTCTGACAAAGCTCTGACTCACTCTATCTCATCCATTAGTTGTCCGCATAAAGCTGAAAAACACAAAAGAGCCTGCTAATGCAGAGATAACCCGGAGGTCTCTAGCCCTTTTGCGTCCTCTTGCACATCCACTTCTTGCTTCAACACTCCCTGTCTTCTTCCGCTCCTTTCTCGGCTGTCTCTTTGTTTCCACCGTTCATGAATTATGGCTGCCGTTTTTTATCTTTAACGTCACATTGCAGAGGTTTGCAGACTCCAGTAGAGAGGTGTGTATATCCTGAACCGGCCTTCATTAGTACTAGGGTGAAGCTCAGCAGGGACCTTGTCCTAGGAGGCTCTGAAGATGAATGATCTGAGTGTGTGGTCACTCCGGAGGTGGAAAATGATTAAAGTTCACAGTTCTAACCATTTCATCTCAAGCACCATTAATGCTGTTTGATTAATTTGTCATAACCCAAGGAGATTCATGACTGTTTTATTGCCTCTGTCTTGGTAATTGCTTGTACAAAATGCCTTGAGGTGAGATAATGGGCCAATAATGTGCAGTTTAGTATGAAAATGGAGAGTCTAAGGAGAAAGACAGAAAAGTTTTTGAAATCTTCAGTAGAAGTTTGATGTAGCCAAACTATATAACAATGCACTAAGTGAAATTGTGTTTGATTAGCTGTCTCATTTATGCTCAAGACGTCTGCATTAAGATGGCACAACGACACACCCCTGATGCCAGAACTGCATCTTTTAGGATGACGTGGGTTGTAGAAAAGACTATTTTAAAGTTTGTGAATGCAGCTAATTAGGCACCAATTAACATTTTAGTCATAGCATAATAAGCTACATTACATCCTTATCCTAAATCGACCAGATAACACCAAATGCCAATAAGGGAGGGAAAAAAACAACAGGCAGAATATTTGAGACATCATGATAGAATAGATCATGCCCAGATCTCATTCAGTGATTACTGTGCTTCTAAATCTGTCCATGCTATTAAATAATTGTTCTTGGAAACGGCTCTACAAGGTGCATTTGAACAGACAGGAATAACGTATTTTAATCTCAAAGCAGACTTCCAGGCACATGGTGAAACGCTGTCCTGCTTGACAGGAAAAGTCTCTGGGTCACTGAGTGGCTGCAATTGAACAATAACACTCACAGACTGACTTTTCAATGTAGTCTTTACCTGTTCTGCCTGTCACTTTCAGGGAATCACCACTATTTCAAGTTTCTATTTTTTCCCAAGAAGCACAGAAATTTCCTGTCCAAATTTATTTCAGGGGAACTATGAAACTTTAAGTCAGTAAAGAGCGCAGATCCCTTTACAGACTCTCTGTACGACTTCACTGTTGAAGTCTTTTGTTTGCAAGAGGAGACTATCCACGCCCGCAAATTTGAACGAAAGAACTTTTTTTTTTTCTAAAACAGTAGGGTCTTTTTAGAGTATTTTTTACAAATACTGCTTGGGTCCAGTGTATTGAACTATTTCTTTTATATGCATAGTACAGTGGCCGTGAAGTGCAAACTAAATAACAAAACAGAAAACACAACATCAATCTAGGCTAAGGGTAGGTATAGTTTGATGGAATTCTTAGTGGTAGAACGGCCGTCCTTCGACCGGCGGGTGGGCGGTTCGAGTGGTCAGCTGTAACACTGGTAAAGCACTTTAAGGGCCTACTAGGTGGAAAAGCTAATAATATAAATAAATAGATTTTTTTGTGTATAGAAATGTGCAAACATGTACTGTCCTTATTGTGGATATTGTTTGGAGATTGCAGACTAATCTTTATTATCTTTCATGATATGCTCTCAGAATATCCAAAATCACGGCATATGAATATTCTCGCTCAAAGTAGACTTTAATGATTTCTGATTCCTGTACATCCTGAGTGACATATACCGAATCTCGTCCAATCAGCAGTAAGAATTCTGTCCACTAATGATACTTACCTCTTCCTGTTTGTCTGAATTATTGTTGTTTATTTGGTTTTCTTCATTTGTTTCTGGAATTGTCATTGTGTTTTGGGTTTTGTTAATCTGTTTTCCAACTTGTTGTTTTGTTTTTGGTATTGTTTTGTTTGCACTTAATGGCCACCGTAGCTAACAGCACGTAATCTTTTGCGATGAGTCCTTGTCCCGGGACAGGAAAGTTATATTATATTATATTATATTATATTATATTATATTATATTATATTATATTATATTATATTATATATATTATATTATTATATAATTATATATATTATATATTGGCGTCTTCTAGCCAGCTGAGGGTACTGTTTCAAAGAACCACCAAATAGATTTTGATAATATACATTTTTGGGCTTAAGGTTACACGGTTCTGTTTCTTTGTTTGTTTAGACCTGTTATATTAGAGCTTTTTTTTTTTCTTTTGCCAAGGTTGTTCTCCCCATAAGCTGATGTTTTATTCCCAATTTGTTGATGAATGAATGATCAATATTCACACAGTATGTCACCTGTCCCACCAGAGACCATACAATGCTGGACCTATTGTATGCCAACACTAAGGAGACAGAGAGGAGCTCAAGGCTGTACAGAAGGAGCTGAGATGGAAGATCGGGGGGCAAGGCCAGCTACAAGAAGAATATGGAGAAGCAGCTGCAGCAGCAAAATGTCAGGGGGGTGTGGAGGTGCCTAAAGACCCCCACTCCCAGGCTGAGGGGAACCTGCAGTAGGTCAACGACTTGAACCATCACCTTATCCGCTTTGAGCAGTTTGACCTGGTGGCTCTCACGTCAAGTCTGATGAAGACACTGGAAAGACTGGTCCTTGGCCATCTCCGCTCTGAGGTGGACTCAGTGATGGACCCGCTGCAGGTCGCCTTCCAACGGGGATCCGAGTGGAGGATGCTGTGAGGCAGAGCTGTGAGGATTTTATTCTTTGATTTCTCCAGCGCATTCAATACCATTCAGCCGGTGGTTCTGAGGGACAAGCGAGCTGGAGTGGACTTACATCTGGCTGAGTGGATCTTGGAATACCTCACAAACAAACCCCAGTTTGTGAGAGCCCGGGACTGTATGTTACACCCCCTGACCTGCAGTGCGGGAGTCCCCCAGGGCATGGTGCTTGCGCCCTTCCTGTTCACCCTCTAGACTGGAGATTTTAGACACAACACAGATGGCTGTGTCCTCATCAAGTTCTCTGATGACTCTGATCATTGACGATGACGATGCAGAGTACAGAAGACTGACGCACGACTTCGTGGACTGGTGTCGGCCAAACCACCTCCTCATTAACGCGGGGAAAAACCAAGGAGATGGTGGTGGATTTCCGTAGACGGTGGTCTGCTATCCCCTCACCGATTAACATCCAGGGAATGGACATTGAGAGAGTGGACTCTGGGTGTTCACTTGAACAATAAACTGGACTGGACTCACAACACAGACGCACTGTACAGGAAAAGCCTGAAGACTTTCTGTTACTGTGGTGGCATCAGCCGTCCTGTACGGTGTGCAATTTGCCAATGCAGGACAAATAAAGGTTTATCTTATCTTATCTTAGATCTGTTACACCAACACATCAAAAACAGTAAAGTGGCTATTACACTCCTCTGAAGTACAAAATGATAGGCAGCCACCCAAACCCTAGCTGTAAAATATGAAACTCACTTCACAGTGTAATAGACTAGAGTTCTGCAAAGCCTTTAATTATAAGGAGGAAAATGATTTTGCCTGATAAGTGGGTGAAGTGATTATTCAATAAATGCATTTTCTTAGAAAGAGATTTTCAGATGATGAGCTAATTGCCTCACTTATCTGCTTCCCCTTCTATTACTCGCCTGTCATCTGCTGAACGTCTGAAGAGAAGTAAAAGAAAGTAACCCATATTTTACACCACCTTAAACTTACACCAACCAGAACTTTTTAAGGACATGCAGTGATGATCAAGGACAAGTAACCAACATGAATTTAACAGTGCTACAGTGCTCTTGAAAATTACGTCACACAAACCTATGCTAGAAAGCGCCACAGCATTAAAAGCAACCTGTACAAAACATTGAGCTAGATTTGTGGCTATGTGTCCCACTAATATCCCCCGTTTGTATCCCTTTATATAAAAAAAAACTGGTGACTATTATGGGCATATAAAAGGATTAATTTCTACAGTCTATGCTAAAAGTGCTCTAATTGATTGGCTACAGATCATCATCGGACATTAATAGCTAAAAACAGCTAAAACAGGGCAAACAGCTGAACGTCACCTCATGTGTTTGTGTGTCAATAACAGCGGCTTTAATGTGATAAAATAGAACACATCAAGAAAGACGTCTGTCACATATTCAGTTATTGTCTATGTTTTTACTGATGGAATATTGTGCAGAGGCAGGGCCAGGTGAAAGTACAGGGGGACGTTTGCCGTGGCTGCCACACTTTATTTAGTGCAGCAAAAACCATGTAATTTAATACATTAAATAATGATGGGTGATTGTTGTAAATATTGATGGATGATGTTTTACTGCATCTCTGTGTAGACATGGCCTTAGAGAGCTGAGGTACTGTGATGTGTAGCTGTCTACATTACGTGGACCTGGTGCAGGAGTCTCACTGTAAATACCACACCAAGAGCGAGAGTAATGCAGCCACGTTACAAAAAGGAAGAGAAAGAAAACGCGGTGTGAACATGTTCTAAACTCCCGCTCTACAGCCTCCACTGCTCCTCTCGTCTCCCGGGATTAGATAGTAGATTCTTAACAGGATTAGGCTTAAGGTAACATTATGGGGCACCAGTCAAAAGACAAAGAATAATTAATTAAGAAGAGAATAAGTTTAAATCTGAGTTTAGCGTAAGTTCGTAGACTGACAGGGATCAAAATATTGAAGAGAAACAACCACACCAAGCATAGGCTATGAGAAATAATGTTTATTGACTAAAATTAATAACCAGACGAGATTTTAATATGCACCAAAACAATATACATAGGAAAAATAATAACCATAACCTAAAAGTTGTAAAAGAGCATCCTGGTCTGTGAGAAGGTGCTGGTTGTCTGTGGCAGTGTAACTACAGTCAAACCAGAGACCCTTGAAGGCTTTTGAAAAAAACTGATTATAGTTGATTGCTTGTGGCAGCAAATAAACCACGGGTAAGGTTTAGTCCTGAACTGAAGAAAAATAATTAATTAACTAGATTAGGACTAAGCACCAACAGAGTTTTTACTAACTGGTTTACAGAGGCGGGTCTTTTCTTGATGGTGGGAGACTTTTTGTCTCAATAGATGATCCCTCTCGTACTATGTTAACATTAATAACATATTAAACTATCTTTTGTACAAACACATCCAGGTAACACAATGTGTGTTAAACATAAACAAAAGAGATGCTTCCAAGGTCAATAATTGGTCTTTTTTTAGATTGTACAAGTTTCTTTTTGATTGTCTTCACACAGAGAGCAATGAACTTAATTAGTGTCTCTTTTGTTTATAAGATGCATTAAGTCTTTATTAATATATTTTCAAAGTCATTAGACGTTGATTGTTAAAAGTTAAGGTTTGTTAAAGTTTGTCTTAATGGAATGTTTGTTAAAGACTTTCTCATCTTGGGAGTTTCTTTGTTATAATGCATCTCCTTTAATTTACGACTCCACACTGGCTTCAGGTTTAAATCCATTTCAGTAACTGAAACCATCTGTTTATCTCTCTGATAAGAGCTCACACACAAAGAAATTCCTGTAGCAAATTTAATAATTCCTTGTCCATAAGGTCAAAGGTTATACGCTGCTACGCTAGTCCGATGATTTATCATGTTTAAAAGGACCAGTTCACAAACTGTTCCAACAGGAATCCCCAGATGTTAGCTTCACGGCCAGAGCCGGCTCGCCCATTAGGCGATATAGACAAATGTTATGGGCGCAATGGCCTCTAGAGGGCGCCACAAAATCAAAAAAAGATTCACTTTCAATATAATCAGTGCTCCAGGGCGCCTCAACCGACAAAAGGTGAGACGAGACAACAGCAGCGGGGAGCGCGCTCACAGAAACAGAGCTGCTCATGCACGAGTCGGAGAGACTGACTCAGAACAGAGCCAGATGAAATGAAGGTAGAGAATATATTCAGCTGTTTGCCCAGTTTAAAGTTGTTCAGAAAGCAGCCTGTTGTTAGCAAAGATTGTAAAAAAAATGGATGTAATCTGCCCATTGGTCACTGAAACCAGTGAAACCAGTTATTGAATGGGCAATAAAATGGCAGTTACATCCGGGATTTTCAGCTTTTACTCCATAGTAAAACAATATTTTTCAGATAAAGCATAAACGGACATATCAATCAAAAATATACTTGTAAAGTCACCATTGGGTTTCTCCTTATATTTCTGCTTTTGGAGCCTGCCCAACAGTTTACAAACTCCTCCCTCTGAGCGTTACCATGGAGATCCAGACAAGCGCCTTTACCAATATGATCTATATCAGGTGAGCTTTGATAATAAGCTGCTGTTGTAATAATACTGTAGCGTTTTATTCCTTAAAATGAAACACATATAGAAGGCCTATTTCAAAACCTGGTTTGTTAAATGAAAGTAGTTCTGTGAAGGTAACATTACAAATAAATCACGATATGAATAGAGGAAATGGAACAGAGCATACATCGTATGAAGCAGGAGCATCAACACTTGATGAGTATTTGAACACAAAGTCCAGTTTGTTTTTAAAAGCATTCAACTTCAATTCAGATTCAGTTTGAGCACTTCAGATTCAAATACAACATATTCAGTTTCTAGTGGCACAAATATCAGCCCATATGTGTGATGCAATCATCAAGTAAAGCCAATGTTGATATCAAGTCTCTTTTATTTTTTATAGATTCTTTACGTAATTACGTTTCCAACAACATGTATGCCTACATTTAGATTGTATATACTGGTTGAGTGGATATCAAATACTGTTTGTATACAACATGGTGGGCCGTGCCACGCGCAAATGTTCTGAGCATGTGCAAAGCCAATTTTCTTCTTTTTTTTTTATTTTTATGAAATACATTTTTACAGTGTGGCTAAAGGCTTGCACAGAAACATAGACAATAAAAAACAGAAGGATTGTATCCTACCGTGACTCGGCTGCAGTGACCACTTCAGACCAGGTAATGCTACAGAATACAATTTCTTGTGTTCATATCTATTTATAAATATTTGGCATGATAACGGTCAGGGACATTGATTTGATGAGGTTTTGGCTCAATAACTGTGGAATTACCAAGTACCAAATGAAATCCAACAGTTTGAGGACAACACTGTCTTTTTCCCACCATTATGGTAGACAGAATGCACCGGTTATGCCATATTTGGGGTTTTCCAGATTTCCAATTGAGAACTCAGATTTATGAGTGTGGTTGTTCTGTTCAAACACTGATAGATCAAACAAAACGACTGTATACGGGGGATTTAGACGCACCATTAGAGGATCATCTCACGGAGCAATGTAAATCCAGTGTGTGCAGCCATAGATAACCGCTGTGACAGAGTGGACACCAGGACAGCAGGACCACGAGGGTCGGCAGGAGTGGCCTTCTCCATGGGAAACTCTCCCGAAATCTCATCAGACAGAACTCTCCCATAATCCCGTTTAGACATGTCCGCTACAGCTACAGTACGTTAGCTCACTGGCTTTGTGAGTGTACCTTTTATCTGCCCTCGTCGCTGCATTTCAAGTCAAGATGTCGGGTTTTGATGAAGCCCAGAGGTTACAATGACGTCAAAGGAATTGAAATGACATACACCAAATGCGAGAATTTGTCTTGGTATCGTTTCTTCTGGAGATAACACACAGTGGTCTGATAACTCTGGTTTAGTCTCTGCTTTATATATAGTATATGTACTGTACATATAAATGAATTCCTGCCTTTTCTAAAAGGTAGTTTATGAGATCCTTAGAGATAGAGATCTTTCTCCACACCAGTAGATTATGCACTGCATCCTAAGTTTGCAGAAGCAGAAAGGAGCCACAACACAGACTTTGTGTCATATCTGGAGGCTAATGGAGCCAGTAAAAAGACACATTTGTAACAACTTAAAGGTCTTCTAAAACTTCAAAGGTGAGAAAGAAAAACTAATGGTGTTCCTATTATGCTGTTCCTCATTTATGCAACTACAGAATGTATTATTTACTTGAACAAGCACACTTATGTTTCCCTTGGAACTCAGCTGGATTCTGCCAAGATTTGTGCGCTCCCACGGTCACTAAAATCCATCTCCTCAGCTCAATGTGATTTCACACTGCATGTTTGGATCAATGGTCTGACAGTACTGTACACTACAGTTATGGGCCATTTCTCAGAAATATAGTGTGAAAGTATCCTCTACAGACCACACATTTAAATGCATGTTGAAGTATTTGAGTGCTTCAGTGGCCTCATATACAGGAGTGTGTGGTTTAGTCTTTGGGGCATTGTTTCTGGCTGGTTCTCCAAACTGTGCGCTGACAGCTATCTACCGTTTGGTATTCAGAAGTGTGTCATAGAATCACACTAAACTAACCCTGGTTTATTTTTACTTCTTGTTTTAGACCCAATTTAAGCCTGGGTTTAGTCTTTGTTAGGTTCAGCTGAGGGTTTAGACTTAGTTTAATCCTCATTAAGCCCAATATGTAGTCCTGGTTTTGGACTGTAGTGTGATTATGGATCATTTAAGTAATATGCTATAGTGTTGTCACGGTACTAAAATTTCAGTATTCAGTTCCAATACCAGTGATAATCCACGGTTCTCGGTACCAATTTTGGTACCAAAGCAAAACACAAAAACATGCTAATTGAACAACACACTATTTTATGTTAAAGAAAAATAAAATGTATAAAAACTGATACATACTTTACATGTATTACATATTTTGAAGCAGAACTAAGTAACATTTTTACCTTAATAAACATTTTTCTAAGTCCTTATGATGGTTAAATGAGTTGTAGCGATGTGTTTGAACTATCCCTGAATATAAGTTGAGCTGCCACCGAGCCGTTACAAGTCTCGGGTCATGTTCACGCGAGAGTGACAAATTGCTTTATGGTAATACAATAAACACACAGCTCCTGCTGCTGCTGTGGTCTCCGCTGAGAGCAGTGAGCGATGTGGTGCGTGACAAGGATATGTTACTCATTGTGCTCAATACCAGCGGCAATTTTAATGTGGTAAAATTTAATTTGTGCTACGGACCAACTGTGCACCTTTCAGATGCGCGTCCATCCTCGTTTATGTTGGTGGGGGAAACCGGAGTACCCGGAGGAAACCTACCTGGACCTTCTTCTTGTTAGGCCTTAATTTGGAGCCTTCATTTCGTTCTGTTGTATTCTTGTGGTTCTTGTGGTTAAGCCTAAGATTAAATAAGTTTAGATCTGGTTTAGTCATGATTCATCTCTGGGTCAAGTCTCAGTTTAAATTCTTTCTAAAACATCATTGTCTCTAAAATGGTGTCTTACAAAGGAATTACTCAGACCGTTTTTGCTCTAATCTCATACTTTTTGTCTTACATCGACTGATAAAAAGGAATTGGCTAATAACACTGCTTTTATCTATATTCACCGCAGGCCATACAGATTGAGTGAAAACGGTCATCTGCAGTATTTCCCTTTCATATCCGGCTCTCACATTTTCAGTCAATTTGAGCGCAGATATGATTCTGTATCAAATCAACTGAGCATATCATTACAACTGTTTTCCATCAGATGTACTTGCAGGGTTTTTTTAATTGGAAAAAAACATGTCACCTCAGGGTACTACTGGCAGACATGCACTGCTGCAACCTCCACCATCCTCACATACCGTACATTCTTCTCAGAAGGGGGCACATTGGAAATTACAAGTGTCATTTATGCCCTATGAAGATGCATTAATCGACCATAAGTGATATTTTACACAACAGAACACCTTAGAGAGAAATATGGAAGTGCATTGGAGCACGTTGGTACTGGTAATGCAGAACTAGTGAGATTTGCTGATTGGGGGTCAAAGTTTAGACCCTGTTTTAGACCTGGTTTAAGGCTTGGCTTGACTTTATGAAAGCCTTGTTTCCAGCAGGACAGGCAGGTCGGGTCCATTTCCATTGCCAAACTAGGTTAAAGAATCCCAAATAAGCGCAAGTTGCCATCTGCAGAACAGACCTGTTCAAATATACGTGAGTTAAGGCCATGTACTTTAATAACTTTATTCACAAGATTCAAAACTAGGCTTTATAGCCTCGTTGGATAGCCATGAAGTGGAAGGACTGTGATTGAGTTGGTCAAGTGGAGTTAAGAAAGAGGTTCCAGCAAAAGTAGAACATTATTTCTAAATAAAACATCCGATAGAAAGCAATTGTCCATAAAATGAAAATCAAATAAAGATAATTTATATTTTCTTTCTCTGAAAAAACAGAAAGTGTCTATTCCAGCACTGGAACGAGACAAGAAAAAACAACAAAAATAGATAATAAAAAGAAGTAAAACATGGATAAAAAACAGCAAACCATTCACAAGATTTTTTATCAAGGCAGAGATCATTCTGAGATGGTATCGGCCTGAACTCATAGCTAGAGGTTTACAGTTAGCTCTAAACTTCAGTTTGATAAAAAGGTATTTGTATTTTGCGATGGTAAATGGACCATGTTTTATCTTATCTATTCAAATGGAAACAGGAGAGGTCACTATGATGTTGTGAGGGAAATGAGGAGAGTGGTTGGTGACTGGGAAGTTATTAATTGTAAACTGCTACTTGTCCCGGTTTAAATGGTTTGCCATTGACTGATACATTTGATTAAAGATTATGCTTATGATTGTTATGTTGAAGCACATTTTGAAATCAGTTCAGTGTGTGGTAACTAATATATAATCTCTTTGTTCTTGTGTTTATCCTTTAAGGCATGGAAAAGGTTCAAGTTGTTCCATATTACGTTTGTGATACTGTTTGTGAAAGAAAAAGTATCCCTTGGATAAAAAAGGTCAGAATTGTACCTTCATCAAAGTTTTGCTGCTTGTTGACCTTTGAAAAACAAACTAAAAAAATGTTTTCAACACAAGCAAGAAACCAGCTTCTTAATGAGACATTACGACTGCAGAGTTACCCCGAGCCTCTGCGGAGAGCCGGCCCGCTGACGTGCTGTGTGTCATCATTGATCTGGTTTCTGTTAAACTGCGTTGACACCTGCACAAATCCATTGGACACAGAGCCAAGGGGAAAGCAATCTAGCACGGCCAGACAAGCTCCCGCCGTTCACCAAGGTGAGGACGGGGGGGGGGTTCTGAGTTCGCTTCTGAGTCTTCCTCGCCAAATCCCATTAACTCGATCCATGTCCGATCGCAACAAAGATTAACAAAGTTGAATGAATGGAGAAATCCGGTAAACAGTGCAATCTTCCAATCTCTCAGCTGTTTGAGCTGATTACAGGGGAATGTCGTGACGTACCACTATCACATTTTCTTACAAGAAATCCCAAAAGATATCCTCAAAAATCTGGTATGATAAGATAAAAGCTATTTTACGCTTGAATAAAAAATACAGTATCAGATTTTCTTAAATTAGCAAATTAGATTGAGGTTATTATTTTTATAAAACTAGTGCATTGAGAGCACAGGCTTTTTGGTTACATGTCACAAATTCTATTTTGTCCCGTGTGTGCAATTGTAACACTTATATTTGAACCAATTCTAGTACAAATCAAATAATAAAGCAATACACATGATCAAACCTTAAAAAATACTAGTTTAGTAGCATATAACATTACTTTATCTATATTACATCAATCATTTTGGAAATGAGAAGT
The DNA here is from genome assembly GCA_024416835.2 of Perccottus glenii. Classification (NCBI taxonomy): domain Eukaryota; kingdom Metazoa; phylum Chordata; class Actinopteri; order Gobiiformes; family Odontobutidae; genus Perccottus; species Perccottus glenii. Next base: position 20,530,065 of record CM044564.2, read on the forward strand.
TACTATAACATATGATCTGAAATATGAACTAAATGTGTTTCAAAAGATTTACCTAATTGGGAATTTTGCACTTATCTTCTGTGGTTTAGTTATGAATGAAATCTTGGGCAAAGTCCACTTGAGACCTGGTTTTGTTTATGGTTCAGTCCTGTTCAGACCTCGGTTTTGTTCAGATTTAGACCTGGTTTAGTCTTGGTTTAAACCTTGGTTTAGTGACAGGATTGGTCCTTTTTGTTTGGTAGTTTAAGTTTCCTGTCTGCCTACACTGACTGTCAAATGGTGAGAGAGAACCCCCCCAAGAAAATAATCTTAAAAACAAAAAAAGCCAACATACAGTTTAATATCAATATTAATTCATCAATAAATGATGGATAAGTGTACATATTTGCCTTTGTTTAAGTCACAGCTGGTGATACAAATATCTTATAATAATAATCAAGCTAATAAGAAGTAATTCTCACATTTTTTCCCCTTTGTATTTCCCACAAAGGAACACAATAAGGTAAAAATGTCACAATTGAACCATACTCTGAGGTCCAGTTAACGACATGCTCGTCAAAATGGCGTGATCCTGTAAACATATTTCATTCTTCATTAAACATCTCCAGTGTGGAGCCATTTATCTGTCAACGCCACATTAAGCACCCATTTCCCCCATTCGGTCCGGGCGCGTATCGCCTCGGCCGATAATGGGAAAAGATTATGCACATTCATTATCATTATCATTAGAATCATCATTATCTGCCGCTTAGCATAATAACAGCGTTCAGACTATTCAGACTGTCAGGATTGCTTTTTTTTTCTTTCACTTTTGCTCCTCTGCGACGAATCACTGCCAACACACTTCTTTCTTTTTTTTTCTTTGAAGATTTATTTTGATATATTTAATCCGGCGTGTGATACTCAACAGTCACTCAAAGGATTAGAAGAAGCACAGTGGACGGCTCAACTGGTGTCAACTCCATTTTCATAAATTTATCCAAACTACCCAGAAACTTCTCTATCAAGTTCTTTTTTACATTTTTGCTGGGATTTTTTTTAATCTTAATTTTATGTCGGTTGCTTCAGCCCTGACCCACCTTTAGGAGAACGTGCAGGTAAGTGCTTCTAACTATCTCTGCATGATCTCCACTTAATTAGAAGGTCACTATCAAGTGTTGAGGTGACGGTATATTTTTGAAAACCATAGACACTGGTGCAACGGAAAAAAATTTAAAAATAACAGGTGACCAGGTTTTCTATATATAACATAATGTGACATGACAAAAAAAAAAACAAGAGACTACAAGACAAAGTGATCATGACAACCAAATAATAGCAACTAAACAGGATGAAGAGGAGAAGTGGCACAGCAGATTTCCCCAAGGATCTATTAGCACTCAAGCAAGGAAGAAAAAAAAAGTCCTTTCTAATTAAGTGTTTCCCCCAAACAAGTGTCTATCTAAAGAAGACTTACCTGTATGTGTGAGGTATTTGGAAACCTGGGGTCCTTCCGGTAAAATCTGGTGCTTTGGCTGGTATCCTTAGCCTAAAGGGTTTCAACAACTGATCGCATGCCTCCTCTGAGGGCTTCTTATAATGGCACACCCCTTCCCTCCTGGCTCAGCCCTCCAGTGCTCCCTCCCCTGCCTCCTCGTCCCTCGCCTGTATTACACATCACCATAGTGGCAGCTACACGGGGAGGGAAAGGGTTGGATTCCCCCATACGCAAAAGTCCGAGCACAAGCTGACGTAAGAGAGATTCTGCCAACGTCACTGGTTTCGTATTTGTCTAATGGGGCAGTAAAAATGTGGAGGATCGGAAATGGCATCTAAGGTGGTCATTCAAACCCGGAGCCCTAGATAACAACGTCAGGGGGTATGGGCTCTTGGGCCTGGTTGCACCAACAAATCCATTTGACACAGATCTAACGCATAGTTTAACTCTATTTTCTATTTGAATAAGATTTAAACCAATATTAGTTCAGTGAGCTAGGTTTAACCTTTAAATGGCTGCCTTTTTTTATGAATTCAGCAGGTATGGTATAGTATGGTGTTTGATTCTTATGAAACAGCTGAATCTCACTTTAGAAACGACTGCTCCTGTGACTGTGAGGGATCTGACCGTCGGCAAGTCACTCGGTAAATATGCCTTTGACTCCTGATGGCCCGACAGTCTATCACAGATGTGTAGGGCTGTAAATTCTCTGTGGAATGTACATGTTACATCATAATAAGTTGTCACAGGGACTTTATGAGGTACAGAAAAAATATACATTATAATAATATAAATAGAGTAGAAGCAGGTTTCCGGTCTTTTGGAATCCCGTAAAAACCCAGTGTGCCTTGATTTATGTTATACACTGTTTTCAAATTCATGCTCTTTTGAAGCATTCTCAAGGTTCATCAACTGTTAAACAATGCACAAAGGCACATTGTAATTGAAGCATATTATATACTTGTAAATGATGTGTCTGTGTGTCTTGTTGTGTTTCTTCTGTCATTTGATTGTGATTGTGTCTATTTCAAGCTGCCCCTTTAAATTGCCCCTCGGGGACAAATAAAGTGATTTGAATTGAATTGAAGTGCGCGTACCGAGACCCGGGTTTGATTCCTGCTTGGGTTATTTGCCCAATGTCACTCCCCTCTGTCTCACCCTGTTTGTTGTCTGTTTATCATCCAATCAAACAAAGGCAAAAAGGCCATCAAATATTTGTTTGCACTGACTGCACTAAACATCCTTTACTACAGAGCGCTACAGAACCTTAGCGAACCCTGAGGTTAACCTGTAGTAGTAGGCCTCTGGGGGATGCCCGGCTGAACACAGTGTAGTAGCAGCCTGGTCAGGTGTGCAGCTGGGAGGTTAGGATGAGTCACGCTGGTGATTGTGAGATGAAAAACAAGCGTTGAAGTCTTGAGGGCTTTGCTTTCAAACAAGCTCCACTATAAGGGTGAATAGTTCAAGTCCAAGGAGGAAGAACTGTAAGGACTTTTTTGATGCTTTCCTTAAAGCATCTCTGCACACCTTTTAGCCAATAGATGACGTAGCTCCCTCCCCAGACTGTCTGTGGTGGGTTTTTTTTTTAGAGTAAACTATTCAAAACCGGCAAGTCTGGAAGAAAATAACGTATCTTCTGAAACAGTACGGTCTTTTTAGTGCATTTTGTACAAATAAACCTCTGCTAGGGTCCAGTGTCTCGGCCTGTTTCTGCTCCCTCTGTTTGAGCTGCTAAGCATGTCACTCAGGAGAGGTCTGTTGGTCAGGGCATAAGTTATAAATCATTTAGCGTTTTGTGTCCAGCTGAGGGTACTGTGTCAGTGAAATAGGTATTTCAATAGTGTGTCTCAGAACCATTAAACTAATATAAGAATGTATATTTTTGGAATTTAAAGTTACGTGATGCTACTAGCTAAAAGAAAAAAAGTTTAAATTCCTGCTTAGACCATCAGTCAGAGGCTTTTTGCGGGAATAAAGAGTGTACATATTGCATAAATTAAGCTGCCATTCTGATCAGCAGTTTTAACAATCACTGTACTTTTTTATGACTGCTGATTACTCAGAGCGCCCTTAATCAAAGTAAATCAAATTGTTATTGTTATTCATTGATTAAATGTAATATTGTATCTTCGTGAATTTGTGATTTAAACAGTCAGCACTGTGGCCCTTGTGAATGTGGTCTGGACAGAAACACTGTCACCAATGAGTTTGAAGGCGGCAGTGGCTCAGTGGTAGAGCGGCCATCCTTCACCCGGAAGGTAGGCGGTTCGATTCCCGCTCTCCCCACAGTTCATACTGTCGTTGTGTCCTTGGGCAAGACACTTAACCCACCTTGCCTCCAGTGGTGTTCCAGCTGTAACACTGGTGAATGGAACCTTAATGTAAGTCGCTTTGGATAAAAGCGTCAGCTAAATGACTAAATGTAAAATGTAAATGTAAATGTAAGGCGGGACAGGCCGGTGCATCATAAAACAATAAAAGTTGTATTTTAGCCCATCTGAGGATTTTTACAGAAACACTGCATTTTGACTTTGTTGTTCTAATTGTTTTGTTTATCCAGCAGCCAATAGTTTTTTGGAACCATATTTACAGATAATGTCTTTGGATGTGTGTGTGTGTGTATTTTTTGTTGTTTTTATAGCAGTTGGAACAAGATGCTTAGACCTGACCAGTGTTTGTTGGTCTTATATAAAGTGTATTTCAAACTGCCATAAAATATCTTGGTGATGCTGATTATAAGATAGATTGAATGGAAATGAAAAGAAAGCTAGCGAACAGATCCACTCTGCAGTCTGCCTGGGTCCCATCTCTTCTGGTGCTGCTGCTGCTGACGTGCACCGCAGCTCCCTGAGACAAGTGTGAATGCCGCCTGTGAAGCTGCGTGGGGTCAGATAGTGATGCTGAATTGGGTACACAGACAGAGCCCTTGGTGCAGCCAAGATAAGGAGCCCGTGAGAACAAGCAGCTGTCGAGAGGCCTGTCTGTCAGTGATATGGCTGTACAGAAACACTTTGTCTGTGGCCGACCAAAAGGCTGTGATTAGCTCGACGACAGAGGAGGACACGCTTAACTTGATGCCACATCGTATTAAAGTGTTTTAGCTGAGCTTTTGGTTATTGATGTCCAGTCAGTTTTCTCTTTGTGACATGAAGAAACCATTTGATAAAAAAAAAAAAAATGCTGGTCTCAAAATGTCAACAATAGAATGACAATGGGGATGGCTGAGAGGGTGTAATGGCTCTGTTTACATGCCAATGTAGATACAAGTGCTACTAATTAAATCATGGTAGTTGGCTAAATATTTTTTTAGTATGCAATTTAATTTGTGTTGTTTTTTGTTCAAATTAGCAGCATTTCTAATTTGCCAATCAAAACAATTGCTAAATTTCAGACTGTGCCTTTACTGACACAGAAAGGTTGACCATGTCACTGTGTGTTGATGTAATGTCAAGCAGTTATGACTCAAGACTATTATGGTTCCAACATCACAGAGGATCTTATTGACCTATCATTTAAGTCTCACTTTAGAGATGAGGTGGTGTAAAATATTGTATTGTACTGTATATAGTTAAAGAAAAGGAAAAGCCAAAGGCATCTGGACTTGGTTTTCAAGGTAAAGACGTTTGGTGAAACTGAAACTAACTCTGATTGACCAGGGTGTTCTGGTCTCATGGTCGTTACCATAAAAGGGTTGTGTTTTATACCTGAATGGAACAATGGAACTAATGACTCTCACATCAGGAGTCACACTGCCTTTTCAAGGAAACAACCATGAAACCAGAACAGCCTGGTCCAATCAGAGTTAGTTTAATTTAAACCCCTCCCTCTAGAGATATAAGCTCAGCTCTCCTTCCAGTCGATCTCAGAATTGAAAAAGTCTCTTGGAATTAGAGACAAAATGTCTTCACCTTGAAAACTGAGTCCAGATGCTTTACTTTGCCCTTTTCTTCAAGATGACCTGGGAAATAAGACTTTTAAAGCTCCAAAGAAACACCCTGTTCCTTTTCCCACAGCTGGCTACTGAAAGTAAATAAACTGAGCCCTGCTGGATAAAAAGCACACTTTATTTTTGAGCACACATTCATGCCAAAACGTTTAGGACAAAATAATTTTTGTTTCATATTGAAAAGTAAAATCACAATCAGATAAATTTTTTACTAGATTTCTTCCTAAACAAAGGCATGTCCCATCTGGGCTACCGTAGCTGGTCACAAGCCCCTTTTGGCTACCACCGGTGTATAATGTATATTACACTGTACATTCAGAAATGCTGAGCATGTTTTAGGCTTCAATTCAGCTAATAATTTGCAAACTGTAGTTCTCAGGTGCCCCCTGAGCGGCTGCCCACTGCTCTACTGGAGGGGTTAAAGGCAGAGAATGGATTTCCCTATGGGGATGAAAGAAATGAAAGAAACCTTTATTGCCCCAAGGGAAATTTGTCCTGCACCGAGAGCATAAAAACATAGATAGATAGATAAAAGAAACTACAAAATACAACCAAAAGCGTCACTTTAACAGCATTCAGGATGTCAGCAAATCCAGTACAATGTGAAGTGGAGAGTGCAATCAAAACTTAACCATCATCGGTCTTTATTAAGCAGCTGTATGGACACTTGGATAAGTATGAATAAGTGTGTGCACTTTTAAAATGTGAACCCCAAGCAGACCACGCGTGAGCCCAAACAGGAAGAGCATGAGAAATTTACATGTATACATTTACAGCGCCATGTAATATGTAGTTTTCCCAAAAGCGGGAAAAAACAAACCGCTTCACCATTCCATTCTAATGTCTGTTTAATTCCCAACTCAGGCACACCTCATTCTACTGATTAGGTGCTAACAAGGATCTTGGGGTCTTGTTCACGAGTGAGGGAAAGAGGGAACGTGAGATTGACAGACGGATCGGTGCAGCTTCTGCAGTGATGTAGTCAATGTACCGGTCTGTCGTGGTGAAGAAGGAGCTGAGCTGTAAGGCAAAGCTCTCGATTTACCGGTCAATCTACGTTCCTACTCTCACCTATGCTCATGAGCTTTGGGTCATGACCGAAAGAACTTGATCTTGGATACAAGCGGCCGAAATGAGCTTTCTCTGCAGGGTGGCGGGGCGCTCCCTTAGAGATAGGGTGAGGAGCTCGGTCACTCGGGAGGAGCTCAAAGTAGAGCTGCTGCTCCTCCACATCGAGAGGAGCCAGCTGAGGTGGCTCGGGCATCTGTTTTGGATGCCTCCTGGACGCCTCCCTAGGGAGGTGTTCTGGGCATGTCCCACCGGGAGGAGATCTCGGGGAAGACCTAGAGGACAGAAGAGCTGGAGGAAGTGTCTGGGGAGTGGGAAGTCTGGGCGTCTCTGCTTAGACTGCTGTCCCCACGACCCGGCCCCGGATAAGCGGTAGAAGATGGATGGAGGTGCTGATAAGGTGATCACCTGAACCAAATCTTATTTAATGAGGTATAAGTATGATTATAAAGTATATATAAGTAAATCTTGCAAATAAATGCTGTAAATTACAATATTTTTATTTAGAATTTTGGAAAAAATGTTTATAGAATAATACAAAAATGTTCATTTTACCCAAACACATATCTATGAATAGTAAAACCAGAGAAACTGATCATTTTGAAGTGGTCTCTTAATTCTTTCCAGAGCTGTATATGAAAGAGGCGAGAATGGTATTGGTCTGAGCGACCTTTGAATGCATCACGTCTTGAGGAGGACTGTTTCCCTTGGTAATTTGGCCAAAGGGAGAACTTATTCTACGTCAGGAGTCAATGACGTGGATTCCCAAAGGAGTGCTTCAATTGAGAAACACCCTGAATGTCCCATTTTCTCAAGATAAGAAATGAAAAGAGTGTGATTTTACTGTAAACATAGATTTCAATGATTTGTTTCATACTAACACATTGTACACAATGCACCTTTAATTCTTAGGGGTCCTTCATTTTTTACTCCACCTAAGTATCTTGGACACAAATAATGCTCTTTTAAAGATTGACATAGAATTATTATTTGTCAAAAAAGTTATTACAATTTCTTTTTATGAATGTCAATATTAACCTCAGTCCTCACCATTAATAACAAATATTTATGAAATTTCAGATTTTTTTAACCCCTTAAATGCCAGTTTTAGTGATAAAAGTCTGTATGGTTTAAGTTTTTTCCATCCCATAAATGCAGACTTGAAGACTTTTTATGAAGTTCTAAATCTGGGAGTGTCAATAAACATAAATTCAGGCCTAAAGTTTTTTTTTTGCTCAGTTGCTTATAAAAGTTATAAATAAATTGCTCCAACTTGGTCCCTAATTGTCATGGAAACCAGAAGTGATTTCAACCCCAGGGAGTATTAAAAAAAAAAAAAAAAAAGGTTGTATATTTCAATTGGCTCATGTCTGCGTAGGTTTCCTCTAAATGCTCTATTTTCCCCTAACACCAAAGTCTTGTACAATATAGGACTACAGATAGAAATTAGCTGTTAAGCTACAATCTGGCACAAGCATCTCTGCTTCGGCTTAATGTACATTCTGTCCTAAAAAGAAATAAATTAAATTGACAAGACTTGAAAGAAAGTACTCAAAAAAAAAAAATACTCAACCTGCCCAATGTCTATGCCTTTTGCATAAACACAGACAAAGTTATGGAAAAAAAAATAATAATAATTAGTCCAGTGACCCAGGAGGGTTAAGACTCCCACAGTGATTTTCCCGTACAGTGCAGGACTTTACCCTCCCCCTCCACATAAAGTCACTGGTGTGGAACATAAGTGGATCTCTGCTGTGGTTTATGGCGACCTGGTTTTCACCTGTCAAGACACAACTGATTATTAACAGCTCCAAATGAAATGCATCTTACCCACAAAGAAACCCATCCCAAAAGCTGCCATTATTTTGCATAGGAGAAGAATTACACTTGTACTGGGAGATTCTGCTGCGTCAAGCCCCAAAAAACTGTTTTAGTTTTATTTCACAGAGTAAGCGTTTAGTGAAACACGCAGCAGTACTTCATTTGGTTATGTATAAATCAATGACATTGCTTAATACCCTCTGCAGATTCTCCTTCACTATGAACTGCTCTTAACCATAGGGATGCAATACACCTAAAAGACACAATGAAATAAACACAACTTTAACAGATTAGCCACAACATAAATTACAACATACACCCACAAAAAAAAAAAAAAAAACACACAAAACAATCAAAGAATTTACAAAAAACAACACAAAATACGAGGTGTGATATACACCACAAATTACCAAGACACCAGAAAATGTAAAGTGAGGAAGTGACTGGTCCTGGGTTCCTATTGAACTTCCATCGAACGGATGGACAAATTAGCCTCAAGACACAAAATGTATCTATATGTTTTTTATATATCTATTTAACTTACAGTGTCAGAAAAACTACTGTGTCTGATCCTGACTGGATTATTGATATATATGTATATATGTATATGTAATGTGTAATGTGCTAATGGTAGCAATTTTAGGAGTAACTTAATAAAAATCTATACGTAATAAATTAGGTAATAAATACCTACATGCAAATCTTGTGACAATAAATGTGTTAAACGTCTGCTTCTAACATGCTTCATGTTGTTCTTCTCTGAGGAAACACGCAAAGCATTGTGGCCTATTTTCACTTGTCACTAGAAATTTAAACAGCACCACTATTAAACTATTTAGTGCACTACATATATATGTGTATACTCATTTATTTCCATTTTTATTTTAGTGTCGTAGTGGGCCTCCTGGGCCAACCGTAATGGGGCCAAAACTACTAAAATAGACAATAGTGCTTTGAACACAAAAACAATGCAGAGTGAAAGGCTGATGTACTGCAGAAGAACGTCTCCATTTGTAACAAAGTGACTGCTGTGAAATTGAGCAGCAGGAACATCTTTACCAATGTTTACTCTTTGTGTGTGGGGCTCAATGAAAGACCTCCTCGGGATTAAATGGTAGGGTTTTGACCTCAATCAGGGAAATAATTACTGTTGTCCCTCCTGTTGGCAGCTTCTTTAATTAGCAAGCAAAGCCCCCACTGAAACATAATTAGCTGAAAACAGAGGTGATTAAACTATAATTCTTATTTGAGCCTTTAAAATCTTTTTGTGTCCCTGGAAGGCTCTGTTGAAACCTTCGGGAAATTCGACGTTGTGTCCTGACGAGGATCACACAAAACATTTCCTAATAAAACTTTCCAGTCAGAATGCGTGGTACATATCTGTCAACGCACGTGAGATATGATAATAGAACAGAGGGTTTTTGCGTGGAGATAAAAATGAGTGGAGTGTGACTGACTCCCATCTTCCTCCAGTAATGAAGAGTATTCATGATTGGAGTCTCTGATCAAATCTAATCACTCACACAGAGCTTTGAAATATATATGTATATTTTTTCTATGAATAAACACATACACTGAATATTTTTTCTAAGGTCAATACCAGCGCTCTCCTGCTAAAACAGCTGACACTGATCCAACAAAACAGAATTTTAGATTTTAGATTCTATTTAACAATTATGTTGACATGTCAAATGCATGTTTGTTACATAAAGGACCATATTATTGCTAGGATTCTTTCAATTCTTAGCAATTTGGATATTGCAATTGCTGAATGCAAATTTGAGATGTATTTTGCAGCCCTAGACGGAATCATACCGTCGCTTAGCCTAATAAAATGCCATAACTATGTAAATAAAAAGAGTGTGTAATATAGACTGTAAATAGGCTATTAAATACTATTTGGGTCGTCAAAAGCCCAAAATATGTTTTTTTTAACTGCAAAACGTTTATGTTTTTTAATTGCCAAATAAGCAACATTTCTGATTTTTAAAGTTACATTTATTTTTGTAAAAAGGTCATGCTATTCTAAATTAAAAAATGCTAAATGATACAATATACAAATATAGTTTTTATAATATAATTAAAACATTTGGTATATTAATGCGTTTTCTCTGAGAAAGCACTGGCTCGGGGTCACCACCACCTACTGGATTAAAGTTGAACACACACCGAGAATGAGCTAAGAAGTTTACATAATAATACAGTTTATTTTTTAATACTACTTGATTTTGTTTTTTTTATAGGCCCATAAAATATTCATAATTATTTTATACGCCTTCAAACCTCTGTATGGTATTCTGGTCGTGTCGTTAGTACATAATACATAATGAAAGTCCATTTTCGGCTTGAAGCTTATCAGCTGTAGGCGTGACTCGTACAATTCGAATCACATTACTGCCAATGGCTTACGAGCTAACCAATCAGGACGCATGCTTGACTGTTGGCAGCCAATCACCATGAGCGTACCTAAAAGCGGGACGTTCCAAATTTAGATACGGAAGTCTGTTGCTTTAGGTTTGTTGTCCTTGTAGCAACGTTAAAATCCCGTTAAGCTTTAGATAGACGTCGAACATAGATTTCGATAATACACGTATTTTAGGAAGTAAGCACACAGGTTTCACAAAATGTTACTGCTCTTCTAAGCTGCAGCCCCGTTGGTAAGTGTTTAAATGAAAAGAAAAAAAAAACTGAGAGGAGAACTGTGTTTCGTTTCCTTTTAACCAAACGTTTTTGTCTAGACAACGCCATGTTTTAATTCGTACAATAACGTCTGTCGGTTAATCATATTTTATATAAGTTTGTGTAGTTATTGTTTCACCTCAATTGTAAAATTAGCTTTGCTGTTTGCCTCTGGGGTGACTTTAATCAGGCAAACAATTATCGTTATCATTATCGTGACGCAAGAACTCCGATGTACCTAACTTAATAGCTGCGTCACTGTAACGATGATATTAGACTGCGATGAGGTTGATTAGGTTACTGCAATGAAGCTTTGTGTTAACGTCTATTATCTTTGAATAGCTTCGATGTTGGCTCGGTTTGTGTGACAAATGGAGGAGCTGTACACTTTGGAGCAGGAAGTGGGACGAGGCAGCTATGGTGTTGTCTTTGAAGGCAACATGTCTAAAACAGGACAGAAGGTTGCTATTAAACGGCTGCCTTGTAGCAACCCTGAGTGCATTGAACTGTACCTGCAGGAGCTGTGGGCTATGAGAGCCACTGCCAAAAACCACACCAATGTCATTGCTCTTCACAACTGCCTCCTCCAGACAGGGTCGAGGAGTCTAAAGCCACTAAAACCAGGGAAATTGCCTCTTTGTCTCGTCGAGAGTGTACTTAAAGGTACTGTTGTACGAGCGCCACAAAGTCAAGAAGGGAGTAGCCCCCAGTCTAGCACTCAGCAGACAAAAAGCTCAGTGTCAAGACTTCAGGACAGGACCAACACTGTCCAAGCCAAGTCGAAATGTGATGCTACAACACCACAAAGACCCCAGAAGAGAGCCAGAAAGAGGCCAGTCTCTGAGGAGAACCAGTCCACGCCTCTGCGCTGCCTGGCTTTGTGGCTCGTGATGGAGTACTGTGACGGGGGCGACCTAAACCAGTACCTGCTGTCCAGGCCTCCGGACGCAGAGAGGAATCACAGTGTGGTGCTCCAGCTTTGCAGCGCTATGGCCTTCTTGCATCGGTTAGGCATCACTCACAGGGACCTGAAGCCTGCCAACGTGCTGGTGTCTGTCACAGACAAAGGCCCTGTGGTCAAGGTAAGCTCCAGACATGATGACAACCTGTATTTGAATTTGTTGTTTCTAGATTATTTTCTTCTTACAAGAGTTTTTTCTTTTTTAAACATCAGAATCTGTTAATAAATCACAAATATAATTCTATATGAGAAATTGGAGTCCTCAAAGCAGGAATATCAGACATTTTTTAGCTTTAAAACATCAACAATATATTCAGTCCCCCAAAAAAAGAATAGGAAAAAAATGCTTCAGTTTTATGCAGTCTGGGCACGGATTGAGAAGGAGTTCTTGTGGTGTTCTGTCCTGCAGCTCACTCATCTCAGACGTCCACTGGCTGCTCTCTGTTGTTCAAAAGCCCAATGCAGGGCGGTCCATGTTGTTCAGTGTAGCATCCCAGAGAGTCAGGTTTATTTCTAGAACACAGTTGAGCACACTGATGTACACAAGGTAAAAGACAGGTTTTCAAAATTTATACTGAATAAGTTTAAAGTGTAAAACAGATTAAACATAAAAAGGTTGAAAGTACAATAAATGTAATGAATGTCTTTATTTAAATGCATACAGAAAATCTTTGTGCTGTAAACAAAAATACAAAAAATGTAAAAATAGAAAAATTCAACTGGTATTATTGTGAGCCTTAAGACATTTTAAGACTCAAGAGGAAGTCAATGACTACCAGACTGGAAAGAACACTTCTGCAAGTGTCCTTTGGGACCATGATCACATTGTTTTTAAAGTATTTGTGAACATATTTCCTGTATTAGAGACCAGATTGTAATGCTTGTTAAGTGGTTTAAGAGTTGTCTACATTGTAAAGCTCAGTGGTTTCCACAGTAAATTGATCACTTTTATCTTGATTTGACAATAGATCTTGTTCTTGTGATACATTACAATGTTTGTTTAAGTCAAAGCCACATGATTAGTTTGTGTTGTGGGGTGCAATAATTGTACTAAAGTTTTTTTTGTTACAACTTTATTATAATTGCAAAGCATTACTTACACAATAATAAGATCCATTAAGTTATAAACATTAATATTAATGTTTTAGTCTCATGTAGTTGTGTATATAAATGACAAATCAGCAACAAATTATTTCTAAATTAGCTAAACATATATTACTGCTTTACCAATGTTTAATGGTGTGTAGTTAATCTATAAAGTGTTACTAGTTTTTCTTTATTACAACTTGGTCCGGTTCACTTCAAAGATCAGTCAAAGCAGTCATGTAGTGTTCAGTCTGTTGGTACCTTCAGCAGAAAAGTCTATTGTAAAAACCTTAAGAAAATGGATACTTTTAATACAGTACAACATCTTCACTGTGTAAACGTATTGGTTAGGAAACATTGAAACCTGTATTCAGGCCAATTATCTCTAACTCCATGACCTTCCTGTAGGTGGCAGACTTCGGCCTCAGCAAAATGACTGAGAGCTCTTTGGCCGGTGACCTTTGCAGGCAGCACTTCTCGTCGACGTGCGGCTCTGACTTCTACATGGCTCCGGAGGTTTGGGGGGGGCAGACCTACACGGCTCAGGCAGACATCTTCTCTCTGGGCGTCATGTTCTGGGCCGTCCTGGAGAGGATCACATTTCTAGAAGAGGGCAACACAGAAGAGCAGCTGGGTAAGACATTAATGGGTCACATACTTTTCAAATCTTGAAACAATACATTTTGTGCTGCCATTATAAAATCTCTCCTTTTAGTTCTAGTAAAAGTTTTAGAATTGAATGAAAGTATACAGTAGTGGAAAAAAGGTTTTGGACACCCATAAAATTTTACACAATCATGAAACATTTGTGGACAAAACTGAACAAAAATGAACCATCACATCATTAAATTAATATTTAGTAGTCCTGAAGAGTGATTCTTAATGCAATGTTTGGGATGTCCGAAAAGGTTTTTCCACCACTGTATGAAGAAATCTGCATGTATTAATTTGCTGTAAACGTTGACATCACCATAGCAACCTGTGATTGTTTTGCCGTCCTGTCGTTTTGTCAGACTGATTTATCTTTTTCTTCAGCTGCATCCTCTGCTATATTCCATAGGTGCTTTTAAAACACTAAAGTGTAATCTGAACAAATGAAGATCCAATCAGAGCAATGTTAAAATAATGGTGAACAGTTTTTCAGTGTGCGGGAGGCAGTATTTTGGGAACTGTAAAACATCCTGTGAATAAATAAGGCTGTACTATTGCATTTTAGATAGTCCCATTCAGATCTATAGAGCTGTAGATCCCAAAATACTGGCTGCCTCACTTTTACAGGATGTGCGTCTGGAGTTCTAAGACACTAACTTTTCTGAACTGTAGCACTCGCCTAGCTCAAAAAACCCAACAGTCTGGCAACGTTTTTGTTCTTTTTCTGCCTTGAGAAGAGATGGAGGCTTCACAGGCATTCCAGCACTAAAAGATTTTTGTTATTATTTTGAGATTGTGTTTTAGACTTTCTGCCCCTCGTCAGACACCAGTAGCTGGACAGAAAACTCTGACGGCGGAAGCAGAGCCACAAGGCAAACGAAGGAGCCAGAACAGGAAATAGTTAGAAGTTAATAAGCAAATTATAAATCAGTCCATCGCAGGTGTTTTATGTCAAAATTAAAGCTGCACAGTATCTTAAATATTCCTTTTACACAGTACGTTTACATACAGGTAGAGTAATTAAAATGATGGCCGTGGTCTGATTATAACAGAGTTTAAACTGCCGTAAACACCTTACTACAATTTTGGGGAGCAATCATTCAGAATTGTCTAAATTGGACTAACACTTGTTCGTTGTCAGATTACTGCTCCATCTATGTTAGTTACTCCAATTAAGGTCAAACAGCGCACTGAGCATGCTCCAGAGCCGGACTGTATTTTTGACTCAAAGTCGGTGTGTTACCTTACGACATTTATCAAGCATTTGAGGATTACTGAGAAAATTAGTCAAAATTAATTGAACTTTTTCTTTTTTTTTTTTTTTTGTTGGTCCAACACCGTTTGAGGTCAGATAGACCACCATCATGATGTTATTGCGATACAAGCAGTTCCCTGCGATACAGATATTGCACAACAGTACATTTACAAAATATTATGTGGCCCTTATTAACTGAATAAAATACAACTCTGTTACTTGAATTACAATAACACTGTGTTATAGTGTGTGTCATTTATAATTCCAAAAATATACATTCTTGTATTTATGAATGGTTCTGACACACACAATTGGTAGAATCATGCCTCTTTCACTGACACAGTACCCTTAGCTGGACTCAAAACTCTGATATAAACGATTTATATTTCCATGCCACTGGAACGCTCGGCACTCTCCTGACTCGGGCACGCTTAGCAGCTCAAACAGAAACGAGCCAATACACTGGACCCCAACAGAGTTGTACGTATTTGTACAAAATGCACTAAAATGACCCTACTGTTTTAGAACACATGTTTTTTTTTCTTCCAAACTTGCCAGTTTTGGACAGTTTCTTCTCAAAAAACGCCTGTAGAGCCCCTAGTGGCTAAAGGTTACATAGTGTGGCTTTAAGGTAATGGGGCTGAAGTAAAGATTGCATCAGTGCTTAGGTTGTATTTAAGAGAAAAATATTTTGGCTATGGAATGTTGACCCACTGCATAGCCTTCAGAATATAAATAAAACAAATGATTAAATCATTTATATCAATCTGGAATTTGTTTTGACACATTTTGTTAGAGCTGGGAAGAAAAAAAGTAGAAGAGGACTTATCTTTGGTTATACTATTTTGCTAGGAACTGCCTTTTTTGAAGTAAATTTGTTGGTGCCATGTGTGTTTTAAATTTTTTTTAAGCAATCACAAGTGACACCTATTTCCCAAATCATATAATCAATAAGTAGATAATATCGCAATAAACATTAATTTGCAATATTAATATTGTAGCCCTAGCGTAAATGACCAAAATATCATTAAATATGAATTAAAATGCTAAAACGAATAAAAGACCAAACCTATAACAGTAAAAAGACCATGCTTCACTAAACCAGACCAGCAAGTATGGCTTAGTTTTCACATAGTAACTGCATATTTGAGTATTTTGCGTGAGGATTATGCAATATTACATCGGTGAGACTTAAGCAACCAAAGCAGCTCTCTGAACACAAAGATTTGTTCAGTGGGTGGACTACGTGTTTGAGGGGAAAAAATGGTGGGTGACGTTACACCGTGATTAACTGGCACATATTAAAAATGTCACATACCATACATCATACATTTATCAAGAAAGGGGATAGAGCAATCATAAATCTAAATGTCAGCACAGTGAAGTTTGATTTATGTAGTGTACATTTGATAGAGATATTGCTGGCTGGGCTTCCTCTAATACAGGCTGACAGTGTGTAATGAAGCCTACACTGCCCAAACGCTTTCAGAAGAATGTTAATGTTTGCTCTGAATTCATATTCTTGGCCTTCTTTTGGGTCGTTTGTGTTGGATTCAGATCATTAATGAATTTAACAGATGTTAATGTGAAGGTTGAGCCATCAAACTGTTGACTCATGACTCCCATCCATCAAGTATTAAAATCAAAAGTAAAAACATTTCAAATCAAAGTTAGCCACCAACTTAAAAATTTCATTAAATAAAACTGTCAACCACA
Organism: Perccottus glenii; assembly: GCA_024416835.2. Lineage (NCBI taxonomy): Eukaryota > Metazoa > Chordata > Actinopteri > Gobiiformes > Odontobutidae > Perccottus > Perccottus glenii. The sequence goes on from CM044564.2 coordinate 20,546,725, forward strand.
AAAACAAAGATACTCGTACAAAATTCCTGTGTTTCTTTTTTCCTGAGACTGTTTTAATCAAGAGGAACATTGAACAAAAGAGCCGTTTATTAAAGATGGAGCAGATTTGGTGCAACAGTTATTCGAGCTCGGTGAACACAGTAAAGCAGTGCAGTTGGTTAAGCCTCGTTTCCACTGGGACGGGGCGGTGCGTGTTGGTTCAGTCGCATCTTTAATAAACAGTCCTTTTGCTGAATGTTCCCTAATATTCCTCTCAATTAAAACAGTCTCACTAGCTTATTATCACTGTTGATACAAATGTACATGAATTCATTTCACCAATATCTTTCAGAAAAGGGGTTTGTGATTTGATACAGTGGTAGTCAATTCACTTAATACCAGTAAACCTTTAGCTTTTAAAGTACAGCTGCACAATTTATTGTTATCACTAACTTTACGCTCTTCCATGTGACGGACATTTACTTTGTTTGTTGAAATTAAAACATGACACTTAAAAAAAAAAAAAAAAAAGTCCTTATTCAGACCTGGTTCTTTTAGTCCTAGATTAGACCGAGTTTAGTCCAGGTTCAGTCTTTAATAGTGCTTTAGTTCGTGAAGTGGAAGTTATTCCAGAGTTTCTTTACATTTTCTAAATCTTTCTAATTAAACATTTTTACTACTGTATGTCAAAGAGCATATTGGAATCTTCAGAATAGTTATTACATATCACATTTTTCTCATTGCGCAGCAATATTTTCAAGTATAGTCTTTATGATGGTAAAATACATTGATAATAGTTTTCATTTTGTCAATTTTTTAAAGAAACCTTTCTCAAGTGACCCAATCAAATATAGTCAGGTCCATAAATATTGGGACATCGACACAATTCTAATCTTTTTGGCTCTATACACCACCACAATGGATTTGAAATGAAATGAACAAGATGTGTTTTAACTGCAGACTTTTAGCTTTAATTTGAGAGTATTTACATCTAAATCAGGTGAAACGGTGTAGGAATTACAACAGTTTGTATTTGTGCCTCCCACTTTTTAAGGGACCATTGAAAAAACAAAACAAACCCATCAGTGAGATAGCAAAAACTTTAGGTGTGGCCAAATCAACTGTTTGGAACATCCTTAAAAAGAAAGAACGCACCGGTGAGCTCAGCAACAACAAAAGACCCGGAAGATCACAGAAAACAACTGTGGTGGACGACCAAAGAATTCTTTCCCTGGTGAAGAAAACACCCTTCACAACAGTTGGCCAGATCAAGAACACTCTCCAGGAGGTAGGTGTATGTGTGTCAAAGTCAACACTCAAGAGAAGACTTGACCAGAGTGAATATAGAGGGTTCACCACAAGATGTAAACCATTGGTGAGCCTCAAAAACAGGAAGGCCTGATTAGAGTTTGCCAAACAACATCTAAAAAAAGCTTTCACAGTTCCGGAACAACATCCTATGGACCGATGAGACCAAGATCAACTTGTACCAGAGTGATGTAAAGAAAAGAGTCTGGAGAAGGAAAGGAACTGCTCATGATCCAAAGCATACCACCTCATCAGTGAATCATGTGGTGGTAGTGTCATGGCGTGGGCATGTATGGCTGCCAATGGAACTGGTTCTCTTGTATTTATTGATAATGTGACTGCTGACAAAAGCAGGCTGAAGTAAAGATTGCAGGAGGAATTCTGAAGTGTTTTGGGCAATATTATCTGCTCATATTCAGCCAAATGTTCAGAACTCATTGGACGGTGCTTTACAGTGCAGATGGACCCGAAACATACTGTGAAAGCAACTATAGAGTTTTTAAGGGAAAGAAGTGGAATGTTATGCAATGGCCAAGTCAATCACCTGACCTGAATCAGATTGAGCATGTATTTCACTTTCTGAAGACAAGACTGAAGGGAATTATTATTTTTTTTTTATTAAACCAGGATAGTCCCACTGAGATTACAAATCTCTTTTGCAGGGGAGCCCTGGCCCCATGTGTGTTTGGGGGGGACTATTGTACATGTTTTTGGTGGTGGGGGAAACCGGAGTACCCGGAGGAAACCTACGCAAACTCCACACAGAAAGGCCATGCCCTGGATGGGAATTGAACCTGTGACTCTAACCACTTTGCCACTGTGCTGCCAAAAATGTCCCAAGAACAAACAGGAACTGAAGACAGTTGCAGTAGAGGCCTGGCAGAGCAGCACCAGGGATGAAACCCAGTGTCTGCTGATGTCTATGCGTTCCAGACTTGAGGCTGTAATTGACTGCAAAGGATTTGTAACCAAGTATTAAAAAGTGAAAGTTTGATTTACGATTGTTAATCTGTCCCATTACTTTTGGTCCCTTAAAAAGTGGGAGGCACAAACTGTTGTAATTCCTACACCGTTCACAGGATTTAGATGTAAATACCCTCAAATTAAAGCTAAAAGTCTGCAGTTACAGCACATCTTGTTTCATTTTAAATCCATTGTGGTGGTGAATAGAGCCAAAAAGATTAGAATTGTGTTGATGTTCCTAATATGTATGGACCTGACTATACTTGCCTTTTTGAGGTCCGTTTTGACTCCCATTTGTAACACTTTTGAACTGTTATTGTTTGCTCTGCTGCCCACCAAAGCTTTTAAAAGCCACTATAGGAAAAAATAAAAAGGCATTTTAGCATTTATTTTATCTTAAAAAAAAAAAAAATGAAATCACTAAAAGCAGCCAGTGTACCATCAGTGGTTTTCTTCTTTCTTTAGGTCAACAGGCTTAAATGTTTTGTTTGTTCAACCATTGAAATATATATATATTTTGCATTTCTGTTAACTGCTCCCTTGTTGCAGATTACATTTATGATGTGGTCAGGTTAATATGGAAAGTCCTGTGTTTTTAATTTGTTGTTAAAATGCTCTGATTTTCTGTCCAAAGCCCAAGTGAACCATCGGCATGAGAATGATTTTAACATATGAGAGCGCAGGGGCCAGTTGTTTTTTTGCGCTTCACTGTCACACTCTAATGAAATGGCTGTGATACAGACGTCCCATTTGATTTTCCCCCAAAAAACTGTCTGGCCAGAGCCGACCTGGTGGCAGAAGGAGACGGCTCATTCCCAGGTTTGAGTCGCTGATGCTCTATTAGGCTGAATGGAAATGGTTATGACCAGAGAGTGCTTTCAGTGGATTCAAAATAAAACTCTACGAAATAGGATTTACCCGGCAGCTTCGCAATCTTCTTTGTCAGTGAGAAAGTGGGGAAGGACGTCGCAGGCTTTTCACAGACGGACAAAGTGGTCTATTCTTTAACTATATCCTCCTTTTTAAGTCTCTCACAGGAGCACATTGATTGGACGAGGCAGTTCAGAATCCAGTCAGAGGAAAGAGGACTAGTGCCTCTAAACAAAATCATTACCTGCCTTTCACCCACTTCACTTGGCTCCAGTGCTTTGGTCTTATTCCAGAGACACTTAATGAAGAGATTGATGAAAAGAGAAGAAAACCTTATTAGATAGATTAATGAACAACTGATGTGTTTATAATAATCTTTTTTTCTTTTTTTTATAGCGCTTTTCCACCTACTGTAGTAGGCCCTCAAAGCGCTTTACATAGATTAAACTATTTACCAGTGTTACAGAACACTCACTGGAGGCAATGTAGGTTAAGTGCCTTGCCCAAGGACACAACAATAGTATGTGGGGGAGAGCGGGATGTTATGATGTTTCGAACCGCCCACCCGCCGGTCGAAGGACAGCCGCTCTACCCACTGAGCTACTGCCGCCCTTATGTTGATGATGTTTAATGATGCAACTAATATTTTTGGCCAGCTACTTTTCAAGGAAGCGACTATTGATTTTTATCTTTTACATTCTCTCAGCAATCTTTATCTTGTAGACTTGAGTCAGATATGAGAGGACCAATTCAAGTTTTTATTTTTTTTCCATAACACATTCTGCTAAACCAGCCTGAAATTTACTGTTACAATGATTTTATATAACTTTATTCAATTAATCGGATTTCTTCATGGGTCAATTGATAATTTCCACTCGTGGAAGGTGCCATGATGCAGTGAACATGTTGTAAACACTAATTTAGTTCTCCAGCGCTGCTTCTGGAGCTGCGTTCAGAGCCCACCTCTGGAGTGTCTGCCAGCGCACTGCCACCGTTTATTACTCGCAGACTGTTGTTTTCATGAATATGATTAGACGGCCTCTTCTGTCGGCGCTCCAGGAGCAGACGCTATGTTCATGGTCGGCGGGATCACCTGGCCTCCCGGCGTTCCTTCTGTTAATAGCGTGTCCTGTTTTTCCTGTAGGTGCGTACGTGTGCAGAGGCCGCTGGCTCACGCCCCTTGGAGAAGCTCTTTGGGAAAACGCTGACCTCCAGCTGTGTATTCCGATGAAGTTTAAGAGGGCGCCCCCGCTGCCCCCACCTCCAGGTCCGGCCATGTGTGTGCTGCTGCTGGACATGCTGGCCCTAGACCCATTCGCCCGGCCGCTCGCAGAACAGCTGGAGGGCCGAGTGTGCGCCGCTCTCAAAGAGGACTCCCACTGCACTTAAGAGACTCTAATGGCCGCCTCAAGCAACATTCGGTCTATAATAAATATGTGAACATTTTATTGCAAAATTATCCATAATAATGCGTGACATGTCAGTGAAAATGTTTAGACGTGTTATGCAAACAGCTCTAATACATTTAGGGAACTAGGTTAACATAAAAGCTTGAACCCCTAGTGGAAAACAGGGCACTAAAAGGGGACCTCTGACTGTACTTTGATCAAAATATGCAATGTAATTTAACAAGTGCTCCATAGTGTTAAAACAAAACAAAAAAAATGTTCTAAAGCATTGAGGCAGTCTGCACTCAGTTTCCTGAAGAGAATGGACGTTAGCTCGTATCCAGAGCCGAGTAGTTACTAGTAACAGAGATGGATTTCAGGAGTTAAATGTAAATTAAGACCTTAGTGAAATTAAAACTAAAAAAGCGCATTGGCTAATTAGCATAAATCAATACAACAGATGGCATGTTACACACTATCTGTGCTAAACATTAAACTTAAGAGACTAATGTCTTGACTCCTGTGACATTGGAGATGGCTGTTATGCAGTGGACTCTGGTTTTAGAGAAACAAAAGGAAACTGAGCAATCCTACTCAGCTGTAATGACCACTTCAGGAGTAAGGTACATCACTAAATACAATTCCTTGTGATCATACTCTATTTTACATCGATACAGTACCTTGCTGCTTCAGTGACTGGAGTGTAGCAGCTACAAGGTGGACAGAGCTAATAGAACCTGTGTGCTGTAGGATTGTTATTGGTTACACTGAATAATAATTTGTCCTGCAGGATACAGGTTGGGGACATGCGTGCTAATTAAAATCCGTCAGTCTGAGATATACACTGACAGATCAACGCTTTGAGTCACGTCTGTATATCCACTAAATATACAGGGCCTTTGTGACCCCAATATGAACTAATACATTTTTGAACCCCAAAATCAGGGGTTCATTATATTTGTGATGTACAGCTTTACATATTGTTACTAAGTAGCTATAGCTATATTTATTGTATAATTTACAAATATGCTCTCTAAATGCAGTAACTGGGCTTGGCTTAAAGCTTTAGTCTCAAACATCCTTCTGACAAGCGCTATCGCAAAAACTATTTTTTTATTTACTTTTTTTAACTTGTGTTTACTAGTTTCCGTTGACTGTGCTGTATTCTTTATATCTTGACTTTTCTGTACAATGCTTATTTTCCTTGTTTGAGTTTGTCCACATGAATGTTTTTGCTGTTAACTTAAAGGTTCAGCAGAAAAACACCGTGAGTAACGACCGCTAATATAGCTCCCTCTCAGGAACAGGAAATTAAAGCGAGCATTAGGATCACAACTGATCACACCTATCTCAAAACCATACCATTTATTACTGGCCATCACTCTTAGTCATCATCAAGCTATTTATCAGACTTGTTCTCTGAAACTAAAACCTAAACTAAGGCCCTGGCTACATGCACACGGGTGTTTTTATAAATGCATACACTTTGTCTTTATAACAATCTCTGTCCAAACGGCTCTACTGTAAACGCAGAAAACAAGATGACAGTAAACACTCCAGAGTAACAGTTAGAGCATGCACAGTGAGTCTTTTGTTTTGGCAGCGCTAAACTCTTCTAAAAGTATCAGCGATACTAGTGTTAAATGCTTCTAAAACTATCGTTTATAAAAAATACCCATGTAGCCATGGCCTAAAATTATTATCATTGGTTTATTTAATAATTATTAATTGGTTGCTAAGGTGTTGTATGTAATATTTCTGCTTACAGCTATTCAAGAAATTCTTAAATAGCCTCCATTTCATATCACTAGATGAATTTTTCATCAACTGAGCAGTACTTTTGTACAACAGGGTAATTGCTGCTTCTCAATAGTTTAATGTTAGTGTATGTGTTTAATGTAGCTACAAGAGACAACTGCTATATTTAAAAAAAAAAAAAAAGTTTGAGCACTTGAAATCTGGTATGAATTGTTTTAAGGTGGATTTATTCTTTTTATACGTTGGTTGCTTTCAGCTCTCTACTCCCCCTGCTGGCAATAAAGGAGTCTTTATTTTTAAAAGTAATAACTACCAAACAAATTGTAAAGTCATTTAAATAAAGAATTGATACATCAAAAATGTGTATTTCAGGATAAGTGCTGCTCCAAAACTGTTAGCAGGGTTAGCGCCATTAGCTTATAGTCTGTTGTACGTATTGATAGAAAATGACTTGATGAATTAAAACTAACAATGTCATTTAGTTTGAACAGTTTAAACCTCTTATGAATTGTCTTAATTTGTTTTTGCACCGTTTATACTGTTGGTGCTCTCTGCTCAGGAGCCGTTATTCTTTTTAAAGTGAAAGGACACACGGTAGCCCTCTGCATCAGCTCCTCTGGGTGATGAGAGAATGAGGCTGGGGCAGATTTAAGCAGCTCACCTCTGCCCCATTAGCCGCCACTGACAGATGTGTAACCTTTTACTGTGTCAGTGACTCTCTGTGGTCTGCTAGCTGATTTATAACACAGTCACATGATCTCTGACCTCATAGTAACTGCTGTTGGAGATACCATTGAATTGAATGCCATCAAATTCATTTGAATATAATGCATCTATTAAAGTCGCACATGTGCTTGTAGCACTGTAGTTGCAGAAAGAGTCCACTAGAGGGAGAAAATTGTAGAACGTTAATTGCTAGCACAGTCAATTTCAATTACCTTTAGCTTTCAATTAATTAATTTCGTGTAATCTGTCTTTAGCGTGATGCTTTTTTTATACCAATCTGGCCAGCCATTCATTTTCTTTGCAAAGTGAAGCTGGTCTGGAACCACTGGAACAACTTCCATCAAGCTTAATATAACCAATCATAACCGTTTATCTAAACTAGGGTAAACTTTTTCTGATGTGCTATACCACACCAATGTAAAAGAATTGAATCAAAAATATAAACCTACCTGTTCATACATATTTCCAAGTTTGGATTGAAGCAGAGGAACACACACACACACACACACACACACACACACACACACACACACACACAGTCAGTCCCGTTATGCAGTTGTCTGTCTCTGGAGCCTGATAGTTGCACAAGGATTGCCTCACATTTCAGTTAAAGTTATACACTTGACATGGGTGATGCAACAGAAACTGTAACAAAAGAGACACACCAGACCTGGCGATGGCTAAAGGTGGGTGGCTTTTCCAAACAGGATGAAGCCTTGGGATCAGAGTGCATAAAGTCCACGTAAGAACAGCACAAACACCAAGGCAGGTTAGGGCAATTGATCATATTTTCAACTTTGCAAGAAACTATATTGTAGTTTTCAATATTCACAGCAACATTGCATAAATTTACGACACTGTCTCAAAAATTGGCAAATAGCGAAAACAGTGGTAGAGCGGACGTCCTTCAACCTGAAGGTAGGGGGTTCGATTCCCACTCTCCCCATAGTTCATACTGTTGTTGTGTCCTTGGCTCCAGTGGTGTTCCAGCTGTAACACTGGTGAATGGAACCTTAATGTAAGTCGCTTTGGATAAAAGCGTCAGCTAAATGAATAAATGTAATATGTAGAAAGCTACAGTCTATCGACTGAAATCTGATCTCAGCGTGGACAAAGGTGCTGAAGTGGCATGCAACAAGAAGACCGTTCAAAATAAATGGAGATGGGTGAACATGAATGAAATGCCGCTCCGGTCCTGGTGTAAAAACCTGAAACTGCCAGGTGTGTGTATGTGTAGTAGTTCAGCCCCCTTGACTGCTGGAGTCAGAGCCTGCATCAGTAGCTTGTGTCAGTCACTGGCAAAAAAACAAGAGCGTGTGTCAGGTGTAGCCAGGATTGAAGCCTTTAGTTTCAGAGCTAAATATCAGAAGAATTACAAAGTACAGTAAAAAAAACAATTGCACTTTTTGTTCCTTGATTCTGGTGGTTAGTTTTCTTTTTCTGATCAAGGAATTAAAACAGAAATTATAATGTTCAATGCATAATACTTGACGTTGAGGTCACTTTTGGAGGTAGTTTTATTTTTTATCAATTTGTTTCAGCCCCTGAAAATCAAACTTGAATTGACAATAAACTTTAGAGGGCATTTACAACAAGTTTAGTTAAAGTTATCTTACGTAAAGATAAAAAGGGCAAATGTAATTCAGAGCTCTGTTTTATGCTGGGATTTGGAGAAAAGTGACAAACATGACATTTCAACTTCAACAAGTAAACAGAGAATGATAGGCTGTCTGAAAATGCATCAATATAATGCAAAGGACTGATGAAAATATTTTGCAGATGTTGGCCAAAACAGTCGCAGCTGGACATTTTCCTCTTCATTTCTTTGAACGTTCCTGCTTTATAAACGCTCCCTTCATTTCAGTTCTCTCTATTTTCAAGATTAAACCAAACTTCTGCCTTCCAGCCTGAAACAGCTCTGCACAAACTCCCCGACTCTGAGGAGGAGGGGGCAGTCTTTTCAGATTTCACAGCTGATAGCACCAGTGAGGGAGCGTGGAGAGGGTCTACGATGCGTCAGGACTGCAACACCGACTCACAGCAGTCACGACACAGGGGCTCACATCCAGGAAATTGGCCGTTCAGCTTCACTCGGCCCATTCAGCTGGAATCTATACCAGACAGAGGTCACTGCGCGAGCCTGCCGCCGCCGCCTTTATTGCTAGCTATTATTCCAAATGACAGGGCTTTTTCCAGTAAGAGAGGGGCTGAACGCAGCATTGTTCAGGCGGGTAACGCTTGGAGATGTAATTGAAAAGGCCGCGTCAAATGAGGCAGTGTGGATTTATCATAGGGCAATCATCGGGGGTCTCCCGCAAGAGCGACTCCCTTGACATTGGGGAATACATTAACAGAAGCAACGCTTTGACCTTTCTCTGAGCTGTCGGCTGTTTGGGAATTTGGGCTTAATCACTTGGTTTATTCTTAACTGGCCAAGATTTGAGCAGAAATCTAGGACGAGAAAGGGATAACTGTAAAATACTTTATTAATTCCAAGAACACAGACATACAACAAATGGGATTAACTGGATGGGCTTTGAAAAGCTATTTATGTAACGCTAAAATTCAATTTCCTGTCTTATGAATTGATTACACAACAGCTGCCCAGTGAGGACATTTCCCACTGTTCATTCATCCACCGCCAAGAAATTAATAAAGACTTAAGTTTTTCTATTTAACAACAATCTAAACATTTTAAAGCCTATTTGTGATGCCAAACCATTTACAGCAAAGCTTGTTTTCATTTTTATAGACAAAGGGTACCCACTGTAAAACTGCAGTAACTTCTCAGATTTTGATTCGAACACGAGGCACAGTGCCTAAAAGTCTGTCGATTGAATGATAGAGAAACATTAAAAACACAAGGAAAGCATATCTTGTTCTTGTGAAACTTATATAATGTAACTCTTTCTGTAGCAGACGCAGGCCAGAGTGGACGCCAGACAAATCCAACCCGTAACTGCACCACGTTTTGTTTTTTCTTGGCACTGGTATGACCTGAGTGTACAGTTAAACTTCCTGTTCTTTACTTTTACAAATGTTACCCATAAATGAATGGCTTTCCTTTGTCTGCTGTGTCCCAGATAAAAAATAAAATCCCTAAGCATTTCCATCAGATGCTTTAATGGCCTCCATAAAAAACGCTGCATGAACAATGTCCCCCTGAATAGAGTCCTGATAAATAAAATGAGTTGTCCGTGTAAAGCCGTGGCTCAGGGTCAGTCCACTGCAGGTCCATAAAGCTCCTTGACCATGTACGGCCCCTCCAGCTCGTAGCCCATCTTCATGTAGTAGTTCCTGGTTCCTACACCTGCAGCACACAGAGATGAAGTATTCAGAATGAGAACAGAGATAATATTTTTGGAAAATGAACCGACGGCTGTGTTTATCGTAGAGTATTGATCAGAGAGTCGGGTCTTTTCTTCGAGGGAAGATGAAAACGATCAGGCCTCGAGCGACTGCTATTATCAGCCAATTTCATCTCTTCATAGTCTCATAATGGTGGTGTATATGGCTGTTAAAGCTTAATAAACCACAGAAACAATGCTGATTCTTCCATCATATCATTTAAGACTGAATACATCCTTACACTCAGTTTCTTTGCTTTTAAAATAAATAGTTTCATTTTTGCTTAAATGGATTTTTTAGTATTTTATCAATAGAGTTAACCTATTCCCTACGGAAGATAATAGTCAGCATAATTCCAGTTTGGAGAAGCAGACAGGAGCAACCACACAGGCTCTAGTTACATAAGGTTGATGGGGAGAATTCTCCATCTTGATAGTCTTGAAACGTCGATAACAATTAAATCAAAAATGCATTTTCCTGTCAGTTCTGCCTTATTTGTATCACTTCTTGTCCAAAAACAATAATACATTTGTGAACACCAACATGTCATGAAGATTCTTTTGCTGCTGACAGTGATCAATGTGCTTTGATTCAAATGTAAAAAGACCCACTGACACCCCTGACCCTGTGATGAGTGTTTCCTGTGTGGACCTAAGTCTTACCTGAGATCACGGCCAGTTTATTAGAGCCGTGTTCATCTCTGGCAATCCTCTCAGCCTCTTCCATCAGCATCATTCCAAAACCCTGCAGACACCAAGAGCCAAGAGTAGTGAGAAGGCTTTTAAGAGACATCCCAGGACTTGACAATTCAGTACAGCACTTTTTCATAATCACTAAAACACAGCAGACACCATTTAATTCCTCAATCTGATGGATGTTGTTTGTCTCCATACGTTTAAACTCCACTCAGCAAACTACAGCAGCCTCAGAGGGTCATAACTCATGATGTTTCCAAATCACCAGAAGCCTGGAAGACAAAGCTACAGTCCTAGCTAACTTTACATAAACAATTACTAGAAACATTTGCAATGGCTAAAGCTATTGCATGTGTAGAGCATCTGTGTTCCGTGAGCGACATGTTACATTTACATTACAGTTATTCTGTCTTTGGGCTGAACTAAAAGCTGTTGCAGGTTTACCGGTGTGTGTGTTTTTATGGCCCGTTGTATTCTCTCTGTTATGCCTCTGACGTATGGGATAAAACCTGCATAAATCAGTCGACAACGTCAACATGACGTGACTCTTCTGAGGAGGCTGCTGGAAGTTCAGCAATTGAAACATGTCAGGTACGACACTCGTCTGTTAATGGTCTATTAATAAGATACTTATTAATAGACCATTAAGTAAACCTTTGTGGAAGACCAATAATAATGACTAAGATACAATTAGAATTTTCAGGGCAATATTATTTTTTCAATCAGATTTTTTAGGACACGTGCGATATCTGCTTACTTTTTAACATTCAGAGTGTGGTCATACCTGGTGCTGGAACTTCCGAGGGTCTCGGCTGCTGACCGGGACCACGCTGCCGTACACGTGCAGCTCGCGGACAATGGACACGCCTCCTTTGAGCTCGGGTCTGAAGGACTGAGGGGAGCAGCGGCGCAGGCGCAGCAGGCCAATCAGGATGTCCTGCTCGGGTCTTCGTAGGACAGAAAGGTCTCCCAGCTGCCGTTAGCCACGTAGTCCCTCCTGACCAGCTCCACCTGAAGGAGTCAGGTGGGGGAAGAGTGAAAAACTAAATGACCAGAACTACTTAAACTGATTGACTAAAATAATGGACAGGTGCAGAGCAGTTACAATATATAATACACAATGTTTGTCATAAGCTTTTTATTTGATTTTTTGTTGTGGCTTGTTGTGGTTTTATTGAGCCCGCATCAAATAAACAACATATAACTTAATTTACAGAGTGTTAGCAAAGTATTAAAAGCTACATTCTCTCCCAGCGTCTTAGGCAGTAAAAACAAAGGAGCATTAGACACATTGAACTGTATTTTTCAAATGACCCTATGGAGAAGATTGGTATAGCATCCATTCCACTATACATGCCTGTAGCACATTTGTGTAAAATTATATTGACACTAAAGTCTGCCTCTTTAAGTTGTTTTTTTTTTTCAAAATAAAGTGGCCACTGGAGTTTGTCTTGTTACCTGATAAGGCCGGACTTTGTGATGGATCTCCTGAATGCCCACTTCTCTGGTCCTCACGTCTCGACACTGGACAAAGACATGTATTCAAATGAGTCAGATAAAACAAAAGTCACTTGAAAAGACTGTTGGAAATACAACCTTAAGTTGTATAGTATTTAACTTTTAACAATGATCACATGTCAAACTTATCCTGTCTTTGGATTAGAGAACAGTAGATTAGTCAAGTGAATAGATAAAGTCTTACAGGTTAATTTTTGCACTCAAAAAATCAAAAGCTGGTAAATGGTAAAGTCTGAGTAAGCTCTTGGACTGGTGTATATCATGTAAACATTGAAATTATATTAGAAAACACTAGCAAAGAGAAATTTGAGTTGAAAAAAAAAACAACAAATCTCATAGAACCTTGTCAGATGATCGGTTTTATTTCTAAATCGCCCAAGTAAACCTATTTAGTTCACATTAAATAGGAATGTAAGTAATACATCATACATGACTTTACACAAGAATCTGATCTGTTCAAAAATAATTTGCATGTGCTTCTCTTCCAGTAGTGCTTGGTTTGTTTGTCCTAGGCAGTTTTACTGCTCGGTGTGGAAAGAGAAATCAAAATCATTGTCTCCTTCCACTAGGTTTTAGCTTTTGATATCAGAGCTTTGACTGCTTTGTTACACAATGTCCCTCTATTTTTCTATAAGACTGTATAGACTTTTTATTGTATTTTCTTTGAATTTACCTCTTTCTGTGTACTTAAAAAGTGCATCACTACTGGTTTCAAAACACAATCAGAGTTGTGCTGGGACAAAAGTTAACCTGTGACATCTGTGTATTGGTCAATAACAGAGATCTTTATCTCATGGGTGCCCGAGTTCATCCACACCTACAAACTTAATAAACGTAGGCAGAAAACAACATGGGGTGCACAATTTATCTGCTCCATCGCTCATCTGTCACCTCACTCTATCATCCAAGTGTATGCAAAGTATGGTGGCAGTCAGCATTTATTTGTTGGCAGGAGAGTCCCGGACTAACCCGTTTGGATCACATCCCAGCTGGAAAGGTCTATTAATGAACAAGCTGAGTCGCAGTTTTGTAGGTCTCACCTCAGTGCCCATGTCCTTCATACGGGCCAGGGCCAGCTCCCTCAGGTTGCCATGTTCCACTCCGGAGCTCACCAGCGGCATGGGGATATCCCTAGAGGAGGGCAGGACGAGGAGAAGCAACAAAGGAAATACAAGATTATAAACAAACATGGACCATCCCCTGCTTTGGGCTTTTAAACAACAAAGAGCAGCCAATGGATGTCTGAGATCAGCGAGCTGCTCCTACTCCCTCACTGCCCTAAGAATCAATGACTTTAACTAGATGTTTGATCATTTTCTCTTAATTTATGAACACATTTATCCAGAAAGAGGCATAAAAGCATTACAGACGTGTTATTCATAAATGTTTCAAATGAGCATCTCAGTTGAGCCCACTTAAAGGGTGCAACACAAACACAAGCCGTGCGTCACTGGTGTCTGTTGCTAGTAAGGGATGAGGTAAAACAATGCACTACATAACCTTCAATAAATCTGAAGTGAAATGTCATTACAAAAAAGCTCCTATATCCATTATTTGCACATTTTAATCTACTGTACGTCTTTGAGGTTTTTATTAATATGTTGTGTGCACCAGATGTAGCGAGACACAAGATTACACATAAAAGCACTGAATGCTCAATTTTAAATAAACAGACCTATTCTCTTCATTGATAAATCAAATGAAAAATCTAATACTCACTGGGCTGGAAGTTACAGTAGCAAGAAAAAGTATGTAACCTTTTTGGAATTTCATGGTTTTCTGAATAAATTTGTCTTAAAATGTGATCTGATCTTCATCTAAGTCAAGGGTATAGACAAACAAGAGGGAAACAAGAGCAAGAGGGAAACAAAGCAAGCCGGACCTAGAGTCGGTTGAGCAACAGGTGGTTTGATTCATGCAAAATTATGGCATCGCTCTGGACATAGAGGCCTGCCACCCAATGCCTTGCAAGAACAAGCAAAATAAAACTACAGTAATCCTAAGGTTCATAAGCAGGAATCAAAAAAGGGCACTTCTCAAGCAAGGAAGAAAACTCAAATGGACAAACGTTTACAATAATGAACACCTAAAAAAAATGCTGACATTGCCAGGGAAGCCCGTCTACTGAGAAAACACCACAAGATACAATTGACTTGGACTTCCAATTGCAGGGTGTTAATTAAACTGAATGGAACACCAGAGCAGGCAAAAATACTCTGGCTCAAGGAGGGACACAAACTGGACAGATACAGTTGTGCTCATAAGTTTACATAACCCTGGGGCGGCAGTGGCTCAGTGGTCGTCTTTCAACCGGAAGATAGGCGGTTCGATTCCCGCTCTCCCAACAATTTATACTGTTGTTGTGTCCTTGGGCAAGACACTTAACCCACCTTGCCTCGTATGAATGTATAAGAATGTTTAGTGGATGTATGTGGTGATGGTCGGAGAGGCCGTAGGGGGCAAGGTCCTAGCTTGCCAAAGGGGGCAGTACAAGGTATTAACTCTGCAGGGTGCCCAAACTTTTGCAGACACCAATTTTTTGTTATTTGTTATTTTTTGTTATTTTGAAAGTGTAAATGTTGGAAATAAAATCTAACTTTTTTTTGACTTATTATAAGGATGTCTAATCTGTCATTTGATGCCTTTTGGAGATTTTTCCATATTTTCTTGGCGTCTTTATGCACATTAATACATTTTTTTACCTGGGGTGCCCAAACTTTCGATCCCCACTGTATAGACAGGTAGTTATAACAACAGTAGCGGTTACAACAAAACCAACAGTAGCTGTCACAACATAACATACGTAGTCACAACTACAGTTGCCGTTGCAACATACGTAACAAAATCAGACATCAGACAATAGCAGGATAACAGCACACGTGGTCACGTTAAGGGTTTTTTCATTGGATATCTGGTGTATTCTAAGCGGAATGCTCTGTGGCATTTGCGTATTAATGGCTTTCTCCACCATGCAGCCCATTTTCTTCAAGTGCCTCCTTATTGTACATCTTGAAACAGCCACACCCCTTTTTTTCCAGAGTCCTGCCTTTCAGCTGAAGTTATTTGTGTTTTTTTCTTTGCATCTTCTTTCATGGCAGCTGTGGCTTAAGTTTTTGTTGGTTAACCTGACCTTTTCATTTTCAACTTTATTAGAATTTGAACACTGCTGATTGGCATTCACTCACACACAAACACACACATACAAACAGATCACAGGCGAGGATTGTTGCCTTTAGTAGCCATTTCAACTAGTTCAAATAGTCAACTTGTGTGCATGTTATCAGGCCAAAATCACCAGGGTTTTTGGCCTTTTGATCAGGGTAATTTACATTAAGTCATTTAGCATACGCTTTTATCCAAAGTGACTTACAAGTGAGGAAAACAATGGAAGCACTTTTAACAACAAAAGGTAGCAGAATGCATAAGTGCACAAAAAACTAGTCAGTTTAAACCCAGCACAGTATACAAAGGACAGGAAGTATTTTTTGTAGGAGCAGGTAGATAATTCCACCAACGTGGAACGGATCCAGGGAAGGTATGTGAAAGTGATTTTTTTCCTTTTTGGGACGGTACCACCAGACGTTGTTCTTCTGCAGAGCACAGGGATCTGGCAGGAACATGGGTCTGTATTAGCGAGTGAAGATATGAGGGAGCGGAACCAGTGGTGGTCTTGTAGGCCAAGAGCATAGCTTTGAACTTGATGCAGGTGTCAACAAAGTGCCAGTGTAACCTAATGAATAGAGGAGTTACGTGCGCTCTCCTCAGTTCATTAAAGACCACTCTTGCTGCTGCATTCTGGATCAGCTGCAGAGGTTTGGTTGTGCAGGCAGTGAGTCCAGCCAGTAGAGCATTGCAATAATCCAGTTTAGACAAGACAAGAGCCCGGACTAGGATTTGCCTAGAGTGCTCTGATAAGAAAGGTCTAATTTTCGTAATGTTGTAGAGGATGAATCTACAGGACCAGGTGGTGCTGGCAACATGACTTGTGAATTTTAGCTGACCATCAATTACCACTCCCAGATTTCTGGCAGTGCTGGACGGTGTAATGGTTGATGGGCCTAGTTGAATGGAGAGGTTGTGGTAGGTCTTTGGGTTGGCCGGAATCACAAGCAGTTCTGTTTTAGCAAGGTTCAGCTGCAAGTGATGGTCCTTCATCCAAAGTGAGATGTCACTCAGACATGACGAGACGCGAGCAGAGACCGTCGGATTGTCAGGTTGAAATGACAAGTGGAGTTGAGTGTCATCTGCAGCAGTAATAGTAAAAGCCATGCTTCTGAATTACCGAGCCGAGGGATGTCATGTATATGGAAAAGCGGTCCAAGCACTGAGCCCTGTGGCCCCCTGTATTGGGATGTTGGGACTCAGAGACCTTGTTTCTCCAGCATACTCTGAATGACCTACCCGAGAGGTAAGACTTGAACCATTACAGGAGGATGTGGTGATTAACAATGTCAAAGGCAGCAGACAGATCCATTTAGATGAGTACAGATGACTTGGATGTTGCCTTTGCCAGTCTCAGGGCTTTGATGACTGAGAGCAGTACAGTTTCGGTGGAATGTCCGCTCTTGAACCCAGACTGGTTCTGGTCCAGGAGGTTGTTCCATGTGAGAAAGGAGGTGAGAACTACTCCATTTGGGTAGTTTCTGCTGTTTGACAGTAAATGGCAAATTCTGGTATGTAAACTTATGAGCACAACTGTATAAATGAATAAACAAGGTACATTGGATTGTCAATGACATTGACAATCCCTACTTATCATGACAAACACTCTGATAACTGATAACGTGGACGCTCTGGACGAACTGGAAATATTTGCTTGTGATGAATATGAATCAATGAATGATATGTTTGACCCTGATATACACTTTTACAAAGGCAACAATCTAAATTCTAAGTATTATAATGACGAACAACTAATTGCACTCAAACCAGAAAAAATGTTCATAATTCATTTTAATAGCCATAGCTTATACGCAAACTTTGAAAATATCAAAGAATATTTGAGAATATCTGCAGGATGTCAAAGGACAGGATATCAAACCTGGATGCTCAAGATGTTCTACAAGTCTATGGTGGCCAGTGCCATCATGTACGCTGTGGTCTGCGCATGAGGGACACTAATAGACTCAACAAGATCATCAAGAAGGCCGGACATGTTGTAGGGGAGGAGCTGGACTCTCTGACTGTTGTGTCGGAGAGGAGGATGTTGTCCAAAATCAGGACTATTCTGGACTTTCCCTCCCACCCGCTCCACAAAGTACTGGTCAGCTGCAAGAGCTCGTTTAGCAATAGACTGTTACTGCCACGATGCTCCACCGAGAGACACAGGGAATCATTCCTGCCAGTCGCCATCAAACTTCTGAACTCTGTAGTGTAAATCCTCTGTAGAGTCACTGTGCAATATTCTGCCTGCTGTACAATATTAAGTCCACTTGTAAACTGTACATCATGTGAATATGTAATATGTGAATATGTATCATGTAAAAAGAATATGCAAATAGATTGTTAGGGATATCATAGTTTATAGTTAAGTTATATTTACTTTAAAAAAGAAACTTCTCTTGTCTTGCACTGGTCGGTTGCATGTTTGTAACAAAAAGAATTTCCCCTTGGGGATGAATAAAAGTAATTCTGATTCTGATTCTTTGCAGAACCCCTGAAGCTCTATCAGGTTGGATGGTGAGGATCGGTGCACAACCATTTTTAGATTTCTCCAGAGCTGTTCAATTGGGTTCAAGTCAGAGCTCTGGCTGGACCACTCAAGGACATTCACAGACTTGTCCTGTAGCCACTCCACTGTTGGAAGATGAACCTTCGCCACAGTCTAAGGTCCAGAGCGCTCTGGAGCAGGTTTTCATTAAGGATGTCTCTGAACATTGCTGAATTCATCTTTCCATAGATACTGATTAGTCTCCCAGTTCCTTCTCCTGAAAAACATCCCCACTGCATGATGCTGCCACCACCATGCTTCACTGTAGGGATGGCATTGGCCAGGTGATGAGCGGGTGCCTGGTTTCCTCCAGACATGACACATCAGACCAGAGAATTTTGTTTCTCTTGTCCGAGAGTCCTTCAGGTGCCTTTTTGCAAACTCCAGACGGGCGTGCCTTTTAATGAGGAGTGGCTTCTGACCGTCACTCTACCATACAGGCATGATTGGTGGAGTGCTGCAGACATCAGGTTCTTGGTCACCTCCCCGACTAAGGCCCTTCTTCCCCATTGCTCAGTTTGACCTGACGGCCAGCTCTAGGAAGATTCTTGGTAGATCCAAACCTTAGGAACCTTCAATGCTGCAGAAATGTTTCTGTACCCTTCCCCAGACCTGTGCCTCGATACAATCCTGCCTCAGAGGTCTACAGACAATTCCTTGGAGTTCATAGCTTGTTTTTTCTCTGACATGCACTGTTAACTGTGGGATCTTATATAAACAGGTGTGTGCCTTTCCAAATCATGTCCAGTCGACTGAATTTACCACAGGTGGACTCTAACAAGCATGTGGTAGAAGCATCTCAAGGATGATCAGTGGAAAAAGGATGAACCTGAGCTCAATTTTGAGTGTTACGGAAAAGGCTCCAAATACTTATGTACAGGCGCTTTTTTGTTGTTTTCTAATTTTAATGAATTTGCAAAGATTTCAAACAACCTTCTTTCACATTGTTATTATGGGCTATTGCTTGTAGAATATTGAGGGAAATAATAAATTTTTATCTTTTTTGAAATAAGGCAGTAACATAAAATGTGAAAAAGGCGAAGCGCTGTAAATAGTTTCTGAATGCACTAAATTAAATTTGTGACCACCTACCAGTATTCTTACTACTGGAAGAAAAACAAATGAATAATAAAAAAATAATGCAACAATAATAAAGCACATAAGAGCAAAAACTGATGACACAATCAATGATAAACAAAGTCTATCAAAACAAAATTGGGATGTTGCCTTGAGAGAAAATGCTGTAAACAGAGCATGTGAAAACTTTAAGTGTATTCAAATTCAAATATAGATAATTAATGATAATTTAAATAAAGATAATTGATGATAATTAATGATATTAAAAATGTTTTTCTGTTTTCTGAATTATTGTAGTTGTTTTGTTTTTTGTTGTATCATAGTGTTTCTTAGTGTCTGCAGTGTGGAGCAGGTGTAGGTGTTAATGTGAACTCCATCTAGCTAGGATTGTCTAACGCAGACATGTCCTAAGTCTGGCTCAGGGGCCAATCATGGCACAAGGTGAAGTTTTATGTCATAAAATGTATTGTTTATGGTCCCAACCGCAGCAGCTTTAAACAAGTTCAAATCCAACTAAAACCTGTTCAAATCCAACTAAAACCTGTTCAAATCCATCTAAAACCTTTACTTGTGGAACAAGAATAAAATCAGAAGAAACTGTTGGCCTTTGGTCGTTTTTATTTGATCAAATGTGGCAAAACATTTGGACACTGCTGCTCTAATGGGGAAAGTACACAATGTACTGCTCTTCATTCATAAGGATTTTTCATAATGCATTGATTCTCCACTTTTTTAAAACCTCAGGCACTTGTATTAAAGTAATAATGTAAATGTGAAACTGTTAGAGAGTAACTTGTGTGCTAACCGTTTACAGCTTTCCTGCAGCAGTGGAAACAAATTAAGCCCTGATCGTTTTGTCCAGGCTTTAGCTGATTAAGTCCCCTGAGTATCAAAGCCGTGCTAGTGAGCACAACTACACCAACACAAAATCTGACAAACCAAATAGAACGTCCAATGAGTATAAGCTGCATTTGGAGGAAATATGATTCTAAAATTTGCTTTGCGTAGATTTATTTAGCCATACAGCACTGTTTATCTTAGTAACAATATGTTTAAATCTTATTCCCATGAAGAGTAATGCATCAGTCATGGCAAAATCTTTTGATTGCTGGGTATAGGTTACACAGGATCAAAGTGATCTCACAGACAAATATGCGTTTTTAACTTGCCTCAAGCACTTTTTTCAACCACTAAAACCCATTTAGTCTTTTTACAAACTCGGTTTGTCTATCATTTTGAAACCAATGCTGCCTGTTTATGACCAGAGTAGCCTAAAACACACTCTGCTTCTCTAATATGTACTTTGTAATGGGCTTCAGGATGCAGGTCATAGCTGACTCGAACAGAACAGTCTAACAGTCTAAAAAGGCTTCAGACATTTGTATCAGAATTAGGATTTCTCTTATATGATTTAGAATGGGCTCTACAAAGAAGTAGTATCTATTCCACCTTTACAGCCACAAAAAAAAACACCCAAACTATCACTTCAAGTCTCCCACTGCAGTTACTTTTTCCAGAGATGTGCCGTTTAGATTAACAATAACGTATGACTCATAGCAGTCTTGTCTTGAGTTATTGTTATCAGCAGATAGGAGCTGAGGGGGATATTAACTCTCACTTACCAAGCATTCAGTGATAAGGGCCAATAGGAAGTAACAGCACCATTACTCATACTCAAAAGTACCACTTTGTGTTATCCTCACCTCTGCACTCTGTAAACTCGAGTCCATGGAGGCACCAGTGCCAGGATCCGGGCGACCAGGTCCACCAAAGCGCTGGGGGAGTAGCTCTTGTAGCGGCCCGTCTTCCACAACTCGTACAGCCCAGTGCCCCGGATCACCAGAGTGGGGTACAACTTCAAACCATCAGGCCTAAACGCTGGGTTCTCAAAGAACTCCTGGAGGAATGTAAAGAGTTATGGTCTAAGTTTAGTTACACTAGACACATAGTGACATCCACTGCTACAGTTTTTGGTACATTTACTGAATATCTTTCAATTGGTGTGGTTACATGCAGACCGTACGCCGATTAAGTTCATAGCTCAATTAAGCCTTAGCAGCTAAAGTTCACATCTTATTAGGAATGTAACATTGACTTCACTCACAATTCGATGGATGATTCTGATCTCACAATCTCGATTTTCTTTTATGAAATGAGATGATGCAAATTAGAAGTAAACTAGTGCCCTTTTATTATTTCACAAATCAGGTCTCCAGACTAACTTTTAAGTAAATGTTCTCATATTTATTTAAAATATAGGCTATCGTTTGTCCATTTGCAAGTTTATAAATATAAAAAAAAATCAAAATAAAACTTTATATACAGTTTAATTTGCTTATACAGCTAGGTACTTTGAGTAAGTGGATATCTAAATAAAATCTAAATAAGTGGGTATTAACAAAGTAACTTAAAATCCTCAATAAATCTGCCTCTAAAGGATTTAGACCTGGTTAATTACCTTCTGTTCAATAATTAGTTCTTACTATCTTTAGCTGACATCTAAAACCTCTTTAGATCAAACCCAATAATAAACAGTGGTAACATGCGTTTCCCTGAAACAGTAGAACTTTATCAAAACAACTCGTATTTGTTTAACTGTTACTTTTTATGCATTTTCACCTGTAATAAAGTGTGTAGTCTAGTGTGCATTTATGCATGTAGGGGCATAAACAGGTGAACTCAAACGCACACAGGTGACGCATAAGCAGTCGATGTAATCGTTAATGCAGCTCTAATTAATGCCTTTATCAAACTTTTTTTCTTCCTCAAGACTGTTCACCTGGGATTACAGGTTTATGAGATACTTGGATCAAGATGAAAAGAATAGTAAGATGGGAACTTGATGAGTTGTACCTAGGATAACTTTAATTCAGTGATATAAAAACAAGGGGTAAAAAGGGTGAGAGCAAACATTCAATAAAAAGGTTCTTTGAGTGAGAGCACGACATCAGAAAAATCCATCTTGTGTTAACAGCAGACAGAACTTGTATTATGTTGAGCACAGCAGAACATTTGGGGTAAACACTTAGTCAAGAGTAGAGCAGTGAATAGAATTGGTGTGATTTCTAGTCAGTATTTCCTCTCGGCTCTGCGCGCTGTCTGTGATGATGAGAGCCATGAAGATTTAGGACGCAGCCACAGTCTCCAAAATAGGCCACATTATTTGTATCGCAGCTCTCTTCCTTTCTCTCGTCACGGCTCATAATTCCGCCAAGACCAAACCAAAAGGGACGGAAGAATAGCTGAAATAATTTCTCTGAAACAGAAAAAGGAGTCTTGAGATCATTTGGTGGATTCGACACCCGATGCCTATTGGGTAGTGTGATACAACTCCCGTTGGTCGGTGAAGAGGAACCCTGCCACCCCTCGGGATTTAAAGCGCCTGTCCTCCGCAGATAAGCGAGACAGGATCCCAGGCTGGGAGGAAGTTGTAATCGAATTTCATTATCAGAATGAACGTGATGGACGCTGGGAGGATGCAAACTTCTCCCACTGCTGCCCTCTGCGAGTCCAAAACCTGGCTCACATTAGGCACCTAATGGGCTGTGATTGGACCAACATGCTCATGATACACATCCAAGAAACATGGCTAATAGCTTAAAGGTTTTAGATGAATGAGATTTATGCAAAAACATTTGTTGACTATGGAACCCTGCTTCCTTAATCTGACAGCGTGAAATTTCCCCAATGTCCA
This sequence comes from Perccottus glenii, assembly GCA_024416835.2. NCBI lineage: Eukaryota > Metazoa > Chordata > Actinopteri > Gobiiformes > Odontobutidae > Perccottus > Perccottus glenii. The sequence goes on from CM044564.2 coordinate 20,569,759, forward strand.
TGGAGGTCCTTTGAGACTCGAGCAACATCAGCCCATGTTTTCATCATATTTGCAACATTTTCCACATTTTATGGAAATTGTTCACATTTCACATTCACAATTCATTTTTACTGGATTGCATACTGATGGACACTTAGGGGTGTGTATAAGCTTCAATATTCTCACAAACTGCTGATGTATTCATTCATACATTAATTTTTTTTTATTCATAAAACATCCTATCAATACAACATGTAAACACAGACTGTGCAATTTCTATTTACAGATAAAATGTATACATCTAAAGATAACTAACACTACAGGCCATTTATGAAAGGGCAGTCCTCAAAAAAAAACAAGAAAACTCACAACATCCACTTTTCTCACAATACCATCTCAACATATTTATTTTTTGTCATTGTTTTGGTATCTTTTCCTTTTATTTCCATTCCTTTCCAAAAATGTCCATTCCTTTCCATTCACTTTATTTTCATTCCAAAAAAGCTACAAGAGAGAAGACTGACATTTTTCATAAGAAGTAAAAACAGGCATTTATATTTTTCATTTGATGGGACCATTCTGAGGCAATTAGCTTTTTGTTTGCTAATGCTAGTCTTTAAACTCATTAGGCTTACTATTATGATTTAAGTGATTTGAAAGATAAAACCACAAAGATGATTATGTTGCTTTAAAGATAAACAGAAGGCGGCACCTCGATGGCTCACCTGGTTATGAATACCCGGCTTCCATTCCAGCTTGGCTCAATTGCCTGGTGTCATTCATCTCTCTCACCCTGTTTCCTGGGCCACTAATCTTTTTTTTTGCCACAAGGTTCCTCATTCAGCAGTTCACCTGCCAAACAGCTGATTTATTTCATTCACTCCGTTTTATTCAACACAACAGGACAGTAGTGCTATTCCCTCACCTGCAAGCTCAGGATTGGTTAGTTCACTTGACTAAAAACAGGTCTACATTTGATAAACTCACTCCATGAAAACCACAATAAGCCATCTAATGCATTGCATTCCCTTTAAACACAGCCTATTTTGGGAGCCTGCCTGTGTTACGGAATGCGGCTGTGAAAAATCCTGCGATGCTTAGTTTAGATCCCGGAGTGAAGATGTTTTAAAGCGCTGCATATTTTTGCCCCACTCACTAGAAAGAGGCCTGTCATGGAAGATTAGATATGATGAGGAGGAGCAAAGGGGAGTCACACACAGGCGGTATCATCTGGAAGTGTCGGAGCGATAAGAGAGGAGGGAAGAGAGGCACTGGGGGAAGTCGCCATGATTGGAAAAGGCCGCGGGGACGGCGGAGGAGGGGGGATAGACGAAGTGACAGTGGGGATGAGGCTGTCAAGAGTCAGAGAGGAGATGCAAAAAGCGGAAAAGTTATGGCTGAAGAGCAACTGAGGCGCTGATAGATGGTAGATGAAAAGAAAGCCAAGTGGAGACGTAGAAATAAACAACAGAAGTGGAGAGGACATGTCTGGACTTGTCAATGGAAAAGAAAAGACACGACAGACAGAAGAAATTAAGTGCAGGAAGAAGCCAAGTGAGAATAGAAAAAAAAAAAGCAAAGAGCCAAAAACAATCTGGCCCTCACTGTGCCGACCCGCCTCTGCCCTCCATTTTAAAGACATTATTGTGTGAAGACATACATAAAGAAGGTAATGCAACAAATCTACTCAGAGACACGCACTTCTTCCAGCAACCTTAATCTCCCTCCGTGACAGTACTCAAGTGCTCAGAGTGCTGATGGGACACTGTATCCATGGCTCTATGTCCAATTGGGCTCGTAAAGCACAAACACAGGACAGACAGTAGTAGCCACTGGTCTTATCCAAGTCAGAGTTCCAATTGAGTTATAATTTATACTAGTTGTATATGCAGCTCTTCCAAAATCTTCCAGTTAGAAAGTTCGCAAAATAACCAAGTTGCATTTCAGGAAATTTTTGGTCCGTAATTCAAAACCTTTTTAAACTGAAAAATATATTGAAAGCCCTCGATTGTTTATTGATTGACTTTTCTATTCTCCATATGTTTTTTTATTACATTAATACTACAGTCATGCTGCCACAGGGATTGTACTGTAGAACATGTATGGCTTTTTAAAACTTCCATAATGCATTGTTGAACATTTGCTGTGTCAAACAAACCTTGTAACTCTGCGAGCATATTAATCTCTGTTGAAATGATAATCTTATCTTTGTTAAAAATATAATTCAAATTTAAACATGTATTTTGTAGCTCATATTTTTTACATTGTTTCTTTGTTAGCCGTTTTTCAATTCTTATGATTTCTCGGGGTAAGGATTTTCAATCATCCCATATCCACAATGCAAAGTTTATCTCCACATTTATTATATTTACATTTATTCATTTAGCAGACGCTTTTATCCAAAGCGACTTACATTACATTACCAGTGTTACAGTCACTGGAGGCAAGGTGGGTTAAGTGTCTTGCCCAAGGACACAACGACAGTATGAACTGTGGGGAGAGCGGGACCACCTATTAGTAACAACTTTACCACTGCCCTGTTGGTGCCACAGCTGACTCGACTGGTACCATACAGCTCTAGCATACATTTCTTGTGTAACAAAAGTGTGAAAAGAAAGTTTGACTAGCTTCTATTCTCTACTTAACACCTTACTTAACATTCTGTTAAAGCACAAAGCAAGTCACGACAAAACCGTCTCACTCCTGAGACACTGAGTGGCATTTTTGATAAAAGCTTAGGGGTTCTCTACAACAATTTCCTTAATTAGTCTCATTTTATTCTTTTGATTGGCTTTAGCTCTGAAAAAACAGACTAAAACAAGTTGGAACAGTGCGCAGCGTCACACTGAGTGCTCATTTACATCCTACAGTCATGCCTGTTGGAAAACTAACGCCGTATGATCTTGCACATTTATATTAAAGCAGTGTTTCCAATCAGAACTGTGACGCCAACCTGCTGTTGAGACACATTTGAGAGAATGTGGCACCGACTCGCATCACAGCTAGGTGTATGACTCTCTTCTATTGCTATTTTCAGAGGCTTGTGTTGAACTTACAGAGCCATACTTGTTGCTACTAGGGGTGCACGATTCAGAAAATGTCACGATTTGATTCGATTCCGATTTTTAGGCTCAAGATTCGATTCAAAATCGATTTTCGATTCAAAGCGATTCTCGATTCAAAAAAACGATTCACAGTATGTAAATGTAGTTTAAGTTTTCCTATGTGATTGATTGTAGTAGACATACAATTTTAAAGAAAAGAAACACAAAAAACTCAATGTAGTTTGATATTACTTTACTTTGTCTTCATGCAAAAATAAAAACTTTTTCAACTAAAAAGTGCAAAGTGCCAAGCTTTGGCCAGCTTTCAAATACATTTCAAGTTTCATTTAGCTTTAAAGTGCTGTAGGCTACTAGGTTAACTGTTGAAATGTGAACACGACTGGGCACATTGAACTTTATAAAACTAGGCCCTTTTTTTTTTTAGAACTCTGGCAATACAGTCCATTTAACAGAACTTGTGTGATGTATCAGAATCACATAATGGATCAACATTTAGGTGTGTGTGTGTGTGTAACCAGTTCATGGTCCACCACTAGCTGGAATGTGTAAATTCTTTTGTAGAAACAGAAGCTGGTCTACGTGTTCTGGAGTGAGCATGCTCCGCTGTGCAGTTATTATGTCTCCGGCAGTTGAGAACACTCTTTCTGACGCAACACTAGTACCAGGGATGCATAAATAGCGCTTAGCTAACTTAGCTAAGATTTACTGAAGATCGTCGATTTATTTCCCGTCAGCGTCTATTGCGTTTGTTCTAGTATGTCCGTTTTGGCGTGCCGTAGCCAGTCTATTCCTGGCCGGCCACCGTAGGAATTTGAGCGCATATCTTCTACGTTCAAAAGTCGTGTAGAGGGCTTATTCATTGTGTAAATAATTATTGGCTACAAGAGTTATTTTTAAGATGTCTGTTCAGCTTTCAAACCCTAATTACTAGCACTGTGCTAAATCCGGCGTATTTACGTCAATTTCGATTGTACGTTCATTAATATGCACTGTCCCTTCTAAATAAATAAATAAAAAAATAATAACCCCGTAGTTTTCTTCGACATCACAATCGGAGGACAGGTGAGTGAAACACAGCACTGAGCTAACAGCGGCTAAGCTTACTTTACGACACTCTTCACTGGACTACTAATTTAGTATGACAAGCGTGTGCAGGCGTCAGTGTGAATTCGACGCAGCGCCATCTATAGGAATGCTGAGCTAAACTCATTTCAGGACAATGTTAACACAAAAAAAAAAAAAAATATATATATATATATATATATATATATATATATGAGAATCGATTTTTGGAATTCTATGAATCGATTCTGAATCGGCAAAGCTTGGATCGCGATTCAAATGTGAATCGATTTTTTTGCACACCCTTAGTTGCTACACCACTGTAAAATAGGTTGTAATGATGCATTAAGAAGCAAATAAAAAGACCAGATAACTAATGCCAGGAACAATGAAACTCAGGATCCGCTTTAGGACAAGACCCACTAAGAATTACCAAAGAAGTCATAGTTGCCATGATATGTATGAAGACAGGCATCCCAAGAGCTTTTCAGTGATGAATAATACAAAAAAGCAGCCAGTATTGGTCAGTAAATCAGGTTTCTCTATTAAAATGTACAACATTATTGCTGTAAGGGGTTTAAAATTATTCCATTTAAAAAGTAAAAAAATCTTGCTGCATCCTAGAAAGTAAGTTATGCACACTGCTGAAAATTACTTCTGAAATATCAGTCTGGCTGAAAGTAACTCAAAGACATGGAAGACAAACCCCCATAAGAGGTGGCAATAGGTTCAACTTCAAAAAAATAAAAAAAATTAAAATATATATATTTTTTCTATTTGTTCTTTTAAAATGGTACAAGATTTTTCACATTAGATGATAATTATTAATAGACAATAATTGCTGACATTAACTACAGACACTAGACCAACACAATTTGACAATCAGGAAAGGAAGCTTTGCATAAACACCTTCTGTTATATTTATCATTGGTATGGCTTGAATTGTCCCATGTAGGATCCCAGTACGTTTACATACAGGTAGAGAAATTCTAATTATTGTCTTAAACTGCAGTAAACAAATCACTACGACTGGGGGAGCAATAATTTGAATTTCTCTAAATCTGAGTAACAGATTCTCTAAGATTACTGTCAGATTACTGCTGCATGTAACAAGTTTACTCCGATCACAAATGCGCACTGAGCATGCTCCAAAGGCACAGAGTAACGCGTGAGAAAAACTCAAAGAGCAGTGTTTAAAGCCATACTCACTCATTTTTTAGAACAAAGACATTGGTTCCTGGTTGTCAGTTATTTTGCTCAGTTATGTCATAAAAAGTTTAGATGAACAAGATAGTCTTGTGTTCATGTGCTTTTGGTCTGCACAGTATAATAAACGTGTTGCTTTCAATCTGGTTTTTTCATGTTTTTAAACTCGTAAAGTTGAAGTGTTACCATTTACAGCTCTGGAAAAAATTAAGAGACCACTGCAATTTTTGCTAGCAATCAGCATCTCTACAAGTATGGAAGCCATTCCATTCCAATGTCTGTTGAATCCCAACACAGGCACACCTCATTCTACTGATTAGGTGATCACCTGAAACAAATCGTATTGAATAAGGAAAAGTATTAAAAAAACTAACATCACTATCCTCTTGCAAATAAATGCTCTAAATTACAATATTTTTATTTGGAATTTGGGAAAAATGTTGTCAGTAGTTTATAGAATAAAACAAAAATGTTAATTTTACCCAAAACACATATCTATAAATAGTAAAATCAGAGAAACTGATCATTTTGAAGTTGTCTCTTTTTCCAGAGCTGCATATTCATTAATGACTCAACTTCACCTTGAAAACTGATTCCAGATGCTTTTGCTTAAACCTTTTCTTCATTAATGACTCAACGATTAACAAGCTTATTAGCCGGATATATTAGCATTTAACGCTACAAACGAGTACGGTATAATGTTAGCTTCTTTCTCTTTTAACATAGGCTTAATGCTATTAAAATACAAAAAAAAAAAGATATTTAAATGCAGCATTAGCCTGAGCAAACATAGTACTTCAATTCACTCTTGTGCTGTGAACTCTGAAGTGTGACAAACAGCTAAAAAAGGTTTATTTGAGCTTTGAGCATTGACAAAATAAGCTCTGCATGTGAACATACTGATAAGACATACCAGACTGGCCATGCTACATTTGTCATGTGACATGGCAGCCCCAGACACATTTTGGGCTACTAATGATAAATCATTTGGAAAACAGATGGATTATTTCTGTAAATAGGACAGGATTAAGGCTACACAATATTATTCTATTGTACTATTTACAATAATTATTGCCATATAAAATGCTATATTATTACCACAAAGGCTGTGATTAAGGTTAACACTTTGGGGTAACTAAATGTTTTGGTGGAATGGTTTGTCAGGTGTTGCTTGTTTTAGGGGCTGTGCTCTGTGAAGTTTTAGCTTTAAGCACAGCCTAACAGAGAATCAGGTTTGAGGCAGAAGTGAACCAGACAAAACAGAACAAATGTGTCTCATTTCAATTTGTGCGTCATTTTAATTGAACCAGGTCAGAGGAATTAGACTTTATGTAATGTTTAAAGATTTTTTGGGGGGGTCCTTTTTGGCTTTGTTGACAGTAGAGAGTAGGTTGACAGGAAACAGAGCGCGATAGAGAGGGTTGACATTGGGCAAATGACCCTTCCGAGGCTCGAACCGGTGCTCTACCAACTGGGTCAGGGACACCTCCCAGACTTTATGTAATGTTTATCTAATATTCATTCATTCATTTTCCTCCACTTAGTCTGGTTAGGAGTAGAGGGTGACTGGAGTCTATCCCAGCAGCTGCCAAATTAAAATAATTTATGAACCTAAATTGCGTACACCCATACGTTAGCATCTACAAAGCATATTTTACCAGTTATAAAGCCGCCTGTCTTTATATCATGTAGTTCTGGACCTTTTCAATCGTTGAATAGAAAACATTTATCAAACTGGTGCCTTATTCTCTGGTTGCTGGTGATTGACAGTATGTGGCCAAACTGGATACCATGTTGCTGCAAAGCAATTCCAAATTTAATTTCACTTTTGCCATATTTCTTTCCTCATCTGTCAAACTGTCCAAAACGTAGTACATTTGTCAAAAAAGTGCTATGACATGTTTTAAGTTGCTCCAATGCACTTCAAAACTAAAAGCTTCACACTGACAAGACCTGAGTCACTGAGCAGTCCCTGCAAATTTTGAGGAATGAAACCAACAGTGAATTTATTTTGTAGCTACAAATACATTAAACTATAATTTGACTAAAATGTATGAAATTGTAATTTGGGGCAGCAGAAAAAAGCTGTTTAGAATGTGCACATTCATGTTACTACTAGTAATGGGCGATATGAACGATATGCGATATAAATGATAAAAAATTGGCATACGATAGAGATTTTAACTCTATTGCACTACCGCGATAATACATGTTGATGATGCAATTTCCCCGCAAAATGTACAGCCACGAGCTGCAGCTTGAAACATGGCTGAAAGCGAAACGGAGGAGCTGGTGAAAAAGACGCAACATCCATTATTTGGACGTAATTCGGATTTAAGCCGTCTGGCCTGACGCAGCAGCAAATTATACTCTGTAGAGTGTGTGGGGCAACAGTTCCGGCTAAGAGAGGTAACACGACTAATCTGTTGTACTACCTCAAAACGAAACATGTTACTGAATACCAGCTTTGCCAGCTCCGTGAAGTCTTCACGGAGCTGGCAAAGATGGTATTCAGTAACATGTTTCGTTTTGAGGTAGTACAACAGATTAGTCGTGTTACCTCTCCGTGAAGTCTCCGTGAAGACTTCACGGAACTAGCATAGCCAGGCAATGCAGCCAAAGAGCGAGCGCGGGAGCGAGCGCGGGAGCGAGCGGGAGCGAGCGCGGGAGCGAGCGGGAGCGAGCGAGAGAGAGAGAGCGGGAGCGGCGCGAGAGAGATTATAGATTAAATTAACATATAAAATCTTACACGTTTGTCAACAGAAAAAAGTATGAAAGATCCCCGAATTGACCGTGCTGTTGCTTTATGCAAGAAGATTGTGAGTTCCTTTTCAGGAATACAGGAATAACATTAAAAAATACATTTAGCAGTTTGGCTTTCCTTAGGATCTATGTAACCTGTTCTGAAATGATTCTATCATAATTTATATATCGCAATATATATCGTTATCGCAAGAGGCTGCAATGTATATCGCAATATGGATTTTTGGCCATATCGCCCATCCCTAGTTACTACTAACACAAGGTATGAATTCTCTCATGTCTCTTCAGACAGCCTCTCTTTGAAATGAAGACAAGCAGATTTTTGATCATTTTGTTTATGTACTCTGTACCAAATAACAGTAACAGAGTAAAGAAATTCCACACTTATAAGAGCAGATAGAAATGCCTCATATGGGACGAGGGCTTGCATTGTATGTGAGCAACTGATGGTGCAAATTAAATTGTATGTTAACACGTCGAATTTGTTTTTATTTAAGTTTATGAATAAACTTACAAATGGACAAACATTAGTCTATATTTTAAATAAATATGGGGATGGGGCGGTTGGAACTGGCTTTCAGGACGGTACTAGGACAGTGATAAAAAAAGTTAGTCTGGAGCCCTGACCACACCACAGGAGTCCATCTTCCCGGCTGCCATAAGACTGTACAATCAGTCTATGGCAGATGAAGCAATTCATTAGGCCCGAGCCGGTGATGACCGGGAGGGCTTTTTTTTTTTTTTTTTTTTTTTTTTTTTTTTTTTCTTCCGACCCAATGATCCTAAATTTGACCCAGTGAACATGCACGAAAAGTCACTTTATTGGTCCCAGACTTCAAGCTCGGCGAAAAATTTATGTATTTGAAGTCGCCGAAAAAAAAATACGAAAAATGACTCAGTGGCGACCCTACAAAATCAAAATACATTGGGCCTATGGAAAGTGAAAGTAACTTTTTTCCAACGTAGAAAAATGAAACTTGGTATATCCATAGGACACCTCAGGGCAAACAGAAAAGTCAATGACAGTCACACCCTAAACTTAACAGGAAGTCCGCCATGTGGGGTGAAACGCGCCACTAAAATCGCACTTTGCAGAAAGATGCAAATCATTGTGTTTTAATCTAAATGGCCCCAAATTTGGTGAGTATCATCTAGACACGTGTGCCAACCAAAGTTGTGACTTTGTTTTTGATATCTTATCGGGTATGGGTGTGGCAAGCCTGTAACGAGGTGGCCATTTTTGTGAAAATAAACGCCTCTCTTAACTCTCAACGCCTTCTCGGATCGAGTTGGACCCAAAAAGGCGTTTGTGCACATTCATGACCTGAAAAAAATATGTAAATAAAAGGGTTATCTTTAGAAATGGCTCTCCAGCGCCCCCTACAAACTTATAATGGACCCAAGAATTTAGTTTGTCATAGAGACATAAAATTTTGTACACACATCTCTTATGTCATGACGAGCATAAAAGCCAATGACAACCAACTCCTATCTATAAATGTGTTGCCATAGCAACGTCCCAAAAAATGTGAAAAAAGTCAATGGGAAGTGAAATTTTTAGTTTGTTGTAGGCAAATAAAACTTGGTACACACATCCACCATGGGCTTATGAACAAAAAGCCAATGGGGACCACCCTATCACACACAGGAAGGCGGCCATTTTGAATTGAAAATGTGAACCGACTTAAAATACACCTCTTTTTAAAAGTACACAGAAAAAGCTGCTTCATTCCACAGACACCAAACTTGGGCAAAATGAGCTAAACACATGTATGTAAAAGAGACAAGTGTTTTTCTAGACTTTTTGCTCGAGTTATATTTTTATTATAATTCGGTATATATTTTTTATTATAATTTTTCTGCAAAATGATCCTCAATTTAACCCAGTAAACGTGCAACTAAAAGTCATTTTTATTGGTCCCAGACTTCAAGCCCGCAAAAAATGTATGTATTTGAAGTCCCCGAAAAAAAACGAAAAATGACTCAGTGGCGCCCTAGAAAAGTCAAAATACATTGGGCCTATGGAAAGTGAAAGTAACTTTTTCCAACGTAGAAAAATGAAACTTGGTATATCCATAGGACACCTCAGGGCAAACAGAAAAGTCAATGACAGTCACACCCTAAACTTAACAGGAAGTCCGCCATGTGGGGTGAAAGGCGCGCCACTAAATTCGCACTTTTGCGCAGAAAGATGCAAATCATTGTGTTTTAATCTAAATGGCCCCAAATTTGGTGAGTATCATCTAGACACATGTGCCAACCAAAGTTGTGACTTTGTTGTTGATATCTTATCGGGTATGGGTGTGGCAAGCCTGTAACCAGGTGGCCATTTTTGTGAAAATAAAACGTCTCTTAACTCTCAAACGGCTTCTCGGATCGAGTTGGACCCAAAAAGGCGTTTGTGCACATTCATGACCTGAACACAAAAATATGTAAATAAAAGGGTTATCTTTAGAAATGGCTCTCCAGCGCCCCCTACAAACTTATAATGGGACCCAAGAATTTAGTTTGTCATAGAGACATAAAATTTGGTACACACATCTCTTATGTCATGACGAGCATAAAAGCCAATGACAACCACCCCCTATCTATAAATGTGTTGCCATAGCAACGTCCCCAAATATTTGGAAAAAGTCAATGGGAAGTGAAAATTTTAGTTTGTCGTAGGCAAATGAAACTTGGTACACACATCCAGCATGGGCTTATGAACAAAAAAGCCAATGGGGACCACACCCTATCACACACGGGAAGGCGGCCATTTTGAATTGAAAATGTGAACTGACTTAAAATACACCTCTTTTTTAAAAGAACTCAGAAAATAGCTGCTTCATTCCACAGACACCAAACTTGGGCAAAATGAGCTAAACACATGTATGTAAAATAGACAAGCGTTTTTCTAGACTTTTTGCTCGAGTTATATTTTATTTTATTATAATTTGGTATATTTTTTTTTATTATAATTTTTCTGCAAAATGATCCTCAATTTGACCCTGTAAACGTGCCACTAAAAGTCATTTTTATTGGTCCCAGACTTCAAGCTCGGCGAAAAATTTATGTATTTGAAGTCGCCAAAAAAATATGAAAATGACTCAGTGGCGACCCTACAAAAGTCAAAATACATTGGGCCTATGGAAAGTGAAAGTAACTTTTTCCAACGTAGAAAATGAAACTTGGTACATCCATAGGACACCTCAGGCGAACAGAAAAATGTATTACAGCCATATCGTAAACTCAACAGGAAATCTACTATGTTGGGTGTATGCGTGACCACCTAAATTGCACCCCTTGTGTCTAAAGGCTTTTCATCTAAACAGCTCCAAATTTGGTGAGTATCATCTAGACACGTGTGCAAAAAAAGTTATCAATTTGTTTTTTGATAGATTTGTGGCTGTGGTCGTAATGAGTCTGTGAAGAGGCAACTATTGGGAAATAAATGCCATTTCCCAATTGCCAGGATCCTTCCTTTAGAGGAGGCCCCTCCAGAGCCACGGCTAGAGTCTTAGAAAACTCCTCAGAATCCTTTTACCGTGAAGTTTACGCTTTAAAGCACGAAATGCACTCCTACGAGTGCATGTGTCCCCGCGGTCTCAAGGGAGGCGAGGGCCTTTATCGCCGCTTGCGGCTTTAATTTACTTTCTAATTTATTTGAAAAGTCTTAAAAACTGAATTTCCCTTTGGGGATTAACAAATTTGAATTGAAAAAAATTAGTTTTTAATGGATACAAAAAATAGTCTTTTAACCTATCCAATCGAATTTGTTAAAATGCAATGCTTTATAGAAGTACTGAATTAAAATGCATACACCCTGGTTTGCCTACACTATTGGCAAAAGGGGTGTAAAATTATTCCATTAAAAAACAAAAACATGCAGCTTTTTAAATTATTATTTGTCTAATTTGTAATTGTAAAAATATTTGATTGGGGCATTATTTTAGCCATAATGCCTAACCCTACTTTTCGGTTATCAGTCAGTTACATAGATAGTATAATTATGGATGATATCCGCCCATTGGTCCCCTATTCACCATTATTGCATTACGAATGGGCAATAAAATGGCCGTTACATCCGGGCTTTTCGGGTTTTACTCCATAGTAAAACAATAGTTTTTAGATAGCATAAACCAACGTAATTTTCAAAAATTCACCCTCCCCAGAGTTGTCACGTAGTAAAAACTTAGCTCTAGAGACCGGAGCCATCTTTTGTACCAGGCTGTAAACATGAGTTTTACTCTTGTAAAGTCGCCATTGGGTTTCTCCTTATATTTCCGCTTTTGGAGCCTGCCCTCTGGTGGACGGATGTATATCGCTGTATTTTGCTGTAAAATCACCGTATGGCGGCGCCCTTACACGACGACCATTTAAGAGGTACCATGGGAGAGGCTTGGTCAGTTATCAGCAACGCATTTCAACCGTCAATACTCCCCTTACCATTTTAGGGGAAGTTTTTATCTTTATTTTAAGTAAAACGGTATAAAACAGTGATTGCTGTGAAATTCACAAAATGTTTAATTCTTTCAGACTTTAATGGTAAATTATTGGGATATCATCACACCTTTGAACTGTTTGTTTACAGTACTGTGCCGTATACGTGCAAATGCAGCCATGAGTATTTAACCGACAGATCGTTTACAAAAATAAGTAATTAAAAACATGAATGTACAGATAATAAAATAATGTGTGTGTGTTAGATAAAATGAAACATGAGGCTGGATTTGCCCCAGGGCCTTGAGTTTGTTTGATACTGAAGCAATAGACTATATTATATTTGGAAGGTGAAATAGGTTATGAAAGTAATGATGACAAGTGCTTACAATAAACTGCTCGATGTCCCTCTCCATGCCGACGTTGGGCAGGTCTGGCATCATGTGGGCCACCACTTTAAAGCCGGCGTCCTTGGCCAGGTGAAAGGACTCACACACTGCTTTCACAGTATGACCTCTGGAGGGACGACACAGGTGCACATGTGACCATAAGGCTTCCATTTACCACTTTGACAGAACAAATTGAAAGGTTATCCTCATAATCAGTGTTTACCACATTCCTGAATCTCTTCATTACCCGCTCTTTCACTTTATAAATGGAAGACGGCTACAACTTACTGCTTACTTAACAAGAAAGTAAAATAAATGTTGGCTCCACTGACCTGTTCGTGTCTCGGGCAACGTCTTCATACACACTCTGAACCCCGATCTCGAGCCGCGTGCAACCGTAACTTAGCATATCACTCAGATGGCGCTTCAAGCAATAGTCCGGCCTCGTCTCGATGGTTATTCCCACACACTTGGTGTTGCTGCGCTCCGAGTACCTGAAAGTATTCACACAAAGTCAATCATCTCCGTAATGTTTTCGGCCTCACCCATAACAGTGTCTTTTTGTGCTTTGACATAATATCCATTTTTAAATTTGACTGGAGGGCTCGACATGGGTGCAACAGATTGCTGGGATCATTTAACAACATCAATTTACGTGCTGTGAGTTTGCACAGCTCATTGTGCAAACAGTTAACACTAACCTAACATTAAGAACATACTAATGTCAACGATAAAGCAGAAAGATAATATTAGTAGTAGTGCCGGCAAAGCTTAATGGGACGTTAATGAGTGATTGAAGTGGAGTAAAATCAAGATAAATCATCTTTAATTTATGAGAGCTGGATGCAGGGTGGTATGGAAAATGTGTAATAAGTCTTATGAGCTCATTCTGTAAAATAATGTGCAATATCATTCACTCTACAATGTTTTACTCTTGGCTAACAAGAAAAATATCAAAGAAATTGTGTGGGCAAAAAGTAGAAAAACATTAAAGAAAATAAAGTGTGAATTCCAGTTTGGCATGTACTCAAAACGTCTGGACCCAGGTTCAGACCCAGATTTATAATTTCTTACAATTTGGTCAAGTTGCATTTGGTTACTTTTCCTAAAGTTCTAACATCTTGTCGTTGCATCTCCCTGTGCCTGACAGCTGATTGGTTTGTGTCTGAAAGCAGTTGGTGTCAGGAATATGGAATTACCATCAGCAGTACATACATCAAATGTTGCGTTTAAACTCACCAAGTGTTAATGCCTAACACAGAGGCAAAGTTTCATATGTGCCACAGTTAATCAACAAAAACATCCTATAAGCTTGTGCTTCCATGACCAAGACAATGTCACTTTCTAAACATTGTTTGTTGTTCAATGGTCAAACAGTGGCAGAGTGATTAGCACTCCTGCTTCAAACCGATAAGGTCCTGGGATCAAATTTCACCCAGGGCAGGGCCTTCCTTTCTGTGTGGAGTTTGCATGTTCTCTCCATGTCTTCGTAGGTTTCCCCTACCACCAAAAACATATACAATAGTCCTTCACGCACACATGGGGACAGGACTCCTCTGCAAAAGAGATTTTTAAACTCAGTGGGACCTGCTCCTGGATAAATAAAAAAAAAAACAAAAAAAACCTGGAACCAAGCCCAACTGTAGTCTGGCCGATACTAAGACCACAACAAACCTACAGACCAAAAAGGAAAGTCCACTATAAGCTTTCTTTCCTCCCAACTTAAGGAGCTCTTCAAAACAAATTTGTTTTAGAGTGACTCGATAAGTGACTCTAATTGAGTCACTTTATCTTAACACCTTCTGGTGTGGAGCACTTCTCTCTGATCTCAGGACAAAGTTCATTAAAGTATACTGTTTTTGGTCTTCTAATGAATGTACTGTATGGGATGCATTTCTGTGACTAAGATACACCTGTGTGTCTAATTGTAGGCCAAAATCATTTCTCTTTGGTTATCTTATCTTGCACCAAAACTAGTGCCAGGCACAACTGTACATCCTCTCCTGTCTCCTCCTGGCTTGCACTCACAGTTGACCTAAGTAGCCACTGTGGATTTATGCTGTTATAAAGCCCTTTTTGTTAAGGCTGTTGCCTCAGTCCCCTTTTGGAAACATACCCATACCGACCCTGCCAGCATCTAACCACTCCAGTCGAAACAAGGCTTTAGAGACAATCTAGTGCATTGTGCCGGACAAAGAAACTATAGACATTGTCCCAAAATTTTGTTTAAAATTCCATAAAAAAAAAAATTAAAAGAATCATGACCAACCTTCTGGGATGCTTGTTTAGAATCATTTGGTCATTATAACAACACTCTTTATATTTCAAAGTTTTTAACTGAAACTTTTGCCGGCCCAAATAAAAGGTTTGGCAACAGACTTGGGTTCTCACCCAGTGTTTGGTAGTGTGCAGGCAATTGTGCCGTACGTGGGCCCACCTCTTGTGACCAATATGTTACAGATTGTGAGTACATACCTGCCGTGTTTGGTGTGATTATTCTGTTAGTGCACACTTCCTCCGGGAACTCTAGTATGGTAAGATTAAAACAAGCCTCTCTCATGGAACCCCTTAAACGGTCCTCGAGTAAGGGCGCCACCATCCAGCAATATACCTCCGTCCACCAGAGGGCAGGCTCCAAAAGCGGAAATATAAGGAGATGGCGACTTTACAAGTGTAAAAATCATGTTTACAGCCTGGTACAAAAGATGGCTCCTGTCTCTAGAGCTAAGTTTTTACTACATGACAACTCTGGGGGAGGGGTTTTTTGATTAATACGTCCGTTTATGCTATCTGAAAACTATTGTTTTACTATGCAGTAAAAGCCGAAAAAAAAGCCGAAAAGCCCGGATGTAACCGGCATTTTCTTGCCCTGTGGTGAGAACAATATCGGTGAATAGGGTTCTTAATCTTAACCATATTTTCTAAAGACATTGGATTAAAATGAGAACCCCATCAACCACAGACAAATTTGCTATGAATGCTTCACATAACCTTAAGCTTTCCCGAGAGCCTGAAAAAAAAAAAAACTAAAACAATATTGCCACTAAACAAAACTAAATGAGCTGAGCGCAAACGTAAGGCACTGAGGTAATATACCTTATTAGCATTTGAGCTAACAGCACCATCTAGTGTGTTTCTTGAGAAAGGCGTTGTTTTTGTTGCTTTGTCACAATTTAAAATGTCAGTTGTGAACGCTTGGTGGACCAGGGTTTGTTTGCAAATTGAACTAAATGGATCTTTTTCTGTGTAGTGCGTGTGTGGTTTTTGGTGACATTTAGTGGTGACACCGCAGGGACATGTTATTCATAAACAAACTCCATTTGGTTTATAAATCTCCTAAACTTTCAGGCAAGATTGTGTGTTCAAGAAGAAAACATGTGCTTCTCCTCCAGGACTGCTCAGTTTATCCAATCTGAGTAGTTAAGTAATCTACTGGGTTCTATGGAGATTTAAATCTATTGTTTTCAAATGCAAATGAGTATACAAGCTTTAATGTTTTGAGAAAAATCAGGTGGGAACAAAAGACAGCTACCATCAAATCTGCAGCTTTCCTTAATGTTCCCATTTGAATTGTGTCACTTTTCCTTTGGGTAAGCTTTACAGAGAAGAAGACCCGAGCGACTGGAAAATTGTTATTACTTCTGACATTTTAAAAGAGTAAGCTTCATTTACTCTTTTGCCCATTCATCATCCAGTGTCTGACAGTTGAACAAGAAGTACATTGTTCCCACATTTGACTTACAATGGGGGGAAAATGAACTTGAAAGTGTAGAGAATTAAGACAGGTGATGCGGTCAAGTCACTGATTGAAACAGTAAGAATATGTAGTGAGGGGTGCCGCCGTTTTCTCCACTCCAGCTGCCTCGAGGACCATTAGCTCCACCAGCGCCTCCTCATTTTTCCTCTGATTCTGTATCTGCTTGCAATAAATGTTCTTTTTTTTTTTTTACAGTCTGCTGCCTGATTTACGCCAATTACGCCTGTTGATGCTCCACAGAGGATGCTCAGATTGTGTGAGATGAATCAATAAAAAGTCTATTATCTTTGGTCGATTATCCCAGAGTATCTTGCTGGTGTGATCAGATAGCGAGCGGGTTGAGAGGGTGCGCATGAGCATCATACAGCCCTGCGGTATCTCGCGACTCATACAAGCTCATACGCAGAGGCTGAGATAACCTAGTGCCTCCGCCGCCCTCGCACAGCACATCCCCAATTACCCCAATCTGAGCATCTGCGGATTTAAGCAGAGGGAAAACCTTGGTAAACTTTGAGCTGACTAACACACATACTATCTCACAAACCAGCTCTCTTATCAGACTTTAGCAAAGTAAATGGCCTCCTCAGACAAACAAACAGCCCCGGCTTGATGAAGAAAGCTATTATTTGGTCCAATCACCTGTATGATGCCGTCAACAAACGCCCACTTTGACTTTGAATCTTTTCTGAGTCAGCCCAAAAAAAGTTGCTTTTGTGCCGTGCCCAATTTAATTTAGATGTGGCTAAGTGAGAAATCAATGGCAGTACTTGAGGAGGACTTTTTGAAATGGTCCGTGCTTATTTTTCTCTCACATTCTGAATGGTTCTATTAAGAGGTTTAATCTGGGAAGATAGTCACTATTAGTTATTTTTCTAATGAAAAGCAAGGGGACAATACCTCAAACCAAATACACTTGCCTCTAGTTGCTTGATGCACAGAGAAAAGCTCTACAGGAATGGCATATTAAGAATGGTGTGGTTTCCGCGGGGACTGAGAGGCCTTTGAAATTATGTATGGTGCTCTTTCTATTCTAAAATAAAACACTGCTTATCAAACACTACTTGTCAAAATAATTTATACATATGCAGTATTTAAATTGTAAGCCCCCACATTTTTGAATATTGAAGATCAGACATGGTGCTAAAATCTTGTCAATCATTTAAACAGCCTTGGGGCATTTTGGTTCTGGTAACCCCTTTAAGTGGCACGAGTTTCCACTCTGCTGGGTCCAGGAGAGCGGCGCCTGCCACATAAACAATGACATTATTGAAGTGCCACAAAAGTTCTCTCTATTTGAGAAAATGTATTTTAAACAGACTTTTAAAAACTTTGATCAATTGTTAATTATTATAAAAGAAAGAATAAATCTTCGTGTGTAGCAGTGAAAGGCTGGAGGTAAAGCTGCTGCAGTAAACATTAGACTGTTTCCAGTTTATTCCCAGCTTTCAGAACATGAAATTCATAGAGCTGCACCAATTTCCTATAATTTAGGGACTCCCTATTTGAAGCATTTGAGGTTGTGCTTGAGTTTAATGCAGTGTAGACGATAAATACAATGCTAGCTTGTTTTGTCGGCAGGAAAAAGGTAAACATTTTGCATGTTTTCTGTTCTGTCTGGAATCTAACTTAAACCCAGAAAAAGACCTTTCAGTTTGTTTTCACTTTCACTTTTTGTTTTCACTCGAGTGAGGATTATGTATTGTCCATCAGCCCAAAGTGGACCACAAAGTCTTCCAGCCAAGGACCCCCAGCTGAGGCAATCACAAAGTGGTACAGTACGCCTTTTTGGGAACCTTTGGAACCCTTTTTGGTAATGAAAATGTGCCAGAACTGTCACAAACCGCACCATACCATCCCAGTGGAATCGTTGCTTGCAGGGCATAAATAGCAGCAATAACAGAGCAGAAATAAAGCCATTCTTGTTTCCTTTAGAGCTTGAAGCAGGCAAAGACAGTGTTTCTTAGTTTAATTAAAGCAGCCCTGCATAACTTTAAGCCCAAAAATATATATTTTCAATATCATTTTGATGGTTCTTAGACATGAGATCAATAGAATCATACCTATCTCTCTGACACAGAAGCCTCCAACGTAACTTTCCTGCTGCTAGGACAATGACATATTGCCAGAAATTACATAAGTGACACCCTCTACCACACTACGCATATACAGTAGTGTTGTCAAAAATAGATATATCGATAAATATCGATACTGAAATATCTCAAACGATACGATACTCATTTCCGAAGTATCGATACCAGCTGAGCTTTGGATTTTACTTGAAAATACAAGAGTTTTTTTTTTTTACTTGCACTATTGGTTTCTGAATGTATGATATCTGAGAGGCCTTTGAACAAGTGCACAACCTCAAGACATTTTGTTAATGTAAAATATACCTCATTGTTATGTTCTATCTAGACATGTTATATTTATCTTTAAATAAAAAAAATAATAATATTGTGACAGTTGTTTTCCCTTCGGTATCGAATATCGATATTTTTGAAGGTATTGTATCAAAGTTAGAAATTTCAGTATCAGGACAACACTAATATACAGTAATAAAGAAAATTGCCCAATACAATGGACCAGAGCAGAGTCCCTAACACTAGTTTCTTCTTGTAAACAAATATTGTGGCTGCTGACAGTCCAATTGCACAGAGAGGGATCTGTGCCTAACCTGACTCCGCCAAATAGAACTGCTTAAAGAACATAGTCTGTTTCACAGAAAAATCTGGGAAGGCTCCTTTTGAAAGCGTTTGCAAAAGGGAGGCGCCTTCTGTCGGAAACATATTAAGTGATTGGGTGAAGCACCGACAAGTATCCGCCTACCACAAGATTTGTTTTAGCCGATCATAGCATTCATTTGACATTACCAGAGTGTGGCTAATATGAAGAAACAACAAACCGCTGTAACAGTAACAGTTTATGCAAAGTGAATCTGAATTGGTAAATTAAACACGGACATCGGCCAGTGAAAAGAGCATGTACGTATTTTAGATATGCCAAATCCAGTAGGAATAGAGCACAAACATTTTTCTTATAGAAAATCCTTAAGTACCACATTTGTTAGCTTTAGCAAAAGATGTTAGCATCAATTAGTCACAAGAGGCCGATAAGCCCTGGGTTTGACTCAACCGGTTGGCTTGGCGCAATACTAGACGGATTTACCTCCCAAATCTGCAGCGCAAGGTTAATCTGTGCCCTCTACTGGCTAAATGTTATGCAGGGCTGCTTTAACAAGCTCTATCCACTTCTTGTTAGACTTTCTTTCCTTTGCACCAAAGTCATGCTAAAGCTACCAAGCAGCTAGAAACAACCAGAACATGTAAGGGCCGACTGAGTACAAATATCCTCATCAACCTGTTACTTTAGACAGCAGTGTACTCAGAATAGAGGGTGAAATTGTATACACTGCACCTTTTAAATAGTGTCAGAATTACATCTAGATTTTAGTAGATTTGCATTATGTTCAGGATATAAATTAAAATAAATATTGTGATTTAAAGTTAAAACAAATAGTGGTGTAAAGAGGTGAAAGTCAGTTGCTTTGTAGAGGTTCTTAATCTTAACTGTTCAGGGATTATAAAAATTAATGTGAATGAATTAAGGGCTGCAAGTCAATATACGGGCTGATAAATATTGTCAAACTATATTTCAGATTTTCAATTTGAATAAAATGAGGTAAACTGCACATGGTAGAAGAGCGCCCTCTGCTGGACACACATCTACACAGTCCACACAGGAGCATTTCTGGATAAATCATTCCATGAGTAATTAATTTATATAATGACAAAATATTTGGCAAATCAGAAAACCAGTTGCCAAGTGTCACCTGACGGCCTCTGCTACGTTGTTGGAGGTGTGTCCCGACAGCGCGTCATGCAAGTTCCTGATGAAGTAGTCTCTGTATTCTTCTGCAAGTGCCATGAACGTCCCACCCATCACGATGAACTCCACCTTGTCTACGCTGTGGCCCAGCTGCTTCAACTGTACATCACAACACAAAGAATTATGATGGAGCTGAAACAATCCTGCTGGACAAGATCAATAACATTATAAATGTACAGATAATCAGTTTGGTTTTAAGTCTAAGCTTGGCACAGACATATATTTATCTTCTAAAAGAGATTGTAAACAATTATAAGTCAGAATGCCTCAGCAAGCTTTTAATAGGGTAAAATTACAGAAGACTATAAAATTGACTCAAAAGGGTGTTCCTGTTCTTTTTAATTTGTACATGGATGACTTGTCAGTACAGTTACAAGCCTTTAGGCTGTACGGTGAGAGATTTTGTACTAAATCATCTGATGTTCACTGGTGATTTAGTGTTTTTTGCACTGCTGGTTAAATATATGAACTTCCCTGATTTTCACTTGTCAAATACTAATTTAAGTGTCACTGATAAAGTTAAATATCTTGGGCATATCATCACAGAGGACATATCAGATGATGATGATGATGCAATTTATAGACCTTGTTGTATATTATATGCTCAAGCAAATGTTCTTTCTCGTAAGTTTGGATCCTGCACATAATGAGCTAAGTTGACTTTCTTTAAAAGTACCCCACTGCACACTGCTAATTTATGAACCAACTGCAAGAAAGACAGTTTACAGAGACTGCAGGTGGCATATAATAATGCTATTGAATATTATTGAGGAGACCTAGATGGACCAGTGCAAGTGAAATGTTTAAGAGTGCACAAATAACACTTCTGTCTGTTCAGTCTGTTTTACAGAACCTCATGTATACATTTATTTGTAGGTTGAATTTATCTGAAAATGTGGTTATGTTGAGTTTAGTGCAATATCGTACTGTGGAGACACAATGTCAAATGGTCTTTTATTTTTGTATTGTCTGTTTTGATCCTTATAGTCCAGAATATAGTGAAATCAAGATGTTAAACAATAAATAAACAAACAAATAAATAAATAAATAAATAAATAAATAAATACAGTGAGGGTGACTGAAAATGGTAACAAATGTTTGATGAATGTTGTATTCATCTTGTGTTTGTTAATTTTGAGGGTTAGGAGGGGAAGGAAAAAATAAGTCTCCTGACTTCAGCCTACACGCCTTTGGTCAAGGAAAGCTGTGTTTTAATATTGTTTATTTTTTTCTCTCTTTTTTTTTCCCCCCTTAGACCAAATAAACTAAACGGAAATTATTAATACAGAGGGTGCTTTTAGAAAACAGAAAATAATATACTAAAAATATTTAATCTAAACAAAAAAATATCAAAGGAATGAAATAAAGGAGAATTGTACAAATAAATGGCGTGGAAAAGAGGCAAAGCATGACAAAATGAAGATCCAGGCATCACTGACCATGAGATGCAGTGTTAATTAATGTATTTACTCTGCTACATTAGACTAATGTGGCCATCAATTTAAATACTGCCATAACTGGGGTCAGGTTCTGACAGACAACTAAACACTGCAGCAGCCATTACTGTCTGCTAAATATATATTATTGATGATCACGACTTCTTGATACAGCTTATTAAAGCCTATCACTGAGTTTGGGATCAGTACCAGTTTTTCCAACATAAATCTTTTTGCACTTAAAAAATGGTAAGAGAGTTACAAGGTGATCTGTTCTACTTCTTTGCATTAAATATTGTTCATTAGTCAATATCCGTGCAGCTTTTAATGATGAATCTTAAAAGTGATTCTGACCTGTTCCACTCGATGCCTGGTCTGGAGGAAGGGGTCATACCGGGCTCGGATAGCTCTCATGGACGTCGGCTGTTAGAGGAAAATACAGAAAGTTTAAACATGCATACAAATTTACATAATGTAAATTTAAAATGTAGTTTATGTATTAATCAAAGAAACGGCACAAAAATATAATAAATAATAATTTTACTGCCTGCACATAAGGTCTGAGTCTGGGCATAAGTAACTGTATTTTTCTGTTACTAAAAAATTATATTCAATAATATTTTGTAACTTTTATTTAAGACATAAAGCACGACTACCATTATTTATCCACATTTAACTTTACTTCCCTTGCCTCCGTTTTTCCATTAGGTGATTGTTATAATTCACATTTAAACTTGTTTATTCTCCCTCACTTCTTTCAAATGATTTTTTGTAGGAGTCATACTAAAAACCTTCGAAATATATTATAAGATAGGATCCCAAAAACATTTTTTATACAACAAAGAAATTTATTTAACCTTTAATTAAACAATCACAAAACTGATGCCACTGCCATCATGACATTACATGCTGCTGATTCATTTCAAATCCCTAGTCCACACTTCCTAAACCTTATGTTCCATTAGGATCTGTGTTTCTTACCTCGTAGCCAGTGTAAGACTGTGTGGAGTACTCAAAGTCTGAGTCTGGACCACCAGGACAGTAGCTGCCAAAAGAGATGTAATATTAGAAGATCTATGTAGTACAGTATTGTCGTAGGTGATTTGTCCTACATACTCTAAATACAATCAGTATGTTTACATGCAGGTAGAGAAATCTGAAAAATCATGTGTTGTAAATCCTGCTCCTTACTGGGAGGGCATTTATAAGAATTTCCCTAAATCACACCTGAATAATGTGGTTTATTGTCAAATTACTAATGTATGTTTATAGCTTAATTAAGGTTGGACACAACACACTGAGCATGCTCTAGACTCTGACAGAGAGAGTTACACCTAGACCTATCAAAGGCTGTTAAATACAAAGATCAGCTGACCAGGGGTTCCGTTGTCCGGTAATTACCGGTCATTGGCCGGGAAAAAAATTAAATGTCCGACAAAATTAAATCTCTCCGGTCAAATTGTCAGATTAAAACTGCCTAATAACCCCGGCCCCGCCCCCCAACACAATCTGAATCGACCGTTTGAAAGTTTTTAAACAACATCGCATGTTGCATTTCAAATAAAGCGCACGCCTAACGGCTATAATATAGACCTAAACCACGAACTATTGAGAGACGTTTCAAATATGGCCAGGCCCAGGCAGACTAGCCTTAAAAGTTTTTTTCAGAGGCCAGACGCGAAGGAGGATACTGAATCAGGAACGCCTGAAGCCTCAGATGTCCAGAGCAGACAGCTCCGCGGAGCTGTCTGGCTGAGCCTCCGCCGCGGAGCTGTCTGGCTCTGGACATCAGAGGCTTCAGGCGTTCCTGATTCAGTATCCTCCTTCGCGTCTGGCCTCTGAAAAAAACTCCGCCACCACCGGAGAAAAAGCCGAAGTGTAGGGCGTATCGGTCGGAATGGAGTGACAAGTTCCCATGGCTAAGATGTGAGGTAGTTGATGGTAACGAAAAAAATGTTCGGAAAACGAAACGACCGGCACCATTTTTTTCTAGCGGAAACTCTGCAGCTGACCATGTGAATGCAGCATTAGTCTGAGCCGAGGCTTGGGACACTTGTACTTCATATCTCTTCCGTGCATGGAAACTCAGACAAGAGTGAGAACTTCCGCTGAGAGGTTTTAATTGAGCTCAGTCGGAGTAAGTTTTGCAGGTAAACGTACTACTCAGTAGTGTGTTTGATCTTACAGACACGAGGTGAGGATGATACTTACACACAGATGTTGCCAGTGAAGCTGATGTGTGGACACCGGTGTGGTTTGCACATCACAGCAACAACTGCGATCTGTACAGAACACAAGACTGTTGATGTGATTTGAAAAACTAAAAATGACAAAACATTTAGGTAAATATTTTAAATAAAGATCACTTACACCAGTGTTTTTCACCCTTTTTTGAGCCAATATAATTTTTTTTACATGCAAAAAATTGCACGGCAGACCAACAGACAACAATGTTACAAAGACACACTGTAATCTAACAATGACAATTTAATCTCTTAATTTGTTGGGCTGGGCCTGTTTGCCAGGAATTGAAAACAGGCAGGCACACACAAAACTCTTGCTCAACTGGGCTCAGTCTCTATCAGTAGCATTTAAGCTAAAAGGGACCATGGCACCGTTGGATAATTTTTTCCCCCCGACACACACTAAACATATCAGAGTCAGTATACAGTTGTCGGATCCCTGGTAAAAGTATATCCAAACAAAAAATAACTTTCACTGACCTAATTCTGTTCAAATATTTCTCTATTGCTGTCACTAACTGCAGTGTGCTTCAATAACTCGATTAACATCGATTAAGATACCTACTGCCACCTCCTGACATGGAGTAGGTGGTATTTCCTTTACTCAGCCAATCAGTCACTGCACTTGCTTGTAGTGCACTGTACAAAATTACAAAATTACAAAAGTAACTAAGTATTCCATTTCAGACCAATTAACTAAAATTGGATAGTTTTCCGTGTCACACCTGACAATCTCTTAAGAAACAGTGGTTGTAAACACAGACTTGCGCAATGTAAGACAAACACAGCTCTGGATTGCTGTAGCACCTGTACATAATGTGTTTTTTAATTCTGTGAGTGGTTTAAGTTGTCCATACCCCACTGGCAGTGCGAATGGGTTTGGCCTTCAGTTTGGGCACCAGAGCCCGACGATACTGTGGTGGAACTGCGGCAATGATGTCCACCAGTCGAGGCTGATTCTGGAGCCCGTATTTAGCTGAGGTCTTAGTCTTCACTCTGTTAAAAACAGTAAAAGCAAAGACTTGTAAAATGGGTTCTACACTACACTAGAGACACAGTGGCTCAGGAGATAGAGCAAGGCATTGCATAACCGGAATTGGCAGTCACGATCTAAACATGGTCTTAAACATCATCAAAGTTGATGCTTTAATGTCACCTGGAGCCTATTCCAGATTTGTTCAGAATGAAACTGAAAGATTCAAAGATTCAAGATTCAAAGTGTTTATTGTCATGTGTACAGACAGAAAGCATGTTTCCCTGTACAATGAAATTCTTACTTTGCCGTCCACAGTAAAATGTCACACAAGTAAGTAAAAATAAAAAAATAAGACAAATATACAAGTAATAATAATGCAAGTATACAAAAAATACAAATATACAAAAAAAAATACAAGAGGGCAAAAGGAGTAAAGTAGGTAGTGCAGTTGTGATGGTGTAAAGTGAAGTGACGGTGTAAAGTAAAGTGACGGTGTAAAGTAAAGTGAGGTAGTGCAGTAGGTAAACAATTGTTCATGTAATGTGATTGTGATTGTAGACTCCTATCTGCTGTTTAGGAGTCTTATGGCAGAGGGAAAGAATGAGTTCTTCATTCTGGAAGTCCTGCATTTCACACTTCTGTACCTCCGTCCTGAGGGTAGAAGTGTGAACAGACCATGTTGGGGGTAGGAGGGGTCTTTGAGGATGGAAGCAGCTCTTCTGTGGACTCTGCGGTGGTAGATGCTCTGCAGAGAGGGCAGTGGAGTCCTGGTGATCTTCTGCGCAGTCTTCACCACTCTCTGCAGGCGTTTGCGGTCCATGACAGAAGTGCTGCCGTACCACACAGTGATGCAGCTGGTCAGGACACTCTCAATGGTGCAGCTGTAGAAGTTGCTGAGGATCTTGGGCGACATGCCAAACTTCCTCAGCCTCCTCAGAAAATACCGCCGCTGTTGAGCCTTCTTGACCAGCTGCGTGATGTGAGGTGTCCAAGTGAGGTCCTCATTGATGTGGACACCCAAGTATTTGAAGTTGCTCACCCTCTCCACTTCAAGTTCCCGGATGAACAGTGGCTGAGGCGTTCTCCTCTCCCTCCTCATGTCCACTATCATCTCCTTTGTCTTGTCCGTGTTGAGGGTGAGGTTGTTGTCTTCACACCATGACACCAGACTGGCCACCTCCCTCCTGTAAGCTGCCTCGTCACCGCCAGCGACGTCCTATCACTGCGGTGTCGTCGGCAAACTTCAGGATGATGTTGTCCTTGTGAGAGGCGACACAGTCGTAGGTGTACAGGGTGTAGAGGATGGGGCTGAGTACACAGCCCTGTGGAGTACCAATGTTTGTGATGGTGCTGGCTGAAGTCCTATTACCAATCCTGACAGACTGAGGCCTGCCAGTCAGGAAATCTAGGAGCCAGTCACAGAGGGTGGGGTGCAAACCAAGTGTGGACAGTTTGTGGGTGAGTTTGTGTGGGATGACCGTGTTGAAGGCGGAGCTGTAATCTATAAAAGTATCCGTAGGTATGAGTCCTTGTTCTCCAGGTGTGAGGAGTAGTGGACGGCAGTAGCGATAGCATCTGAGGTGGACCTGTTGGGCCGGTAGGCATACTGCAGGGGGTCAATGGTGTCCGGTATGCTGCTCTGAATGTGGGCCAGCACCACTCTCTCGAAACACTTCATAATGATTGGAGTGAGTGCCACTGGCCTGTAGTCATTCAGGCAGGTGGGTGGGTTCTTCTTGGGCAGGGGGACGATGGTCGTGGTCTTGAAGCATGATGGTACAATGCGCTGGCTGAGGGAGAGGTTGAAGATGGAGGTGAAAACATCAACCAGCTCGTTGGCACATGCTCTGAGGGAGCTGGTTGAAACTCTGCTTTAACTCGTTTAGTTCCAACTCAGATAAAAGCAGGCGGCCTGTCCCAGATGCCCTTAGGGTTCAAGATGCTTTACATGGCACTAGTGTCAGAGATGTCCTATGTCTCTAAGATATGAACTTTTACACAGGCAGCACTGTTTTAAAGTCAAGTCACTGTGCAACAGTATGCCACTTAGTCTTCATTTACATTTTGTTAACGTGTTAACGTGGTCATACTTCTTCACACAAACTTAAAAATTGACTGTCAAAAAACAATCACAATAGTAAGGGGTCATTTTGATCACGTCAAATGTCTAATGAAGATATAGAGATCTTGTGGATGACCTACTTGTTGAGGTTAATGTCTCTCCCTTCTTCGTGAGCTTCAACCAGCTGCCTGATGACATCCGCTATGGTCATCATCATCAGCTCTGCCCGGCTGAGATCACCTGAAGAGTCATTAGAGTCATTAATGAGCCCAGAACCAACTGCCCACATTTCACAATTTCCCTCTGTTGGAAATTTGAAAGGGGCATTTTTGAATTCAACAAAAAAAAAAATGTTCACAGAAGGAAGGAAAATACAGCAAAACTATAGGAAAGAAGCAAGAGTAAACAAGCATTTCACTGATGAAAATTAACCATGCATAATATCTTTACTGTGCTCTAAAAACGCGTTCATTAAAACATGTGAAGGTTTAATATAATGGGTAATAACTGAATGAAAGAACTTTACTGTTTTTACTGTGAAAGTCTTCTAGTGGTGGACTTTGCCTTAGTATTAGACGTAATACTTTTAATTCTGACCTCACTCATTTCTAAATTCAAATAACAAACCCAATTACTAAACAAATTGCCAGTTGCAATAGCAGCGATGCCATTTGAGGCCATACGGGTATTTACCATTGTAAGAAAAATAAAGTTTATCACCGTTGCGTTAAATCAAAGTTAGCGTTAGAAGCTAACCAAACTGTGTGTCGACTTGAGGAGCTTTTTTAAAAACCCACTAAACGCTTTGTCACACACTTACTCTTTTTCTTTGGCTTTCCCATTTCTTCACGTAGGCACTGGGACTGTTTTTAAAACGAAAGCCTACTTAATAAACATGTTAACCAGGCGGTGCTGTCAGGTGAAGTAAACACGTTGCATCTGAAACACGGCTCTGTCGTACCGCTGTTGGAACTGTCGTAAAATGGTGTAATGGCGTTGTGTCCAATCCAATAGAATTTACAGACTTTTGTTTTGGACTTGAGACATTGACTTTAGTGAGTTGAGGGCGTGTAATACGAGGTATAAAATAGCATGAAAGTGCCTGATATTTTTTACAGTGTCTAAATATATATTTTTTTATTTATTTTTTCTGCAAGAAGAAAAAGCACACACTTGTAATTCCGGACAATCCACACTGTGGCGCCAAATTCGCTCCAAACATTTAATTGAAACGCGTGTAGAGCGAAGGCAACTTGGAAGCTCGCGGCTAAATCTCACAGTAAATCCCTTTAGCCGTGACTTGATATGGGTTGACTGGTCTCAGTGGGAAGTTTCAGGAAATACAACAGGTGGACGAGCCGAGAGAATGAACCGTGGACTATGGTAGGTGAATTTGGACGGATTCAACCAAAAACAGAACTTGTACATGGAGCACGACGCTGCATTTATAAGTAATAAAACGTTTGACTTTTTGTCTTATGTGTGTTTGCCCTGTCACACAGCTCTTGTTAGCGTCTCAAGCTAGCTCCCATTTGTACTTAGAGGTGCCTGCGGCTGCTGGATGAAGACAGAAACACCAGCGTATTATTTCACACGGTTAGTTTTCAGCTCCTAGTAAAGTTATATCGCTGCGTCTTATGACTTGTTTGTGATTATGCGTTGCTTCAAAGAAATGACCTTCTGTGACAATAATTGGCTGAAGTCAGTGGCTTAATGCGCTTATTTATAGACAAATTGTCACGCAGTAACAGCATGATCCCAAACACTAATGTCGTTCAGTGAAAATTATTGGATTTTGCACAGGTCAGGTGGAAACATGGATGACAGCAGCAGTCAGAGCGACTCCAACGTTAAAGTCGCTGTCCGTGTGCGACCACTGAACAGGAGAGGTAAGAGTCAAGAAGTTACTCTGGGGACTAATGTTTCTCTGTATTGTGGTCAAAATGGTGGAGGTAAAAACGTATAAACCCTGGAACCAAAATTAGAGCCAAAGTTTTTTCTTTTTTTCTTTATCATTTACGTGTGACCCACTTTGTATAGAAACCAAAATAACGAACTTTAAACTAATATTGTCATGGCCTTCATTGCATATGTTTCTGCAGGGACAGCTTTAAGATCTGAGAACACAGTGATTTTACTTTTGATGGCACTGACATCTCTAAATCGTTTTTTAAATCACATTTTTCTAAATCACATTTTTTCCCCAATCAACCAATGACCAATCGGCACCAATCATCTTTCTAATTTGGTGATTGACTGGACAGGTGCTCCACCCCCTTGAATTAATGACTATTGGGGCTGAATCCTCTCCGCCCAGATGCTTAATTATGAGAGAATAACAGATACATACAGAATAACTGTGAGCTTCACTGTACTTTTGAGAGAGTGTGGAGGAGAGGTAAAAGGGGTTATCATAGAATTCAATTAGCATTATTTGTTGTATTTACGTTAGCATGATAGCAACAGAAAGGTTGTCAGTAGGAGCTTAAATTGTAAAGTAAGATCTTCCCCAACTTCTGTCTGTCTCTCGTCTGTAATGACCTTTTTTTGCCATCTACACTGAAGTGATGAAACAGCGTATCAGAACAGTGACTTTGGTAGTGTCATCTACACTGATACATTTGCTAGCCCACACACTCAATGTGACAACCAGCTCCCACTGTACTTCTAAAACCAATATCTAAAACAATATCTGATATTTTCTCTGTCTTGTATCTGCTTCACATGTTTCCATTATTTCATTACCTTTTTTATTGGCGTAACAATTCAAACTACATGGTCAAAAGTTTCACACAAGATAACTAAACATTTAAAGCTTTAATTTTTGTTACAGCACAAATTATGCTAACCACTAAGAACAGTTTCCCATTGTTGAGAATTTTATTATTCAACCAGAAATGCAACCTCCAGTTCCTATCCAGAGTAGTAAAGCTGTTTTACTGGGGTAATAAATCTTTAGGAGATGTTGTAATGTTTACCAAATTGTAGTTGTAGAGGTTTTCTACTGGGTTTTGTCTTAGAATAATGTCTAAAAGAGATAAGAGCTAGTGCAATTGACCCCTAATTCAGAACAATAAGCTGCTTTAGCTTACTGTTTGGGGAGTAGTGGAAAAGATGTAGTGTTTGCACAGGCGAATCCTGGCTCAGTCATTCCTGATAACAGTTTCCTGACTCTACATGTCGGATCATTTGTGTAATCCACCGCACATAGTTTGTTAACTTTTTTCAAAGAGTCTGAAAAAATGTGTCTGTGATTGTTGTGGAAAGTTAGGATGACTAGTCTAGGCCATGCCTAGTGCACCAACTCCTTGTGTTTTTGTGTGTTCAGAAAAAGACCTAAATACCAAATGTGTGGTGGAGATGGAGGGAAACCAGACTGTTTTGCATTCAGCCATCGCCAATGCAAACAAAGGAGATCCCCGGTAAGTCCCAAGCCATTCACCACAGTTATCATTTCTTTAATAATGGTGCAACTCACTTCAATCTTTTCCCATTTTTTTGAACATAAATTGCTTAACTAGGTGTTATAATTTATTCAAGAATCCTGTGCCTTGTGATAAAAGATTTACACAACTTAATCAATTTAGTTTGATTAATTTAAATTTAGATTAACTTTATTAATCCTCAAGGAATAATTCACTTGTTAGGGCTTTTCAAGCAAATTAAAAAGCAGTTTATTGATTCAGACATTGTCTGTCATAGACTGATTGTGCTGTATAGTCTTATGGCCGTTTTTATTTTTTGTAGACATCCACTAGCTGCTCTCTGTTGTTCAAAAGCCAAATGCAGGGTATGGACCTTGTTGTTCAGTACAACACCTGTCATGTGCTCCACTGCTTCAAACAGAGTCCAAACTAATACCTGATATGAGGTATTGAATATGAACTCTAACCTTGACGACATGTGAGAACTGTCTTGGGTTATAATATGGTCTCAGTCCCACTGCCAACAGCTCCACATTCTGACAACAGATCCTCTCCTCAACTCCAACATGCCCTGTCAACAATTAATAATCAACATCAGAGTACTTTTGTCGGTCGTTAGTACTGGTATAATTTTTCTGGTAAAAAATGTCAACGATAAATGCTCCATATCTCTTACTGCACAGACGCAAAACAGCACATCTGCTTCAGCAGAATAAAAATAAAAAATGTTTGTACCTTCTAAACTTTTAGGTCCTCCTTCAGAAACTGATTAATACCCACTGCAAACACTTCTGCAGCGGAGATAGAGGCTGTCAGTAGCAGGTTGTGTTAACAGCAGCACAACTTATGTGAGAAATTCCTTCAGATACTTTCTCATGCCACTGTATACATGCGTTTGGGCAGTGGGAGGGAGCCAGAGAACCCACTGTAACGGGGGAGGACATGCCGACTCCTCACAGAAGGGACAGAGACGGCCGTGGATTTTTGAGTGGACCAGGATTTGAACTCTCAACCTTCTTACTGTGAGGCAGTAGCGCTAATAATTCTGCAGATGAATTGATTCAGACTTCATCTTCTATTGACTGTACAGTCTGTTACAGTCAGGAAGAAGGAGTTCTTGTAGCGTTCTGTCCTGCAGCTCCCTGTTCTCAGACGTCCACTGGCTGCTCTCTGTTGTTCAAAGGTCCAGTGCAGGGGCTGGCCCATGTTGTTCAGTGTAGCATCTGTCCTGTTGAGTGTTGCTCTACTGCTTCAACCTATAGTGTGAACCTATAGCCTCCTTTTAGTTTTTCAAGTTTTATAACGTGTGATACATGTATATTTGTATCACTAATTTTTTTGATCTACTTTATCATGTTTATGTGTCAATCTGGAGTGCATGACATAGTGCACGAATAACTAGGTCAGTAGTCTTTATTCACTGATTATGTACACATACTGTTTGTTCCATACTGGAGATAGTTCAACTTTCTTTCATTTTAGCAGAGTTTGTACAGAGCCTAACCAGTCCGTCAGCAGTCAGAACTGCCCAAAGGAGGCCCGCCCTTCCTCCTCATTACAACGTTGCTCCTTGCTGCATCATTCCTCTCTTTACAAAGGGAGTGTCTGTTCCAGATTAGACCTGCTCAGGTAGTCAGGCCTAAGTGAAAACAGGAGAAGGAATCACAAGTAACAATTTCAAGCAAGCATGTATTCTTGCTTTAATGTTTAATCAGGATTTTAAATGGAGTCCCTTTTGAAGTATTTAAAGTCCAGTATAAGTTTGAAATGTTAAAGTAGTGTCCTTTCTCATGCTTTGAACCAGGTAATGAGTCCGAGCAGTGCAGGTAGATGCTTCCTGGAGGCTGTTGGCCTTCTTCAGGTTACACCAGATTAAGTATGCCTTTGGAAAAACCCCTGTAGATGTGAATAAATTAATCCCTCTCTTTGTTTTAGATGAGTTAGATTGTGCTTTGTTTTTCCCTTACTTCTGTTTCCTTTGCCCTGACATGCTTCACTTGTGGTATGTTATCCCTTGGGCCTCACTGTGAACAGGTTTTACAGGATCAATGTGATGATTTGCTCAAAGGCTGTGCATGTGGAGAAGGTGCCTTTCAGTCCCCATTTTTTCTGGCTAAAGGAAGTTGGAAATAACCAAGATGATAACCTCTTAAACCTTTACCAAATGTGCTTTACAAAAACAATGATGCACACCAGTAGAGTGTGTGTAATGTGTGTTCGCGTGAGTACACAAACCTGTATGCAACTTAGCCATGAGGAGTCAAGCAAAGAGAATTCCATATTTATTGCCACGTTACGTTATGTATGTTTAGTTTATATTCAGGTAGGCCCGTACTCACACTCATCACACTCTTCTTGTGAACTGCTACGGTAGCCCTGCAGGGACATGCAGAAGTGGAAAAAGGTCTTGCTTATTTCACTTGAAAAATATGAAACAAAATCCATTTGCAAAAATGTGTGCTTAAAAAGAAACACCAGTTTATCCGCTCTTGGCAGCTGTTAAAACAGGAAGTAATGGAACTTTCACTGGCTTCTGTTGGAACTTGTCACTCTCCGATTTGGGTCAGTACCCGTCCCAATTTGCATTGATTATGCCAGTCTGACTTTTTTACACTTTCAATATTTTAACTTTATTTATTTATATAGAAACACACATGTTCACTGTTACAGACACTAAGCAAATAAAACAAATATTGTCACTGTCAAATATTTAGTGTCAGATTTAAAACTGTGCACCCTCTGGGGACCCTCGAAAAGAGACCTTAAATCAGACACCACATAAAAAAATACTAATACAATAAAATCAATGTTGCAGCTGCTTTCTGACATATCTAATCATCTAATCAATCTAAAAATTCCAGACAGCCAAAAATAAAGAATAATTATTTTCAGGTATAACTAATAAGGTAAAAACTATGTCAGTAGTCTTTATTCACTCCCAGTGAATAACCGTCCTTCAACCGGAAGGTAGGTGGTTCGATTCCCACTCTCCCCACAGTTCATACTGTCGTTGTGTCCTTGGGCAAGACACTTAACCCACCTTGCCTCCAGTGGTGTTCCAGCTGTAACACTGGTGAAGGGAACCTTAATGCAAGTCGCTTTGAATGAAAGCGTCAACTGTAAATGTAAAACTGGTGAATGTAAGTCACTTTGGATAAAAGCGTCTGCTAAATGACTAAATGTAAATGTAATAGCATGTGTGTGCAAAGTGCTGTGGAAGTCCTTTTTGCTGCCACTTTAATGTAAATAAGCCACAGACAGGCACAACTTAAGTCAGGGGTGCTCACACTTCTTCAGCACGCGAGCTAATTATAAAATGACCAAGTCAAAATGATCTACCCACTACAAAAATGCAAAACATATATTTATTTACAAATATATTAAGGATTCTTCATATGTACAATGTAATAATAAAATAATAATAATAATAATAATTGTTATATTTATATAGCGCCTTTCCAGAGCTCAAGGACGCTTTACATATCAATTATTCATTCACTCCACAGTCACACACTGGTGGTAGTAAGCTACATCTGTAGCCACAGCTGCACTGGGGCAGACTGACAGAGACGTGGCAGCCATTCCGCGCCTACGGACTCTCCGACCAACACCTTCAACATTCTTACACATTCATACGAGGCAAGGTGGGTTAAGTGTCTTGCCCAAGGACACAACGACAGTATGAACTGTGGGGAGAGCGGGAATCGAACCTACTACCTTCCGGTTGAAGGACGGCCGCTCTACCACTGAGCTACTGCCGCCCAATGTATGTTGATATACCTTGCAAACCATAATACTGCACAACACAACATAATGAACTATGTACAGTGCTTTAAGTGGACCAAAAGAGGTGCCGGTACTCTATTATAGCCTATATATTTTTTTTGATGACTCCCCTCATCCCCTGAGGTAACAACACTATATTGAAGGAGTTTTATATACAGCAGTCAACAGACGACCTTAAAAAAAATCCGTTTATTAGTTTGTGGATTTGCTTGAGCTAAAAAGAGCTACTAAACATAAATACAATGTGCAAAAGGGTATTGAATTGTTTTTTAACAAAACGTACATTAAATAAATTATAAAACATAACATAACCATAGAACAGTAGCTGGGGTGTCAGCCAGCGAGTCGTCTGATTGTGACCGTGTTCTTTTAGTGCATAGTCCGGACAGTAGCTGCTGACAGATGAGGCAAACGCACACGTTTGAAAACGTCATCGTAAAAAAAGTCCTTTCCCATTCCGTATGAAAGCGATAAGATTTTGTCTTCTTACTTGGTCCAGCTCCCTCACTCATTTGTATACCCTTTCTTAAGTTTAGGAGAAAAAAAACGAGGTTTAAAAGTTGGAGGTAAGTAGGGCTGGGCGATATGACCTAAAAATAGAATCTCCGATTTTATTTTTTTAATTCAATTTACAATTTTCTTTCCGATTTCCCCTCCTACTTATTAAGAAAAGCAATAAGTACAAATGGCAGACAACTTAAAGCAAATTTTGCTTTTATTTAAAAGAAAGACAAATGTTACCCCCATTTCTGGGATGAATAATAAATAAATGAACACCCTCTTGGAATGAAATTCCCAGCTGTGTGTTAAGTCACACTTTGTAGTCTAGACTAAAAGGAGACAAACATTCACCTTGAGAGTAGCTACATTTTCTAAAGCATTAACAATACATTAGAATCTGAGGAAAACTAGACAGTGACATTTTTCATTGTATCTAGCCCAAACAATGCAAGAACATACAGGGATACATGGCATGAACATGCACTGCATCTTACTCTTAGCAGAATAAAAAAATTTTAAACCAAAAACAGAAAAAAATACTCTGTCTTAAATTGCACTTTGCATAAAATTTAAAATAACAACATAAATAGGCAACACCTCTGTCTTGGGTAAAATACTAATGTAAACAAAAATTTAGCATATGTCATATGCGTAGGGGTGTGACGGTTATTATATAACCGTGTGATTGGCGGTTATAGTTGAACACCGTCATTAGAACTCTATAACCGCCAAAACCGTGTCATTAAAATATTTTTTATATTTACCACTTCATTAAATTTTGCTTTGTAGAAAACCTTTCTTAAAAACGAATTCTGTTTTGTACAAATGTTATTTTAATTTTAATAAATGTTTCATTAACCAATTGCATGTATTTTAATAAATAAAAAGCAAATATAGCAGACAATGATAACCGTGACATGGAAGCGCCAGCGCGCCGCGTTCACTTGCACTGCACTGTGAACTAGAACGCATCTCATCGTAAATGAAACTCAGCGTAGCCCTATGCCTCATACATTAGCACAAATACAGTGCCAGCCACTCAGGAGCTTTTGGCAAAGTCATCTTTCCTTGACCCACGATACAGAGGCAATGGGGGGACTGGATTGGGGGAGACAAAAGATTCACTTGGGGGAAATTGTATCAGCTGGAGAACGGGGCGGAGTTAGTGGTGCTTCGGTGCTGCTTCGGTGGGCTGTTGCTGCTGGAGATGAGGGAGAGGTTTGTGCTGTGCACAATCTTGGAGATCTCCTTAATAAACGGAGGTCTGAAATCTCTGCCCCTTTACCGATCAGAGCGCGCTGACACGGCGTTAACCGCTATCTCCAAGAACAACCAATTGACTCTACGGCAGATCCACTAGCATGGTGGCGAGACAATGAAACACGCTATCTGCTCTTAGCAAAATTGGCACGTAAATACATGTGTATTTGTGCTACAAGCACAGCATCAGAGCGAGTTTTTAGCACTGCAGGGAACATGTTGGTGTTCCTGTCACGGAACTTGGTTTTGTTTACTGTGTGTGATTTATTTAAAACAAAGCACGTTCATTGCAAAGTTTTTTTCTTTGTTAAGGATTTGTTCACTGTGTGTGATTCATTTAATAAGCACATTCACTGCTAGTTGTCTTGCTGTTAATTTTAAATAAACGTAGAGCAAGTAGCTAATCAGTGTCTGCTCGTTTATTCAAACTAATACCCCCTATTCCTTTCTTGGGAACAAACTTCCTACTTTCACCGGTAGCCATGTTGTCGCTTTCTGTTGCTGTTTTGTGTGTGCTATGATGTTGTTGTTGTTGTTGTTGTTGTTGTTGCTTGCCGTACTGCTCTGCTCTGTGAAACTAACGCTACGGAAGCTCCGGGGAGCCTAAAATGCGGCGTTACACACAAACTCGATTTACTTATTTTCTAAATCGCCCGCCACAAATAAATTGAATTAATTCATTCAATGGATTTTCCGCCCAGGCCTAGAGGTAAGTCACTAAAATGTTGGTTTTGCTGCACTTAGCGCCGTTGTTTGCGCATGCGCAGTGACCTAAGCGTCAGAAAAATTCAGATTTCATCTGACTGGCTGCCCTGTATATCAATCAAGAGATTGGATGGATGATTGGCTATTTTTTTTTTTATGTCATGCGATCTACCAAAACTACCTCGCCATCGACCGGTAGATCGCGATCGACGTATTGAGCACCCTGACATAAGTCAAGTAATTTGTTAAATCTCCCAATAGAGAGATGTTTTATTTTTTTATATTCACACTATTTTTTTTTTTCCGGTTGACCCACAGCCTCAGTTTTATTTCAAAGTCTTGATAAATTATTCGGAGCACAGAATAAATCTTATGGAGAGATAATTGAGATTATCTATTAGTCCTTGCTTTTGGTAAGTCAGCGTTCTGCCTGACATGTTTAAGTAAACCGTTACATAAGCCTTGAGAGGTGCTAATATATTACAGCATTGTTGGAAACTGCCGACTGGAGTGCAGCAGGGGCCCTCAGACCGCAAGAATCCTGGGATTAATCAAGCTTTGTTGCAGCCTTTATAAGTTGGAAGCACACTGATGGTTTTGTAGTGCCATAAAGCTAAATTTTAATGGATCCTATTTTTCTGCACATGCTATAAACAGCCATTGAATCATTGCTGGAATATTTGTGCCTCTAAATGTTATTTATGGTTTAATATTTTATCTCAGACTAGATTTGATAAGAACAAAGTATAAAGAGTTTGCAGTGTTCAAGGCGTGACAAATATCTTATTTCTTATATATAATGCTTCTTTTCCAGTCCCGTGTCCTTGATCTGTGTCACAGACTGGTTCTCCTCCCGCGCCTTATGTGACTCCTTGGATCTGTCAGTTATCTCAGGAATGTCCTCTCCAGTCCAGGACAGGAGTTAATGTTGCTCTTTCATGGACAGCCAACTCTCACATAAGGTGGCCTTGTTTTATTACAAACCCCCCTCCGTGTGTGGCCAAGACTAAATTTACTTCTTTTTTTTCCATCCTCCAAAAGACTATTTCTGCTTGAGCAAAGATGTGTTTTTATTTTTTGTTTTTTTTACGTGGTGTGAGGCTGTAATTTGAATGGGCCTTCCCATGTTTGAGGGCCATTATTGGACTCCAACAGCAATGTGTAATGAAAAAAGCCTTAGTGCAAATAGTCTTGACAAACGAAGAGGTTATTTGTAATTCTTATTTCCAAATGAATCATGAAACTAGAATCAAATCTATAATACGTTTGTTTAAGAACGTATTTAGAATTCTGTATTTGTGGACAATTGTTCTTTGTTGGCAGCAGAATAATTGTATAGCTTAGCTTTTATAGTGTGTTGGCACAATTTCTTTTTGTATTGTACTTGGAAAACATGGCAGTTAACTTTTTAATGTGTTTTTACTTTTCTGGCTTATATTCTGCTCCTTTTGCACCCCCCTGGACTTATTAAGAATAAGGGTCTTGGGCAGCAGTTATTATAATGTAATATGTCTAAATGGTACGATGCTATAACATACTGATGAAGATTTCAGTTTACCTGGCATTTTATTGGATAAAGAACCATTGTGCAAACGATTGGTAGTGTTGGACACATTAGTTTGTATATTTTATATAGAGTTTAATCTCATTAAAATAAAACGTTTTGTATTGGTCTGTCTTGGAAATTAGTTTCATTACGTCCTGTTCCTACAACTACCCAGAACAACAAACTGAGAGAGTCTTGAAATGCAGTCTACACTTGTGCCACCAGCTGTCATCAAAAAGCCCAAACATTATTCATAACCCCTTTCATGATGGTTTGCGTACTGTAATTGGTTAACGCTGTGCTGAATGAATGAATGTCTAAAGATACAGTTTTTGTGAGAGCGTGTATATAGAGCATCATCTCTAAGAGGATGCTTACACAATGGCGCAGTTTACACAAGGATGGCGTTTTCACTCCTCAAACGCAAACTTTGTTATCCGGCCAAGGAGGTATTAAACGTATTAATCCTAATTATTTAAAAAAAATAAGTTTTACTACAATATTGTGATAAATGTCATTGAGTTATTGTGTGTATTGTGACATTTTGATTAAAAAATTTATGATTACTGAGGTGTTTGTAAAGGCCCTTTGACAAATGAACCTTTCATTTGTTCTAGACTGAGGGCGACAAGGCTGACGTGAGCAGTTGCTCATGACTTCATCTAGTGGTACAACGTGATATAGCATCTGGAACAGAACACATTGACCTCTTTGAAGTGAAATGTTCATGCGTATTGTTCTTTTATTTCTTCTTGAGCTAGGTTTTATAACATCCTAGTGAGTAATGTTTGGTGACTCTGGGCCGCTGGGAGTCTCCTAAAGCTGCGGAAGGTCACATTTCCCCCTGATTCGCAATGAGCCAAAGAGGATTAGCCACCTTGACTGATTTTTCTAAGCTTCACTACGATTAAAACACCTTTTGACTGTATCCTTGGAGTTCTTACTTCGCTGACTGTGACTTACTGCAGTGTCAGACTTCTCGTCTCTGCTTCTGTGCGTCACTGTTCCTTTTTAGTGTCTGAAGTCTAAGGACAGAAGGTTAGAGCACTGATATGTTCATAATTTTAACCACTCAGCATTTATCATCATGAAAGATATGAGAAAACTGGGACATCTGTGTGTATTGTCTTTGTGTTAAAACAG
This sequence comes from Perccottus glenii, assembly GCA_024416835.2. Taxonomy (NCBI): domain Eukaryota; kingdom Metazoa; phylum Chordata; class Actinopteri; order Gobiiformes; family Odontobutidae; genus Perccottus; species Perccottus glenii. The sequence goes on from CM044564.2 coordinate 20,609,370, forward strand.
CATCAGTTTTATTACTTTATTTATTTTTTTTCCCTTTTCAAAAGCCCCAGAGGACAAGAACAATAAAACAACAAACGTACATAACCAATCTTTTCCAACAAATAGACAGTAAGGTCAATAAACATTAGCATGCTTGTCTCAACCAACTCAAAAGCATTATAGTCATCCATCTTATATTACAATATAACATACCGTATTTTTCGCACCATAAGACGCACTTTTTCTTCACCAAATAGTGGGAGGAAAAGTGCTCATGCCTTATGGTCAGAATACCATATATTACGGTATTCGGACCATATCTTATTCCCTCACCGCTTCAACTCGACTCATGGTCCGAGTTGAAGAGCGGCAGACCTTCCGTGTCCCTGGAAACTGCATCATCCCTCCCCCGCCCCGTGTCGCCTTGCCTTACCGTAGTGGCAGAGCGGCAGCGGGTCCTCCCTCACCTTCCTTACGGAAGCCGATGTGTGCAGGAAGGCGCAATGCTGCTGTACTGTGTCACCGCCGTATGCTATTGGAGGATAGCATGTAGTAGGTGGTGTTACAGTACACAGCAGTGCGCATGCCCTTCACTCCAGTCATATAATTCAAATATTATTCTGTTATACTTTATTAAATATTTTATTACACTATTTGGTTCAGAATATTTTTTTTCCTATTTTTTTCCTCTAAAAACCAGGTGCGTCTTATGGTCAGGTGCGTCTTATGGTGCGAAAAATACGGTAGTTTCTTATACACACATTTACTGTATTTAATATACTCCACCTCACATTTGATACATACACATTCCCACATGTATACACACAAAACATACATACACACGGCCTCTTCCAGGAAAATGACAATTTAGACTGAAATTTGAATAATTAAAATTTACTTTAAAAAATGACATCATAATATTACATGTGTTTCCACTTTAAACAGCTGCTACTCCTGCAGCGACAGAGCGCTTCATACTGTATGTCAGGAATGTACGTATGTGACATGTTAGTCCTGTTAGCTCTGCGGTTTAATTTGAAATTGTTGAATGAAACAAGTGCATTTTTAACATTTCTGTCTTTTGTTTTTTTCAGCAATCAGCCAAAAGTAAGTATTGTTATAGAACCATTATTACAATTTTATGATGAACAACTGGAAATGGCTAATATTCTTGGACCATTTGTGTTCTTTTCAGGTTTTTGCCTACGACCACTGCTTCTGGTCCATGGACGAATCTCAAAAGGACAAGTTTGCAGGTTAATACACTTTATCACAGAGCTGGTTGTTTGTGTGTACCCTCAGAGCCCTGTGAGTCATTTCTCAAGCTTATCTCCTGACTGGATATTTCCTGATATCCTGAACTATTTGTGGAGCTGTAGAAACAGACTGCTTGTGTGGTGGAATTATTGAAGGACGTTCTTTCTCTGAATGGCATATTGTTAAGTTCCAGACTATTCAGGGTTTGAGTTTTGCCAGAGAAGGAGGAAGATGTCATTTCTGTTTTTAAACTTCTTTTTTTTGTGCTTGTGAAACAGCATACTGTGCTAATGTTGGCAAAAGCCTTGTTTTCATGAACTCACCCTTACAAAAGGGCTTTGATGCTAATGATATTTTGCAATTTTTTTTTTCCTCAGACCGCCTAACAATTAATTTATTTTCTCTCTTTGCAGTTGTCCTTGCAGGCTGTTTTGAAATTTTTAGCCAGGATTAGTATGGTTGGGCTGATGTGAATTTATTTCAGCTGATACCAATATTTCACTTGCTATTGTGGCTGAGAGCCGATAATGGCAGATGTCGATGACTCCATTGAAATTAATAATAGCCATTGTTTTACTGAATTAAAATTTATTGAAAATGCACATCTTTCCTTAAACTGTACAATTTCATTTTACTATTATTTCCATTATCTTCTTAGTTATATATTTTGGCTCTCACATAAAGCTTTATTCTTTGCTTTTTTTTAATTTTAATTTTTTTTTTAATTGGGGGTTGGTTGTACGGGGCCCCAATAAGCAGTTTTAGCTTGTTGGTATTCACTGTAAACCCCTGAGTGTCGTTTTTTCAAATGAGTTACTAAATTGGTGGTATTGAATGACTTGACGCAGCAGCCTCCTCACCATTGTATGTGTTGCATATTTCAGTCGGACTCGACTGTCTTCTTTTTGACTCCTCAAAATACATCCAGATGGTAGACGAGGCTTCAGTATTGAACTTTCAAGTGGGCATATGCCTCAATCACGTAATGTTTAACGAGGTGGAGATAATTACCATTCTGACGCTGAAGTTGGAGCTAAAAGTTTATGATAAGCGCTAAACTTCAGTTCAGTTGTAATAGTATTCAATGTAATAGTACAGTGCCCCCCTCGAACTTTGCGACCTTTTGCCACATTTCAGGCTTCAAACATAAAGATATGAAACTGTAATTTTTTGTCAAGAATCAACAACAAGTGGGACACAATCATGAAGTGGAATGAAATTTATTGAATATTTCAAACTTTTTTAACAAATAAACTAAAAAATTGGGCGTGCAAAATTATTCAGCCCCCTTTAACTTAATACTTTGTAGCGCCACCTTTTGCTGCGATTACAGCTGTAAGTCGCTTGGGGTATGTCTCTGTCAGTTTGTCACATCGAGAGACTGAAGTTTTTTCCTCCTTGCAAAACAGCTCTAGCTCAGTGAGGTTGGATGGAGAGCATTTGTGAACAGCAGTTTTCAGTTCTTTCCACAGATTCTCGATTGGATTCAGGTCTGGAATTTGACTTGGCCATTCTAACACCTGGATATGTTTATTTGTGAACCATTCCATTGTAGATTTTGCTTTATGTTTTGGATCATTGTCTTGTTGGAAGACAAATCTCCGTCCCAGTCTCAGGTCTTTTGCAGACTCCATCAGGTTTTCTTCCAGAATGGTCCTGTATTTGGCTCCATCCATCTTCCCATCAATTTTAACCATCTTCCCTGTCCCTGCTGAAGAAAAGCAGGCCCAAACCATGATGCTGCCACCACCATGTTTGACAGTGGGGATGGTGTGTTCAGGGTGATGAGCTGTGTTGCTTTAACGCCAAACATAATGTTTTGCATTGTTGCCAAAAACTTCGATTTTGGTTTCATCTGAGCAGAGCACCTTCTTCCACATGTTTGGTGTGTCTCCCAGGTGGCTTGTGGCAAACTTTAAACAACACTTTTTATGGATATTTTTAAGAAATGGCTTTCTTCTTGCCACTCTTCCATAAAGGCCAGATTTGTGCAGTATACGACTGATTGTTGTCCTATGGACAGAGTCTCCCACCTCAGCTGTAGATCTCTGCAGTTCATCCAGAGTGATCATGGGCCTCTTGGCTGCATCTCTGATCAGTCTTCTCCTTGTATGAGCTGAAAGTTTAGAGGGCCAGGTCTTGGTAGATTTGCAGTGGTCTGATACTCCTTCCATTTCAATATTATCGCTTGCACAGTGTTACTTGGGATGTTTAAAGCTTGGGAAATGTTTTTGTATCCAAATCCGGCTTTAAACTTCTCCACAACAGTATCTCGGACCTGCCTGGTGTGTTCCTTGTTCTTCATGATGCTCTCTGCGCTTTAAACGGACCTCTGAGACTATCACAGTGCAGGTGCATTTATACGGAGACTTGATTACACACAGGTGGATTCCATTTATCATCATTAGTCATTTAGGTCAACATTGGATCATTCAGAGAGCCTCACTGAACTTCTGGAGAGAGTTTGCTGCACTGAAAGTAAAGGGGCTGAATAATTTTGCACGACCAATTTTTCAGTTTTTTATTTGTTAAAAAAGTTTGAAATATCCAATAAATTTCGTTCCACTTCATGATTGTGTCCCACTTGTTGTTGATTCTTCATAAAAAATTACAGTTTCATATCTTTATGTTTTGAAGCCTGAAATGTGGCAAAAGGTCGCAAAGTTCAAGGGGGCCGAATACTTTCGCAATGCACTTTATGTTGCGGGGTCCCATTTTACATTTCCTAACATAAGGCAAGCAGGAAAGGTCCCTAAGCTGCTTTTGGGGAGTGGTGTCTGAGACAGGGACTAGGGGTGTGACGATAACCGCATCACCGCAATAATGAGATGCCTACCGCGGTGTGAGGTCATCACGATTTTTTTGGGGGGGTTATATTTAGTTTAATATTAAGTTTTGTTTTGTAAAAAGACTTTCTTTCGTTTTGTACAAATTGTCTCTTAATTTTAATAAAGGTTTCTTCGGCCAATTGCATGTATTTAATAAATAAGAACCAAATAAGTAGACTGAGGTCGCGGAAGCGATCGCTTTCATTGCTCATGAACTGGAGCACGTCTCTGAAAAAAAAACTGAAACTGAAACTCAGCAGGTTTGCCTTACAGACATGAGAAATATGTAGCCTCATATGTGTAGAGACGAAAAGGGGGGGTCGGTTAACCGCCAAATCGCGATTCTTGTTGCTTCATCACCGCGGTAAGAAAAAATCCCATACCGTCACAGCCCTAACAGGGACGGCATTAACTGTATAAAGGGTTCTTAAGTACGTAACACTATATCTTTAGTACAGTGTGATGTCTTAATAAAAGTTTTTTTTATTTGTACATGTTTTATTAAACGTGAGTCATCCTGTTACATTTGCAGGTCAGGATGTGGTGTTCGAGAGCCTTGGAGAGAGTCTGCTCAAAAACGCCTTCTTGGGCTACAACGCGTGCATCTTTGCTTACGGACAAACAGGTAGCACTAATGGATCATTTGTGATGTTGCACTGAAGAAATAAACTATGTACTTCTTCACACCATGTTCCTGCTAAGTCTGTAAAAAGCAGGTAATATTTTGTTCTATTCCATTTAGTGTTACATTACTGGAGTTGAATATAAATTTCACATGCATCGTAACTATTTCTGAACTAAACTTTTAGAATTAGAAATAAGTAATTTTATCTAACATTCTGACAGTATTTTCAGTTGTTAAAGTTTGTTAAAAATGTCAGTATAAAGTTCAATATAAAGGAATACATCAGACAAAAATAAAGTTTCCAGTCAACATAACACTTTTTGTTTTTGTCTGATTCTCAGACTCATGTTCCAGGGGTGAGAAAACAAAGCACTGATGTAGGAAAAGCAAATATATATATACTTTAGAGCACATTTATGATTTAAGATCATCTGACTTTATTAAAGTGAAATCACTATCGTATTTATTTCTACTGTGTTTGTTCTTAACGGCATGTCCCTTTAGAATGGTATTGTAAAAACACAATGCTAAAACAAAGAAGTAGCTCATTTCAAGTAAGAATTTAAGTAACAAACCTAACCTACTGAGCTAACAAACACCCTCCTCTAGAATGCCATACAGTTTATTAGCTTTTGATTTTTTGCTTCTGGTTGGTTAAAGGAAGGACGGGATGCCTTTGACTTCAGTCACTTCCTGTTACCAGCAGCATCCGTTTCAGTTTGCCAATGGCTTCTCTGCTGTGACTGGAACAGTTTGTCAGTGAGAAAGAACTCGTATCGTTTAATTAGAGCTTCGTTACAGACTGGTATTTTAAAAGAGCAAGACACATTGACCTTTTCTGATGGCACTTTCACAAAGACCTCATGAAGATCCCCACTGCCAAACATATGTTTGTACAACATGTACATCATGAAGTGACATTGCTCTTACACTGTAAAAATCAAATCTGTAAAGTTTATGGTAATGGCTGTAAAAAAAAATTTGTTTTTTCAAAGTTACAGTAAGATTGTTGATTTTACAGTTCTAGCTAAAATCTTGATAAAAACATTTACTGTTAAAATTAAGTATTTCCTATTCTTTAAAATTGAGTTAAACTGTAGATTTCCCATTTCAGAGATTTTTCAAAGCACTCACTCACTGTGCAGAACAATAAAGTGTCAACTTAATAAGTGTGTCTCTAGGTCAAAGGGAATTATCAGATAAACACTGGAACATGTTCCAAGACCTTTTTTTGAACAAAATTAACATTTATTTTTAGTCTGTTAAAACCCAGTCTATAACTTTTCTCTGTCAATGTCAGTCGTGGACTGACCATGACTCCTCACTGAATAAATACTGTTGAGTAAATACTGCTGTATTTTTGTTCAAAAAGTGTTAACCAAATTATTTAAAGTGATAATTACATGTTAGCAAAAATCTAAATATCTAAATATCTCAGGATAGAGTGTAAGTTCCTTTACAGTTCATCAAAGAGTCTCAGGAGGAAAGTTGGGTCTGAGTCACAAGTAAAAGTTATTATTATAAAGAGTGTGATCCTGTCCCGTCTCTGTGAATGTTACTTATGGTGTTGACCTGCTCACTTTCTCAAAAATAATGTATTTCCAGGTTGTATATATGGTTCAAACTCTGTTTCTAAAAAGAAAAAATTCATTTTAACAATAAAATGTATCTAAAACCGTTTTAAAAATCAACAACACTAATATAATTTTACTGTAAGAGCCTGTATTTTTAACAGTGAAATTCTGGCAACCACAGCTGCCAGTTTATCGTAAATTCTACAGAAGTTTTATTTTATTTTTTAGTGTAGCTTATGTAAGCTGTCTTTTTTAAGCTTATATATGACATGGTTTGAGGTGGTTCAAAGATTTGCTGGATACTTTTTGTGTACAGGCTCTGGGAAGTCCTACACAATGATGGGCTCAGCGGAGCATCCCGGCCTGATCCCTCGCCTCTGCAGCTCTCTGTTCAGCCGGATTGAACTGGAGGTCAGGGAAGGAGAGAGCTTTACTGTGGAGGTGTCCTACATGGAGATCTACAACGAGAAAGTCCGAGACCTGCTGGACCCTAAAGGGTACTGAGGCGACTCAAAAGTCGTTGATGCATGTAGTTTGGTTTGCTCTACTCTTGGCATTTTAAATATCGAACCAATTCTTGAATGAAGGTTGTCATACAAAACTTCCTAAATCTTCTTCATCCTCATAGAATTTGTAAGAAAGTTCTGATTGTGATTGATGAAGCGTGCTCTCTCAAACAGTGTGATTTTTTTTCTATGTCCATAACTCAATGGTGCTCTCTCCTCATTAACATGTTAAAGTGGCACTTTGCAGGTCTGGCAGTTTCTTTGCTGTTTTTTGTTTGTATTTTTCTCAGTGTGAGGGACAGTGCATGTTAATGAACATACGTACATGAAACACAGCCACATGAATGTAAACATGCCAGATTGTAGCCTTAGGCTAATTTCACAACATTCTCAAGCATTTATACATCAGAGCAACAATCACGCATTCATACACCAGTGAACTTCCCGTTTGACCATAAGCAATGGTTTTCTCTGCTTTAGCTTCTTTGACGCCGGCTCTGCCACGATGAATGTCTAAGACTGACTGGGGTAATTGCTTGTGTGTAGTGTCGTTAAGCAATTAGTTTCTCGTGAGACCCGAGACTCCTGCAAGACTTTTTGAATCCAGTGGGTCACCGGCCATATTTTGCAAGGCTGGTTTTTCCACTAAGAAGCACCAGACAGACCCCATTTACCGAGAAATGAGCCATTTACCCATCACAATGACTCCCAAGCTGTTAAGGTAAAAAAAAAAACCTGCAAAGTGCCTCTTTAACGTGAAATTTACACAGCATGCCTATATATGGACAAAAGCAGAGAAGCCATGAGAGAAACAAGAAATGTGCAGCAGTCTGCCAACTGTTGCATAGTAAATCAAATAATTTGTTGCAGTGTAAGTCTGATAAAATTACACAAAGTGTTCATTTCAGGTCTGTGGGGGGCTTCACCTTGTTCTTGAGATTTGTTCTTAAAACAAGGTCTTTTTCAGAAAACTTAGAAATTTCTACAAACAGTATTGTTCAAAATTATAGTACAATGTGACTAACCAGAATAATCCAGGTTTTTAGCATATTTTTTTATTGCCAAGTGGCAACCAAGTTACCAGTAGGTGCAGTAGATTCTCAGAAAACAAACAAGACCCAGCATTCATGATATGCACGCTCTTAAGGGGCAATTAGTTTTAAATTTAAAATAAAAAAAAAAAAAAGCAGTGCCTGCCGTTGACTGTACAAACAGAAAACTATTTTGTACAATTGTTTTTGTTTCTAGGATTAGGATCCTGTGAATCACTAAACTAATATTTAGACCTATGATTATGTCTAAATATTAGATTATTAAGATTATGACCACAGTTTTTGGTCAGTTTTGGTCATCTGTGTGGCACCTCTCAGCTGTTTTTCCACTCCATGATTCTTTAACAACATTCCACAATTCATTTACATTTCTTGGTTTTGCTTCAGAAACAGCTTCTCGATTGGATTAAGGTCCAGGGAATGGGCTGGACACTCCATAACATTATTTTGTTGGTTTGGAACCAAGACTTTGCTTGTTTAGTGTGTTTGGGGTCATTGTCTTGTTGAAACAAACATTTCAAAGGCATGTCCTCCTCAGCATAAGGTAACATGACCTCTTCAAGTATTTTGACAAATGCAAACTGATCCATAATCCCTGGTATGTGATAAATAGGTCCAACACCATAGTAGGAGAAACATGCCCATATCATGATGCTTTCTTCACTGTGTGCTGTGGCTTGAATTCAGAGTTTGGGGGTCGTCTCACAAACTGTCTGTGGCCCTTGGACCCAAAAAAGAACAGTTTTAGTCTCATCAGTCCACAAAATGTTCCTCCATTTCTCTTTAGGCCAGTTGTGTGTTCTTTGCAAATTGTAACCTCTTCTGCACATGCTTTTTTTTAAACGGAGGAGGATTCTTGAAAATAGATTAGCTTCACACAGACGTCTTCTAACTGTCACAGTACTTACAGGTAACTCCAGACTGTCTTTGATCCTGGAGCTGATCATTGGCTGAGCCTTTGTCATTCTGGTTATTCTTCGATCCATTTTGGTTGTCTTCCATTTTCTTACACATCTCTCTGGTTTTACTCTCCATTTTAAAGCATTGGAGAGCATTTTAGCTGAACAGCCTATTATTTTTTTGCACCTCTTTATAGGCTTTCTTCTACTCCAAGTTTTTAATCAAAGTACGCTGTTCTTTTGAACAATGTCTTAAATGACTAATTTTAATTTTCACACCTGTTTTTTTTTACAAAATTGATGAACTCGGTGATTGAATGCCACACTATTTTTTTTTTTTTTTTTGAACACACCCCTTTCAACTAATTGCCCAATTGCACAGCCTTAAGAGAGAGCGTGCATATCATGAATGCTGGGTTTTGTTTGTTTTCTGAGAATCTACTGCACCTGGTAACTTGTTTGACACTTAGCAATAAAAGATACAAAAAAATTCTAATTAGTCACATTGTACTGTGCTATTATTTTGAACAATACTGTATGAAGCTTCATAAAAGAGGCCAAATGTCATCAAGAATGAGTCAATCCTGTATGGAATCATGTAAAGGCTAGAGGTAACCAAACTGCTGTATACTGTTTGTTGTCCCCTTTTTTTTATTATTGCCCAATCAGAAAAATCAAGAGAGCTGCAGCAGTTCTCTGCAATATACAAAGCAAACGCAGTGTTTTCAATTCACAAAGCAAGAGCCGAAAGATTTAGACACTTTATCTAAAACAAGAAAAACTACAACTTTTAGCTTTCTTCCTTCTTCACACATGAATGAGAAAATGAGAAGTTTCATTTCAAGCTGCGGAAGTTTCTGACTCTGTAGTTTGTGAAGTTTCAATTGAACACGAGAGGAATAGTTATTTATAATTTATATATAAATTTAAAAAGGGAGGTAGTGGGATACCATACCGATCCTGTGGTTACTGTATGTCTCAGGTCAAATCAGTGCTCAGAATTTCACTGCATGTAAATACACGGACAATTGTCTGTTTTGTTAGCATTCATCTCAAGTTCCAGCTCAAGTGTTGAGATTTCTTGCTTGGTGAACACTGAGGTTATTGTATAACAGTCAGACACATACAGGACAATCGCGCCAGAGTTTAACCAAACAACACACCTAGCTGTCATTTGCCTAAACAAGCACTCTTTTTTTTAAATTTTAGGCTTTCGTACATTTGAATTGTTGATCAATAATCTCTTTACTGTATTTTATTTTTTTAATCTAGAAGCCGACAAGCGCTGAAAGTGAGGGAGCACAAGGTTTTGGGGCCTTATGTTGACGGTCTCTCTCGCCTGGCTGTAGCCTGCTATAAGGTATTGAACAAAATATTGACTCTAAACAGAACTCTGCTTAATTCAGCTTTTATTGCTGCATCGTCAAGGGATACATGTTATTACAGACAGACAAGGAGTGTGTTATTTGTCTTGTTTTCTGCTTGTTTGGCAGGATATTGAGTCTCTTATGTCGGAGGGGAATAAATCTCGCACTGTGGCAGCTACAAACATGAACGAAGAGAGCAGCAGATCCCACGGCGTGTTCAACATTACCCTCACGCACACGCTCATGGACCTGCGATCTGGGGTACAACACCTCCCATCAACAGGAATGCTAATAAGCCCGCTGTGCATAGGTCCACTCAGTGATGTTTTAATATGTTTGATCCAGACGAGCGGAGAGAAGGTGAGCAAGCTGAGCCTCGTGGATCTCGCCGGCAGTGAGCGGGCAGCCAAAACTGGAGCAGCGGGAGAAAGGTTGAAAGAAGGCAGTAACATTAATAAGTGAGTGTGATAATCAAACTGTACGGCACAACACCAAAGATTCTCACTAGTACATGCCGTTTCCTGAAAGTGTTACATGTTTTAAGTTTACATACCCTGGGCCGTTTTTCAGAAAATATGAATGAATATGAATTTTTCACTCATAGTTAGTGGTTAGGTGAAGCCATTTATTGTAAAACAACTGTGTTTGCTCTTTTTATATCGTAATAAAAACAGAAGCTACCCAAATGACCCTAATCAAAGGTTTACATACCCTGACAATTTTGGCCTGATAACATGCACAAGTTGACACAAACAGGTTTGAATGGCTCCTAAAGGTAACCATCCTTGTGATCTGTTTGCTTGTAATCAATGTGTGTGTATAAAAGGTCAGTAAGTTTCTGTGCTCTTGACAGACCCTTGCACCTTTCATCCAGTGCTGCACTGATGTTTCTGTATTCTGAGTCAATGGATCTGTGGGAAAAGGTAATTGTACTGTAGAAAACAGGAAAGGGATATAAAAAGATATCCAAGGAATTGAGAATGCCAATCAGCAGTTTTCAAACTCTAAAGAAGTGGAATTCTGTTGAAACTAAACCATGGTCAGATAGAAAATTTTAGAAAATTGTTCGGGATGCAAAGAAAAACCCACAAGTAATTTCAGCTGAAATACAGAAAATAAAGTGGTGTGACTGTCAAGATCTACAATAAGGAGGCACTTGAAGAAAAATGTGCTACATGGCGGAGTCACCAGAAGAAAGCCATTACTACGCAAATGCCACAAAACAGCCAGCTTACAATACGCCAAACGGCACAGAGACAAGCCTCAAAACTTCAAACCTCAAAAAGTTATTTGGAGTGATGAGACCAAAATTTAACTTTTTGGCCTCAACCATAAACACTACAATCAGAGTCAAGGCCTATGATGAAAGGTACACTATTCCTGCTGTGAAACATAGAGGTGGATTGCTGACGTTTTGGGGATGTGTGAGCTACAAAGGCACAGGAAAACTTTGGCAAGATGATGGCAAGATGAATGCAGCATGTTATGTGAAAATAATGGTGGAAAATTTGAACTCATCAGCCCAGAAGCTGCACATGGTACGTACTTGGACGTTCCAACATAACAACAATCAAAAGCAAAAAGTCGACCTGTCATTGGCTACAGCAGCATAAAGTGAAGGTTCTGGACTGACCATCTCAGTCTCCTGACCTCAATATCAGTGACCACTCTGGAGAGATCTCAAACGTGCAGTTCGTGCAGGACAGCCCAAGAATTTACAGGAACTGGAGGCTTTTTGCCAAAAAGAATGGGCTGCTTTACCATCTGTGAAAATAAAGAGCCTCATCCACAACTACCACAAAAGACTTCAAGATATTATTGATGTTAAAGGTGGCAATACACGGTATTATGAACGGGCCTATGTAAACTATTGATCAGGGTCATTTGGGTATCTCCAGTTATTATGATTTAAATGGTGTTAACACAATTGTTTGACGATTAATGGTTTCACCTAACCACTAACTATTCAGTTGTTAGGGTTCTTAAAATAAAGGAAAAAAACAAATGAATTGATTCAGACTTCATCATCTATAGACTGATTGTACAGTCTTATTGCTGTCAGAAAGAAGGAGTTCAAATTATTGCTGTAGTCCAATTTATAACAGAGTTTTAAACTGATGTATTAAGACCATACTCCTACTGGGGTTATTGGAATTTCTCTAAATCTGAGTAACACACCTGAATAATGTGGCTTGTTGGATTTTTGCTGTATGTATACAGCTTAAGGTCGGACACAGCATACTGAGCATGCTCCAGAGTCGGACAGAGACACAGAGTAACGCAGAGACAAACAGAAAAACATGAAGAGTAATGTTTATAACCATACTCTCTCATTTTTAGAGCAAAGAAACAAAAGGCTCTTACAATTCCTCTTTTTAAGACTGAAACAGACATATTCCATGCACTGATTATAAGAATGTAGTGTCAAATAAAATGTTTATCTTCTGGCTGGTAAAAGACATTTTATCTTTGTTATTATAACATTCTGTTCCATGTTCTGTTCCGCGTTACTGTCTGGTTTGGAGAGAACTACTCTACCTTTTCCCTCTATCCAGGTCTCTGAGTACTCTGGGTCTAGTAATCTCAGCCTTGGCTGATCAGGGAGCTGGAAAGAACAAGTTTGTTCCCTACAGAGACTCTGTGCTCACCTGGCTGCTCAAGGTACAAACTTAGACACATTAAAATAACTTTGTCCTTCAAACTAAAACATAATGCAGACTGATATTTAGTAAGTCAGTGTTAGGCACTGTTTAGAAAGGTTTTACTATATTATATAATAGTACAAACATCTGAAATAAATGCGTAGTTCTTAATTATTCATTAATAATTATACTAAATTGAAAAGTTTCCAATTTATAAAAGTGGAGACAGCCACCCATTTACAAACTACAGACCTATCTCCATATTGATCCAACTATCCAAAATTCTAGAAAAACTTCTCATTACTCGTTTAGATGGTTTAATTGCAAAACACAACCTATTTAATTACAGTCATTATGGCTTTAGATAAATCAACAGCACTGGCATTAATTGATCTAACTGCGGAAATAACAAATAATACTGATTTTTAAAAAAATGGACTCAATAGGTATATTCATAGACTTTCAGAAAGCGTTTGACACAAAAGATCATGCAATACTTTGGGAGTAAGGGGAATCACACATAACTGGGTACAATCAAATTTAACTGAAAGACAGCAGTATGTACACTTGGGTGAACGCATATCAAGATGGTTCCCCAGGGATCAGTACTGGGACCAAAACTATTTTTGATCTATATAAATGATTCCTATTTGCGGATGATACCACTATATTGTATTCAGGAAATGACCTACAACTAAATGTAACTGAGATTACAAAAAACCGAATGAAGGATTGGTTCAACAGTAATATGTTGTCATTAAATATAACAAAAAAAAAACAAATGTATGCTATTTAGAAAACATAGAAAAGATGATCAAATTGAGATACTTACTGATAAATTAAAAATAGAAAGAGTGTGGGGAGGAGACCGGGAATCAAACCAGCAACCTTTTGGTTGAGAGACAACCGCTCTAACACTGAGCCACTGTCACTGCAAAACTGGAAAGACAGTTTTCAGTTTTTCTGAGTCGTTACAGTGGACCTGACCTGCTCTCTGCATTTTTATTTATTATCCTTTATTATCTCCGGGGGAAATTCCTTGTCAGCAGCCACACCAGGGGGCGCCTAGGATGTGTTTTTTTTTTTTTTGTGTGTGTGTGTGTTGATGGAGAAAACCGGAGTACCTGGAGGAGCATGGGAAGAACATGCTTGGTTGGTTTATTTGTAGACTTCTCATTATCCATCAACCTACTGTCTGTGTAGCTACTCCTATAAATTCCCTTTTTTAATTAAAATAAAATAAAAATAGGGTCAGTTTTATATCAGCATAATGTTTTTTTCCTCTCAGTAAAACTCTGCTCTCTGCTGTATTTCTAGGACAGTTTGGGCGGGAACAGCCGCACTGCGATGGTAGCCACCATCAGCCCTGCAGCCGACAACTACGATGAGACACTGTCCACACTGAGGTACGCTGACAGAGCCAAGAGCATCATCAACCACGCTGTGGTCAACGAGGACCCCAACGCCCGCATCATCAGAGAGCTGCGGGAGGAGGTGGACAAACTGAGGGAGCAGCTCACGGAGGCTGAGGTTCAGACAATGACCACTTTTGATGTGTGCTGTGGCTCTAGAAGTCTGAAGGGAGTTTAATCCAGATTATTCCACTTTTTAGTCCATGAAGGCTCCTGATCTGAAGGAGCGACTGGAGGAGTCTGAGAAACTGATCCAGGAAATGACAGTCACCTGGGAAGACAAACTCCGCAAGACTGAAGCTATCGCACAGGTAATAATAATCAGAAATTCATTCAATAATACTGTGAAAAATGTATAATGCTGATTTCATGACAATATATGAAACATAAAGTTTGGTCCTAATTGAGCACAATGCAATCAAATTGAATGTATGAATCAATCGGTTTAAAAAGATGTAGGTGTATTCATGTCCATTTGTTTGTGTTTGTTCAGGAGCGTCAGAAGCAGCTGGAGAGCCTGGGCATCTCTCTGCAGTCATCTGGGATCAGATTGGTGGACGACAAGTGTTTCCTGGTAAACCTCAACGCTGACCCTGCCCTGAATGAGCTGCTGGTTTACTACCTCAAGGTACAGGACACGCTGTTCTTTTTTTCTTATGAGTTGTACTTCTAGATTGTTCTGTTTCCATTCTGTTCTTTTTGTGTCAGGACCACACCAGGGTGGGCTCAGCGGACTCCCAGGACATCCAGTTGTGTGGGATGGCCATCCAGGCTGAGCACTGTGTCATTGACCTCATTGAAAACACTGTTGTACTGACACCTCACCGCAACGCTCGGTATGTTCACTACTTATTATTCAGTTAGTTATTCAGTTAATTGAAAAATGTTTAACACCATACAAGCCTCCACATAGCCTTACATCCTCGGGCAGGTCTCTGTTAGCAGTTCAAAGGTCGAGACTAAAGACTTAAGGTGATAGGGCCTTTTCAGTCAGAGGCCCTCAACTTTGGAACGATATTATCAATTTTTTTTATTATACTTTGTTTTTTGTTTTTCCCATTACAGTAGCCCAACCATTGTCCCCACACTCTACGGAGGGGCCTGGCAAAGATAGTTTGCAACCCTCCGACCAAGATGGGGAGGGGTCCTTTCCAGGGGGTTTTGGGGCTAAACCAAATTGGGGGAAAGAAAAAACAAAAAATAGAACCAATTGTTTCTCTATGTCCATCTGATTTAAATTGTGTTGTTTTGTTTTATACTTGCTTTGTCAAGCACTTTGTAAACCTTGTTTACTGCTATATAAATTAAGATTATTATTGTTGTTGTTGTTGTTTTGTTGTTGTTGTTATTATGAGCTGAGCATGGTAAACATTAGATCATAAATATGTACATCTGATAAAATGATGAAATGTATAATAAAGAAAATTACATAAAAATCATACATAGTTCTTCCTGTTTAACACTTTTGCATAATGTTTCAAATCAACATCCCATTGCTTTTCTATAGTTGTAAATACGGACTGTAAATTTGGGTCTGTTTTTTTTATTAATTTATTTTAATTTATTTATTTTGTTAAATGCCAAAAATGTATAAACGGCTGAAACACTTAAGAGTTTGTGTAGCAATTGTTTAATCAGTCTTAAACTACATTATTTGAATAATTTAAAATAATAGGAGTAGCTGGTTCTAATCTCTGATTATTGTTGTTTCTCCTGTAGAACCTGGGTGAATGGCTCTGTAGTGGCCAGTCCTGTGGAGCTGCATCATGGAGACAGAATCCTGTGGGGCAACAATCACTTCTTCAGGTCTGTGGGTGTGTTGTTTTTGAATGTTAATGTCCACTGGTTTCTTCCTTTTTTTCTCAACGATTTCCTCTTTTGTAACATTTACTTCAATAACCCCAGGATCAGCCTGCCCAAACAAAAGCCTCACACCGCAGTGGAGGGAGAGGAGGGCAGCACTGCCACAAAACTGTGTCTGAGCACCGACCGGGTGGAGGCGGACCCCGATGCTTACAGCGACGTGTCCAGCGAGCGCAGCTTCAGTTATGAGTCGGCGCAGGCAGAGGTCATGATGAAAGGCATGGGCATCAACGGTGAGCTGCACCTGATGCCTTTCAGACATGTTTTCAACAATGTGTTCATTTACATTTTGATGTCAGGAGAAAGTCTAGGTATTGTCCCGGTGTTTTTTCTAAGGGGCAGGCGGAGGGGTATGAGGTGTATTCACTGCTACTTCTACGTCCTGTGCAGCCGCCTCATAACAAGCCTCGTAAACAACACTCATCATTAGGGCTGTGAAGGTCACAATGACAACCGTGCCACTTACACTAACACTCAAAAAAATACAAAGTTTTGTAGTGTATATAATTTTAATAATCATAACAATTGCAATAGCACTGGGTATAAAAGAAGTTTGGCCAGAGCGGCCAGATGGTTCGAGAGAGGTGTGAAGGAACCATTTTTGTTAAAATTGAAAAAGCCCTCTCTGAACAGATGAGGTTTCCTCAGATTCATGTTGTCTAATGTTTTGAAACCTAAATCAAAACAGTTTCACTCTAGAACAATAACAACACCTGAATGGAACAGTGTCACTAACGACTCACCTGAGCTTTAACAACTCTCACATCAGGAGTCACACTGTCCTTTCAGAGCTAACAACTATGAGACCAGATCAGCCTGGTCCATCAGGTTTGGTTTCAGGTCAAACTCCTCCTTCTAGAGATAAAGCTCAGCTCTCTTACCAGATGATCTCAGAATTGAAAAAGTCTCTTGGAATTAGAGACAAAAAGTCTTCACCTTGTATCAAAAACAAAGTTTTCTCAAAGCTTTCTGCATCTCAAACAGTCCTACAACATACTGTTTTAACCCCTCTCCATCCCACCATAGACTTACTGCAGGTCTATGGGAAACAATGAGTATTTATCATATCTCCAAATTTCCCACAATGCAGTTTATGTAAAGAAGAAAATTCTTTCAAACCCAAACATAGCCTGGCACTGAGCTCTCTGTATATTCTATATAGAGGAACTCTTGCTAACAAGGGGCTCACCCAAGTCTCTTGCTCAAAACAGTCAAGATGGACCGCGGGACTGCCAAGAGTATGTTCGCCTCTACTGTTCAGTCAGTTTTAAATAATTAAGACAACATTACTTGTTTAAAACCTCAACAGACAGAGCTAAGATCATTCCTTTTTAAAGATGTCTTTGCACGCCATGTTGGTTTGTTTACTTCTTTGTAGATTGTTGCATAGCTAATGTCAGTTGCTTTTCCCCGTCTTGAGGAAAACGAGCTGGCATTTAGCTTTCCCTGGCTTGCCAGCCTAACCAAAAAACACAATATGGTAAAAATTGAAAATTTGGATCAGCCCAAACTTTGCAGAAACTAAAAAAATGCATTAAGTTATTTGGGTTATTATATTATAATTTTTTATCCTTTATTTATCATTTTGAATGAAAAGCTCCTTTTTCTATTTAATGCCTAAAAGAATAAACCCATTTATCTTTCAGACCCCTTGCAGTCGGTGTTGCAAACGCTGGAGAAGCAGCACGAGGAGGAGAAGCGCTGTGCTCTGGAGCGGCAAAGACTGATTTACGAGCAGGAGTTACAGCAGCTGCGGCGGAAGCTCACTCCTGAAAAGCCTTCTCATCTCACCCTGGACCCAGCTCACCCCGCTCCTGCCTCAGGGGCGTCACCCAACTCTGAGCGACGCACGCGGCGCTGGAGCGAGGACAGGTAACAGATCAGACAGTGTTTAGTGTCATCCGTACTCAAGAAAAATAGAAGTAGCCTCGTTTCCACTGGAGCCGTACAGAGCGGGTCAGCTCAGTGAGTGTACCCTTCCCACTTAAAGGAGTGTGTTACGTTTTTTCAAAATGGTAAAGCTAAACAAGGCTGGTTGGACAATTGTTAATCCTCACTTGGGTGAAACTGAAAAGCAAAAACATTAAACGGAAATGTTTTTCTAATAATTTACGCTTTGTTCTTTTGATAAACCTCATACAGAAGACGTGCTAATTCTTATCCTGACGACAAAGCTATCGTTTATTAGCAACAGCTGTGTTAGAGGCAAGGCCATTTTATTTATATACAATTGTGCCCATAGGTTTACATACCCTGGTTTAATTTATTTACTTTTTTTTTTTGGCCACTTTTCATTGAATATATAACACCAAAAACTTTTTTCCACTCATGGTTAGTGGTTGGGTGAAGCCAATAATTGTCTGCATTTCTGTTTACTCTATTTAAATTCTAATAACAGAAATTACCCAGATGACCCTGATTTAAAAAGTTTATATACCCCAGTTCTTAATACCGTGTATTGCCACCTTTAACATCAATGACAGCTTGAAGTCTTTTGTGGTAGTTGTGGATGATGCTTTTTGATTCTTGATTTGATTCTTTTTGGTAAATTCTTGGACTGTCTTGCATGAACTCCATGTTTGAGATCTGCCCGGTCAGGAGACTGAGATGGCCGGTCCAGAACCTTCACTTTATGTTGCTGTAGCCAATGACAGGTCGACTTGGCCTTGTGCTTTGGCTCTTTTTTATGTTGGAATGTCCAAGTGCGTCCCATGCGCAGCTTCCAGGCCGATGAGTGCAATTTTTTCTCTAGTATAACATGCTGCATTCATTTTTTTCCTGTGCCTTTGTAGCTCACACATCCCCAAAACATCAGCGACCCACCTCCATGTTTCACAGAAGGAATGGTGTACCTTTCATCATCAGTCCTTGTTCAAATGTAACATTTATGGTTGTCCAAATGACTTTGTTCCAGATGTTTTGAGGCTTGTTTCTGTGCTGTTTGGGGTATTGTAAGCGGGATGCTTTGTGGCATTTGCGTAGTAATGGCTTTTTTCTGGCAACTCGATAATACAGCCCATTTGCCCAAGTGCCTCTTTATTGTGCATCTTACATTTACATTTAGTCTTTTAGCAGATGCTTTTATCCAAAGCGAGTGACAAGTGAGGAAAACAATGGACGCAATTTTAACAACACAAGGAATATAAAGCATAAGTGCACCAAAACTAGTCAGTTTAAACCCAGCACAGTAATACAAAGCTAAGGATAGGAGAGAATAATTTTTTTTTTTTTTTTTTTTTTTTTGAAGAAAAGGAAGTAGAACTCAGTGTTTGTCAGTCAGGTGTTGATGGAAGATGTGTTTTCAGGCGTTTTTTAAAGATGGCTACAGAATCTGCTGATCTTGTAGATCATTCCACCAATGTGGAACAGATCCAGAGAAGGTACGTGAGAGTGATTTTTTTTTTTCCCTTTTTGGGATGGTACCACCAGACGTTGTTCATTTGCGGAGCGCAAGGATCTGGCAGACACAGGTGTGTATTAGGAAATGAAGATATGAGGGTGCAGAACCAGTTGAATCTGCGGAACATCTTGAAACTAGCATCCCAAATTATTTTCTTGGTAGTTGTGGCTGAAATTTTTGTTTGTCTACCTACCATGGTTTGGTTTCAACAGAATCCCTAATTTTTCACTTGATTAGAGTTTGAACACTGCTGATTGGCATTCTCAATTCCTTGGATATCTTTTTATATCCCTTTTCTGTTATATACAGTTCTATTATCTTTTTCCACAGATCCTTTCAATTTTTTGCTTTCCCCATGACTCAGAATCCAGAAATGTCAGTGCATCACTGGATGAAAGATGCAAGGGTCTGTTAGGAGCCCAGAAACTCACTGACCTTTTATACACACACACTGATTACAAGCAAACAGATCACAGGTGAGGATGGTTACCTTTAGTAGCCATTCAAACTCATTTGTGTCAACTTGTGTGCATGTTATCAAGCCAAAAAGTTTTTATTATTCATATTCTCTAAAAAATGGCCAGAAAATGAATTCAAACATTGTATTTATCATCTACACTGCATTAAATACAAGCACAACCTGTTCCACAAATGTTAAGTGCATAACTCAATGAATTTAATGTTCAGAAAGCTGTGAATAAACCAGGAACATAGGACCATGTTTCTGAAAATCTGCTTCAAATACGTTCTATTTCATCCCTACTGACCGCCAGAGGGCAGTGCTGAAAGCACTGAATGATCCCTTCGCGCAGTTTGAGTAGTAATACCAACAAAGTCACACCTGTAAGCGCTAGATGACCTTCCAGAGGTTATATTCCAGTGTCATTCGGGGCACAGTTCCTGCAGAATCTTCTCGTGAAAGGCGAGGATTTCGAGTGACAGAGCATCTCTGGATTCATAGAACTGTAGTTACATATACGTAACTTTCGTTCTATTTTATCCCTACTGACCGCCAAAAGGTCAGAGGGCGGTGCTGAAAGCACTGAATGACTATCACCAAAAAAGTCAAAAGAAATTCTTAGTACCAACCTCACTGAGAAGTAAATCTCAAATAAAGACTTTTGGGGCACTTCTGTGACGTCATTGCTTACGTAGCAGATGCCATTTGATAATAATAATAATATTTAAATGTAATTAATTCATTAATATTAATAATAGAAGATTAGATTTATATTGGTCTTTTCTCCCAAGGGACTCAACACGCTTACAGTCCGTTCATTATTCATTCACTCCACAGTCACACACTGGTGGTGGTGGTAAGCTACGTTCGTTGCGACAGCGGCTCTGGGGCCAACTGACGGAGACGTGGCAGCCATTTTTTACCTACGGCCTCTCTGACCATCACGACCAAACATTCTCACACATTTAGTGCGGTCGTACTGATGAAAAATTAAAAACTACAAAGTTCAATAGCAGGTCCTAAAAAAGTCATGTTATGATGGCGTTTTCTTGTGTCCAGGTCAAAGCACATCAATGCAATAATCATGTCCTTTTTAATCATTTGTTTTTAGATCAGTGGTTCACAAACACTGGATCGGGATCCAAATGTGGTCCGCAATAAGTTAGTTCAAAAATTATGCCAAGAATTATAAACCGCATAAAACCATGACGTAAAGGGAATGGAATTAAAAGGGAAGAATTAGGCTAACAATCCATTTTATAAAATGACCAAACAACCAAACAATTTGGATCACAAATCTGGGATTTTCTCTCTTAAAAAATAATTTTTGAAGTATTTTAGCAATGTTCACCTTAGCACAAATAAGATTCAGAAGTCCTAAAAGTGCAGAATACAGGAGTGCAGGGGTCCTCAATTAAAATCAGCCGAGGTCCGCTTAGTAGCTTTCCTCACCGTGAGGGGTCCGGAAAATTTAAATAAAAGGATATGTGTTTGAATATAATTCTTTAAAGTAAAGTCTCATTTGACCACAAGTACAGCCTCTTAAACAATATGGAGATGAATGTTGATAATCCACTGTTTTCTGTATTTTATCCTTTGTTTACATGAGGTATGTGTGTTTGAGTGTTTAGTTACTACAAAATCAAAAGCTGCTAAAGCTCAGGACCTGGTGGTTTATTGACAACAGCCTGGAATTCTACATATAATGCCTAATACTCCTTTAAAACATGTGTGAGAACATTTTAAATACAAAATCATCAATTCAAGCCAAAACATATTTGTTAAACAAATATGACAAAGATGCCTGTCATAATTGATCTCTTTCTGTTGTCATTCCTCTGAAAACAACAGGAACAAGGGAAAAAGTACTGAGCATTTCTTTAACATTAGCTGTTGCCAATAATTAACTGTTACTGTTTAATTTGCAGGTTCATCTTAAAACAAAATTTAGAATAGAAATATTTATTTCCTGTATTTTCTCCGTGTGGGGTAACATTTTAATTAAAATGCTTATGATTAGTTCTGTAACAGGATTTAGGATTCACACAGAAACTGACACAACTTAAGGAAGACTTAACATGTGTCACTCATCTCCAAACCCTCCTTTCACACCTTTTCTGTTTTTAATCACCCAAATAAACACATGTTAGGTTCAAATGAACGTGAATGCTAATTACTCACGTTTGTAAATTAGGTCAAATAAGTATCTAACCTACAACAGAATAAAGAAGTTGACAGACAAATGTACAACTCACCACATTAGACGTCCTCACTTTCCTCTGAGCTGAGTCTTTTTAATCCTGACATGAAAACTGTCCAGTCCTGGTTCAGTTCTGGATTCATTCTCTGATTATCAAAGCAGTCGGGACTAGAGGATAAAGGGCTGTTGTTCAGCTTTGACACTGACAAGGAGCTGAGGAGCTGAATAAACTAAAATAAACTTTCCCTCTCCGTCCATAACGTCAGTGAATCTTCGTTATGTTTTGCCAAGGCTCAGCTTTTAGATTTTAGTCGTTTCTAACGCATTATCAGGCTACGCTAAACATGTTGAAATTTCCCGCTGCTCTGTCCGTAACCATAATAACCTGATATAGCATAGCTGTCCTAGAAGTGCCGGTTCAAAAATATGTTTTACACAATGCACTTGTAATTATGAATAATGTCTTGCGGTCCAGATCAAAGCCTCTCGAGGTCCGGATCCGGACCGCGGTCCGCCTATTGAGTACCCCCGCAGGAGAGGTTGACTTTCCATTTTATGTGACAGAGAGGCAATGATGACTCGGAGCCTGCGGCGTCTGAAAGAGCAGATCGTCCGGGCAAACCTGCTGTCCCAGGAGGCCAGATTCATCGCCGAGGAGCTGAACAAGAGGACGGAGTACCTGGTAACTCTGCAGATACCTGCGGCCAACCTGGACGCCAACAGGAAGGTATAGGACTGGAATTCAACAACAAGCCCCATTTATGCTCTTTTTGTGATATTGTTAGCAATTATTTCTAACACTATCCCATTTTAGTCATAATTATTGTCATAACAAAATTACCAGCTTGCTTTTCAAACAGGGAGAAATTAATTAATGATGTAGAAATTTCTCAAATCCAAAAAGCAACAATTCCAACATAATATTTCAAACCAAAGTAATAGCACACTAGATCAATTTATTTTGGATTGTTTAAATTTTTGGGATTGTTGGAAGGATGGTGGGACTAGTTAGCGTTAAAATATTAAATCCACCATGTGCTAACATAATAAGGTAAACAACGCAATATTCCTGATAACTTGTCACAGCGTGATGCCGTTCTGAGTGAGCCAGCCATCCAGGTTCGGCGTAAAGGGAAAGGAAAGCAGATCTGGGCCCTGGAGAAGATGGAGAACAGGCTGGTGGACATGAGGGAGCTCTACCAGGAGTGGAAGGACTTTGATGAAGACAACCCCGTGAGTGAACAGGGTAACACTGTACACATCTGTTTTATCTTTTATTTGATCGTCTCTTTCTTTCATTAGGTCATGAGGTCCTACTTCAAGCGGGCCGACCCGTTCTTTGATGAGCAAGAGAACCACAGTCTGATCGGTGTAGCTAATGTCTTCCTGGCCTGTCTGCTCTATGATGTCCGGCTACAGTATGCGGTGCCCATCATCAACCAGAAGGGGGAGGTAAAACACTGTTTTCTGCCACATTAGCTTTATTTTCACTCTGGGCTTTTATTAAATTTATTCAGAATAATCAGGGCAACTGTTTTTGGAATTGTGTGTTGGTATAATTATTGCATCATATAAATGGTGCTCATTAATGTACAACTAATGACTAAATGATGAATATAGTTGTTGCTAATAGTTAACTAATGCTTAATGTGTAAAAGTGTTGGCAGAAAAATTGAATCTAAATATATGCAAGAAGAAATGAGAAAAGAGCAGTTTTTCACATTTGAACGTTATTAAAATTGTGTATGAACATACCTCCCTGTAGAATCTAGTCTGACCAGTCATTTTGAAAGGAATTGACTCTACAATAATTACTGCTGTGACCCTGCTCTTGACATAACGTTAGAATCTAACAATTATCCTTTTACTACAGTCTTTTTATAATGTTTTTTTTTATTGTTTTTAAAACAAAATACCTTCCTGAAGTTTTGTTACACTGCCATACCTGCATTTTCACCCAAACATATTTGCTTTCATCCTTTCAAGATTATAAAGTGTTAAAAAAATAGATACTGATCACTAAAAGTTGGACAATAAACACTAAAAACAATATTGTTTAATAAACTATATTATATCACTTTCAAACCTATGTCCAGATGCCTTTGTTGAAAAATTTTTTGAGTATGTCCTGGATGACTGAGAGCATCCACACACATTAACTAAATGGTACAGAATAATTGAACTAATAAAAAATGGTGAATAGTATTTTGTAATAGTTGAGTGTGAGAGATGTCCTCTGGTGTGGTGCATAAACAAACAAAATTCCCAAAGCATTTCTGATTGTGTGTCAGGTGGCAGGTCGTCTTCATGTGGAGGTGTGGCGAGGCACAGAGAGCTCTGTAGAGGACAGTACAGTCGATGATGCTCTGAGCAGCACAGATGGAGCGCCACAGGAACGCAGACTGGAATGTGTGGTGAGAATGAGCAGACGTCACATCAGTAACACACTCGAGAGCCAACTGTGGCTGTTCAATGTTCATCAAGCACCAAGTACCCATTATAACTTTCTCTCTAATATTTTCTCTCTGTAATTCTCTAATGATGATTCTCTCTGATGTACAGTTGTAATTGTTTAGGCCATTTTTCAAATAACACAAAAAACTTTTTTTCACTCATAATTAATGGTTGGGTGAAGCCATTGTCAAACAATTATGTTTACTCTTTTTAAATCATTATGACAACAGAAACTACTCAACATTGACCCTGATCAAAAGTTTAATACCCTTGTGATTTTGGCCTGATTTATTTATTTTTATTTAACTTTTGGGACATTTTACATTTTATTGAAACAAATAATGCTCATTTGCGTTTGTCCTTCAGGTAAAAATCCTCCAGGCCACAGGACTTCCTCGGCACCTGTCCAACTTTGTGTTCTGTCAGTACCACTTCTGGGGCCAGGAGGAGCCCGTGTTCATCGCCCCTGAGATGGCTTCCTCCAGCTCGTCCTCGGCCTCCAGGGACCCCCAGTGCACGGTGGTCTTTGATTGCACCAAGGTCAGACGTTTGGCAAAAAACAATATACAGTAGGAAAATAAAATGTCATCCAATTTCCCTATATTCACTCAAAATTTTGTTAAATAAATAATATCAGTGTCTTTTTATAGAAGTTAAGGTTTAAAAATGTCTGCATTTCTTGTGTTTTAGGAGCTGATGGTTCCAGTTTCTGAAGACTTTGTGGAGTTTCTGTCTGAGGGAGCAGTAGCTATTGAAATGTATGGCCACAAACAGGTCAACCACCGCAGGAACCTAGCTCTGTGGGACTTAGGAGTCATACAGGCTAAGACCCGATCCTTGAGAGAGAGGTATTGAGAAAACCCTCAATGCCCTCTACATGTCACAGAATCTATACACAGTATGAACAGTGGAAGTGAATGTGTGGTCTCTGTTTACCCCTTAGGTGGAGCGAGGTGACCCGTCGGCTGGAGCTGTGGGTGCAGCTGCTGGAGCTGAACGATGCGGGAGAGTTCACACCTGTTGAGGTTGTTCCTGCCAAAGATGTGCGCACAGGAGGCATCTTTCAGCTCAGACAGGTGCGAGGCTCATCCAATGTTATCTGTTTTAATGACACATTGTTGACATATTTGCTGACTGAAGGATGCACATCATTTGAAACACCAGGGCCAGTCTCGCCGGATTCAGGTGGAGGTCCGCTCAGTCCCAGACTCAGGCACCATGCCCCTCATCGCTGCGTCCATCCTCACCGTGTCGATTGGCGACATCAAGGTCCAACATCAGTCCAAAGGCGGTGAAGCACATTGGGTGAGTGGGACACACAATATATTTGTTATTTAAAAAACATTATAATTTAAGATATTAATTTTTTGTTGCTTTAACGTAATTTTTCAACATTCAGCTTTGTAACTGAATATTTTATTTCTATTTTAGAGTGACAGTGAAGACATGGACAGCTACCAAGTAAGTAGAACAGATGCCAAACTTTTTCACCCAGGTTTTGACAAATTTGTGGCAAATGGCAGGACAGTATACCCTCTATGTCTGCATGTGTCTTATTTAAGAAATTTATGTAAATCTTTGAATGAAATGAATGAACCCTGAGAAAAGGCATATATAGAGATAGAGTATTGACCACGGATTTCCAACCTTTTTTCCTCGGAGAGCTACTTTTACAAAACGTAAATGGCAGAGAGCCACTCCTTTATCATCATTGCTTATTTCAACGCAAACAAAATTAACTTTTTATCAAAACTAAACAATGGAATTCCAAATCCAGAGATACTCGTGTATTGAGTCAGATGACTGGCACTGATGGAGTCAACAAGAGAGGTGCATTGTGGAGTGTAGCCTCTCAGGTTTACTCTTATGGACTCATTTAAATGTTCATCTGTCATTCTGCTTCTGAACTTTGATTTCATCACATTTATGCCAGAAAAGGGTGACTCGGAAAGATATGTAGGCCCAAACAAAGCAAACATTTTCAGAGATGTTTGGTGAAGATGTATCTGGCTCTACAAATCTCCTAAGAAAACTGAGAATGCTGTTGAGACTTTAACTGCACATTATTTTAAAGGTTTAATAATCTCAATTTAAACTTATACAGGATCAACACAGAAAAGTTCAGCCATCTGTCCTGAAATCTCATTCATGTCCACATCCACAAAGGGGTTGGCTATAAATGCCACAGCCTTAACGGCACTAATCATATCAGATATGTGTTTATCTTTGCTTCGTTACTATATGTTCAGGTGGATCATTTTCTAAGTTACATCTGTCAGGAAAGGATGATCAAGTCAAGTCACTCTGATGAATCCTGCATTATTTCCATAAAAGTTTTAAATTCAGCCAGCATGGAAAGAAAACACTGTTGTATTTTAGCCATTTAAAGTCTTTGGGGAGCCCATTGGGCAGAAAGAAAGAAAGATACGTTTTGTTAAATTAAAAATTAACTTCATGCATAGGGCTGGGGAATAAATTGAATTTTAATCATTACAGTCCTAGACAAAGATAATTGTCACAAAACAAATAGTAGTGCTGCACAAGCCAGCTGAACCCACCTACAAAACCGTCCCGCCAGGGGGTACAACTCTGGCCTGTGGGAAAGATTTGGACTTAGCAAAAAAACAGAGAAGATATTAATTGCAGTTTTTAAATAAAACCAACTGCTATTCCTAATTGGTCCACTTGGGTTGCACTGTTTTAGTAAGAGTAATGGCAATTTTGCATTGTCTGTTGAAATTACCCCGTTTCACCCTCATTACCCAAAATGGAGAAAAGTGTAGTCTTTCCTAAAAAATGGACCACTTAAAATGTAATCTGTTTTTACCTGTAGCCGAGAGGTCAGTGATGCAGCAGTGAAAGTTAGCTACGTTATTGCTAGCAAACTAGCATTAGCATCAAAGCCATTTTGTGAGGGTGAGTTTGGGAAAACTAGTCCGGCTCACTTGAGATCAAATTGGGCTGTATGTGGTCCCTGAACAGAATATTACCTAAATTATACAAAGTACTTAAATAACCACCGTGTTGCGGCAGCTTGTCCTGTACAAATTCCGCTTTAGTTACTGCTGTGTGATATTTGGGGTTTTGGTTGCGTGCCTCCAAAAAAAGGAGCCCCATACTACATTTGTGCTATTGTGCTATAGCTAAGAAAGCTATTTATTTGGTACACAGTGGCTGAAGGCCTACATGTAACAAACAGTAAAATGGCTCCAACACACCGTGTTGAAAACGTAAAGAGAATAAGCATTTAATCAATTAAAAACCTTTTCAAAATTAATCAAAATAGCCATGATTAAAATATTCCCTAGTCCTACAAGGTATGTTTAAAGCTAAAGTTGAATCTAGGATGAAACTGCTGCATTGTAAGAGAAATTTTTGTTTATCCCTCATCCACAAAACTATAATTCATAATCTGTGAGTGCATTGGTGCTGTGTGTTCAGGAGGTCGATCTTGAGAGGATGAGGGAACAGTGGTTGGTCACTCTTACTCAGAGACAAGAATATCTGGACCAGCACCTCCAAAAGATTGTCTCCAAAGCAGGTAAAGCTGTTGAACATACCATTAATGTCTGCTGCACATGTAAAGCCATAGTAATACAATTGTCATTACTTGTACATATTATTAGATAAATCCGAAGACGATGTTGAAAGAGAGTCCCAGCTGCTGGAGTGTCGACTGACCCTGACAGAGGAACGCAACGCTGTTCTAGTGCCTTCAGCTGGAAGTGGGATCCCTGGTGCCCCAGTCGAGAGGTGAGTGTATCTGCTGCACTAGTAGCAAATGCTCTAGGCTTTCTTGTACATCTGTATAAAAATATTTCTCTATAAATCAATCAATAATGTAGTGAATTCCACAAGTTTATCAGTGTTTAATGCCACAAACAATTTAGTTGTAACGTTGGCGCCGTTTCTCTTTTAAGCCTGAGGTGTCAATAGTTTGTGGATGTGAACTCGGACAATGACAGTAGTTCAGGTAGATGACTCAAAACAGCTATAAGCTATGCTTGCTATAGCTATGATACACAATTATCTCCTTCCGGTCAACCTTTTAATTAATTTATTTATTTGATTGGGACAGTGCATGAACATTTATGAGACACAGCCACATGAATGTAAACATGCCAGATTGTAGCCGTGGCTAATTTCCATCCGTTGTCCCAACATTCTTACACCATTCACCAGAGCAACAATCACACACATTCATACACCAGTGCTGTGTCACTGGAGGCGTGGAGGGTTAAGTGTCTTGCCCAAGGACACAACGACAGTATGAACTGTGGGGAGAGCGGGAATCGAACCGCCTACCTTCCGGTTGAAAGACGACCGCTCTACCACTGAGCCACTGCTGCCAAGAAATATAATAATAAAACTTTAGACTGTAGGTTTTTCACTGCATGATACTTTTACTCTTTTGTATTAAGCTGATCTCTGGTCAGACATATTTGCAGCTGACAGCAGGGTGCACTTTTAATGCTTCATGTGAAACTAGTGTTTGCTCTGCTCAGATGGGAGTGTGACGCGTTCAAAGAGCTCTTTAGTAAATGAGTTGCAGATGAATCCTCTCTGGGGATGAGCAGTGGGAGCCGTCATCTGCTGTTGTTGTGTTAAAAGGCGTTTAGTCCTGGGCTGACATTGGCGTCTCTCCTTAGGGTTCCTGTCCCTGGAATGGAAACACACATTCCTGTTCTCTTCTTGGATCTCAGTGGTACGTTACTGTCTTTTTGCTGCGTATGTTTGCAAGCTGCTCTGCTTGTTCAATAATGACTGGCTGGATTTTGTGTGTCAGCTGATGATTTCCAGTCCAGTCTGTCAGCGCCGCTGGCCGGAGGACTAGATGCATTCCTTAGTGGAGAGGATGAGGACGAGTTCTTTGACCTTCACATTATTAAACACTACGATCCACAGGTAAGGTGGTGTTTGTGTTATGAACAAACAATGTTACAGATATGGGTAAAAGGGATTTGGGGTCACACTTTATTTTACACTTTGTAATAACATGTAACTACATAGTACATACGTATTAGAATTATGTGTACTTAAATATATTAAGTAGGATTATGGCATGTATGTACTAGGGATTCAACAATACAGCCAATCCACGGTGCCTTGTTTTTTTGCTCACGGTTCAATTCGGTACAATAGAATTAATGGTGCCATTATTTATTTCATTTGGTATTAATTAAACTAGGTGTAGTTGGCTCAGAACCTTTTATGGATATAAAAAAATTATAACCGTTACGTCGCCCGGTATGGCGCAACCGGGGCCCCACCCTGAGGCCAGGCTCAGGGTTGGGGCTTGTATGCGAGCGCCTGGTGGCCAGGTCTTTCCCCACAGGACCCGGCCGGGCTCAGCCCAAAGGAGCGACGTGTGGCCAACCTCCTGTGGGCCTCGGCGACCCAATGCCCGGACACAGAATCTGGCGCTAGGGACATGGAATGTCACCTCGCTGGCGGGGAAGGAGTCTGAGCTTGTGCGGGAGGTTGAGAGATACCAACTAGAGATAGTTGGGCTTACCTCCACGCACAGCTTGGGCTCTGGAACCCAACTCTTCGAGGCTGGACTCTACACTACTCTGGAGTTGCATGCGGTGAGAGGCAGCGGGCTGGTGCGGGCTTGCTCATTGCCCCCCGGCTCAGCCGCCATGTGTTTAGAGTTCACCCCGGAGAACAAGAGGGTTGCTTCTCTCCGTCTTCGGGTCGGGGATACGTCTCTCACTGTTGTTTGTGTTTACGGGCCAAATGGCAGTGCAGAGTACCCGGCCTTCTTGGAATCTCTGGGAGGGGTGCTGGAAAGTGCTCCGACCGGAGACTCCGTCGTTCTACTGGGGACTTCAACGCTCACGTGGGCAGCGACAGTGACACCTGGAGGGGCGTGATTGGGAGGAACGGCCCCACGGATCTGAACTCGAGCGGTGTTCTGTTATTGGACTTTTGTGCTAGTCACGAACACCATGTTCAAGCATAAGGGTGTCCACCAGTGCACATGGCACCAGGACACCCTAGGCCAGGGGTCCTGAATTAAAATCAGCCGAGGTCCGCTTAGTGGCTTTCCTCACCGTGAGGGGTCCGGAAAATTTAAGTTAAAGGATATGTGTTTGAATATAATTCTTTAAAGTAAAGTCTCATTTATTCCACACCTACAGCCTTTTAAAGAAAATGGAGATGAATGTAGATAATCCACTGTTTTCTGTATTTTATCCCTTGTTTACATGAGGAGGATGTTTGAGTGTTTAGCTTTCACCAAACACAGCTCACAGACAAAAGGAAAATACTACAAAATCAAAAGAGGCTAAAGCTAAAGCTCAGGACCTGGTGGTTTATTGACAACAGCCTGGAATTCTACATATAATGCCTAGTACTCCTTTTAAAACATGTGTGAGAACATTTTAAATACATACAAAAAATCATCAATTCAAGCCAAAACATATTTGTTAAACAAATATGACAAAGATGCCTGTCATAATTCATCTCTTTCTGTTGTCATTCCTCTGAAAACAACAGGAACAAGGGAAAATGCACTGAGCATTTCTTTAGCATTATCTGTTGCCAATAATTAACTGTTACTGTTTAATTTGCAGGTTCACCTTAAAACAAAATTTAGAATAGAAATATTTATTTCCTGTATTTTCCCCGTGTGGGGTAACATTTTAATTAAAATGCTTATGATTAGTTCTGTAACAGGATTTAGGATTCACACAGAAACTGACACAACTTAAGGAAGACTTAACATGTGTCACTCATCTCCAAACCTTTTCTGTTTTAATCACCCAAATAAACATGTGTTAGGTTCAAAAGAACGTGAATGCTAATTACTCACGTTTGTAAATTAAGTCAAATAAGTACCTAACCTACGACAGAATAAAGAAGTTGACAGACAAATGTACAACTCACCACATTAGACGTCCTCACTTTCCTCTGAGCTGAGTCTTTTTAATCCTGACATGAAAACTGTCCAGTCCTGGTTCAGTTCTGGATTCATTCTCTGATTATCAAAGCAGTCGGGACTAGAGGATAAAGGGCTGTTGTTCAGCTTTAAAACTGACACGGAGCTGAGGAGCTGTATTTTCTGATTAAAATAAACGTTCCCTCTCTGGCCATAACGTCAGTGAATCTTCGTTATGTTTTGCCAAGGCTCAGCTTTAAGATTTTAGTCGTTTCTAACGCATTATCAGGCTACGCTAAACGTGTTGAAATTTCCCGCTGCTCTGTCCGTAACCATAGTAACCTGAGGACCCGCGCGTGTAGACGTAGCTGTCCTAGAAGTGCCGGTTCAAAAATATGTTTTACACAATGCGCTTGTAATTATGAATAATGTCTTGCGGTCCAGATCAAAGCCTCTCGAGGTCCGGATCCGGACCGCGGTCCGCCTATTAGTGACCTCTGCCCTAGGCCAACAATAAAACAACTTCGTAGTTGTTTCATCTGACCTCTCGGCCGAATGTCTTGGACACTCGGGAGAAGAGAGGGGCAGAGCTTTTAACTGATCACCACCTGGTGGTGAGTTGGATCCGATGGCGGGGGATAAAGCTGGACAGACTTGGCAGACCGAAGCGTACTATGAGGGTCTGTTGGGAACGTTTGGCCAAGTCCCCTCTCAGAGAGATCTTCAACTCCCACCTCCGGCAGAGCTTCTACCAGATTCCGAGGGAGACTGGAGACATTGAGTCCAAGTGGACCATGTAGAGGCAAAAACTCAGGTCTGGGAGGAGTTTGGTGAGGCTATGGAGAAGGACTATTGATCGGCCTCGAAGAAATTGTGGCATACCGTCCGGCGCCTCAGGACTGTTTAACACTGTTTACAGTGGTCCATCTCCCAAGCTGAAGTCACTGAGGTAGTTGGGAAGCTCTTTGACACGCCTCTGCAACATTGTGTGGCGTTTGGGGACAGTACCTCTGGACTGGCAGACTGGGGTGGTGGTCCCTCTTTTCAAGAAGGGGGACCGGAGGGTGTGTTCCAACTACAGAGGGATCACACTCCTCAGCCTCCCAGGGAAAGTCTATGCCAGGGTACTGGAGAGTAGACTGCAGCCGATAGTCGGACCTCGGATTCAGGAGGAACAATGCGGTTTTCGTCCTGGTCGTGGAACACTGGACCAGCCTCTCCAGGTGCTGGAGGGTTTATGAGAGTTTGCACAACCAGTCCACATGTGCTTTGTGGATCTGGAGAAAGCATTATACTGTGTCCCTTGTGGCGCCCTGTGGGGGGTGCTCTGGGAGTATGGGGTCCGGGGCTCTTTGCTAAGGGCTGCAGTCCCTGTACGATCGGAGCATGAGCTTGGTTCGCATTGCCGGCAGTAAGTCAGACCTGTTCCCAGTGCATGTTGGACTCTGGCAGGGCTGCCCTTTGTCACCGGTCCTGTTCATTATCTTTATGGACAGGATTTTTAGGCGCAGCCAGGGGCTGGAGGGAGTCTGGTTTGGAGACCACAGAATCTCGTCTCTGCTTTTTGCAGATGATGTTGTCCTGTTGGCTCCATCAAGCCAGGACCTCCAGTCTGCACAGGGGCAGCTTGCAGCAGAGTGTGAAGCGGCTGGGATGAGGATCAGCACCTCCAAGTCTGAGACCATGGTTCTCAGTCAGAAAAGGGTGGCTTGCCCCCTTCAGGTTGGTGGAGAGCTCCTGCCTCAAGTGGAGGAGTTCAAGTATCTTGGGGTCTTGTTCACGATTGAGGGAAGGAGCGTGAGAATGACAGACGGATCATTGGCTTCTGCAGTGATGCGGTTGATGTACCGGTCTGTTGTGGTAAAGAAGGACCTGAGCTGTAAGGCAAAGCTCTCTTACCGGTAGATTTACGTTCCTACTCTCACCTATGGTTATGAGCTTTGGGTTATGACCGAAAGAAAAAGATCCCGGATACAGGCGGCCCAAATGAGCTTTCTCCGCAGGATGGCGGGGCGCTCCCTTAGAGATGGGGTGAGGAGCTCGGTCACTCGGGAGGAGCCAGCTGAGGTGGCTAGGGCATCTGTTTCGGACGCCTCCCTAGGAAGGTGTTCCGGGCATGTCCCACCAGGAGGAGACCTCGGGGAAGACCTAGGATACGCTGGAGGGACTGTCTCTCTGCTGAACTCGTAACGCCTCGGTATCCCCCCGGAAAAGCTGGAGGATGTGTCTGGGGAGATGGGAAGTCTGCTTAGACTGCTGCCCCCACGACCCGGCGGATAAGCAGTAGAAGATGGATGATGTAGTCATTGAGGGTGGACTTTAAAGTAACATAGGCTGTTGTGTTTTCAAAACAGTCTTCATTTTACTAATAAAGAAATATAACACAAGTGTGCAGTGGGAGTAAGGAAACATTTATACTTATCTAAACTAACCACACAGACGCATCACGCTGAATGCACCTTTTAGCAAACGTTTCCTCTAAAATCTTGCACTACAAAAATCAAATCGAATCACCTTTGATGTCATTATTTGCTTCCTTTAGCCAACCCTCAAGTGTTATCAGGTAATAATGTTTTAATGTTTATTTAAGTAGTCCACACACAAATGGTTGTGTTTTTTGCTTCACAAGTAGATTCGAAGTTAAGTAGATTATTAGTAACCTATAAAAAACTAAAGGTAATTGATAAAGTACTGTCTTTTATAATGCATCTTTTTTTAGAACTATATCTATCTAGATGGAGAGATACAGCTCTGGAAAAAATTAAGAGACCACTGCAATTTTTGCTAGCAATCAGCAGCTCTACAAGTATGGAAACCATTTCATTCCAATGTCTGTTCAATCCCAACACAGGGACACCTCATTCTACTGATGAGGTGATCACCTGAACCAAATCTTATTTAATATGGTAAAGTATAAAACAAACACTTATGTGGTCATCACTATCCTCTTGCAAATAAATGCTCTAAATTACAATATTTTTATTTGGAATTTGGGAAAAATGTTGTCAGTAGTTTATTGAATAAAACAAAAATGTTAATTTTACCCAAACACATACCTATAAACAGTAAAACCAGAGAAACTGATCATTTTTCCAGAGCTGTATATCAAAACTATCTGTATGCGCACCCTTTTAATGTGGCCATCTGAACCAGAAGTAATGGGTCATCACTTTGTAGAATAATTCATTATGAAGCTCTCAAAGTTTTTCAGTATTTCAAATGTTTAACATTTTAGTCCCTTTTTCGATTCACTGGCCTTATTTGCAGCAGTATGTGGTTTAGCTGTGGCGATGCCTCAGCTATCCAAAAGTATCTAATAGAACCACATTTATAATTCATAAAAGGTTTTCAATACTTATTTATTTATTTTGACTGTTAAGTCTCCGTGATACTGCCTTTTTTAAACAATTGTGACTATTTCATTTTTCTTGAAGTTATAATTTTTTTGTGTCTCCATTTTCCGTTATCCTAGGAGCAGCTGTCAAAGCAAGGATGCCCAAACTTCCCTCCTCCTTCAGACACTTCCTATATCTTGTCTATATTGTGTCTTGTTTTATGTTTTGTTTTGTTTACTCTTTTAAAATCGAGCTTGTATCAGTTTCCAGTTATAATTGAAAAAGGAATAATATTGTGTGATTTGAATGTGGTCTAGGTGAAGGTGGAGGGGTCCTGGGACTCTACAGTTCACAATTGTTCTCAGCTCAGTCGAGCAGGTGCATCTGACCTGAGGGTTTACCTGACCGTCCGAACAGTGGTGCAGCTCAGTCACCCGGCCCACATGCAGCTGGTACTGAGGAAACGCATCTGTGTCAGTGTCACTGGGAGGCAGGTGAGTGACACACATTGATAAACTTTATAAACCTGTTGGAGAGTGTAACTAATAAATCCTTTGTGTGTGTGGCAGGGCTTCGCTCAGAGCCTTCTCAAGAGAATGTCTCAGCGCAGCACCATCCCTGGCTGTGGGGTCACCTTTGAGATTGTCTCTAACATCCCAGGAGTAAGTGCAAACATGGCACAGGAACACTAACAGTTGAAATGACACGAGTGTCTGATTAATTACTGTTCATCTTAAATCCAAAGAGTTACTATTTACAAGTCTTATTTTTAAATAACCCAAATCAATCCTTAGACCGTGGGTGAAATATATACGTACAGCCTGTGGGCCAAAATCTGACCGCCAGAGGGTACAATCTGGCCCATGAGATGACATAAATAAATAAATCATGTGCGATGACACTCTTCATTGCAAAAAAAATACAACAGCTGAGGACTGAGAAGATAAATCAGTTGTTTGGGGGTTCTGAGGATACAACATTGTTTTTACTTGTTGCCAAGAGGTCAGTGATGCAGCAGTGAAAGTTAGCTACGTTATATCTAGCAAAATAGCATTAGCATCAAAGATATTGTGAGGGTGAGTTTGTGAAAACATTCATACTGAAGGTTTTTGCCAACATTATCCTTTTTCCGTTGCGATTGATGAACACACTGACATAATGTAATTATATCTCTGCTCTTAAACAAAGGGGAAAAAATGGAGTTATTTATTGATTATGCTATTATTTTACTGATCAGGCCCACTTCAGATCAAATTGGGCTGTATGTGGCCCCTGAACTAAAGGTTATTTTGACACCTCTACCTTAGACTGTGTTTACTCTAAAAGTATTTATTCAAAATGCAGCATGTTATACACTCTCCATCAATAACTATTTAAACGGCACTTTAGTATAATTATGTTAATTCATCTTCAAAGAAAGGCAGATGGACGATATTGCACTTTTGAGGATGGGTAAGGTTTGGTAAGAGATACAGCTCCGTGTCTATAACATTTTCTCTCTGTGGTCTTTCAGGACATCCACGGTCCAGAGGACAGGGAGATGCTGGCTAGACTAGCAGCCAGCACAGAGGAAGACCAGTCAACTGACAGCGAGGCGGCCATTGAGAAATACCTGCGCAGTGTCCTGGCAGTGGAGAACATCCTCACACTGGACAGACTCAGACAGGTCAGGAACATATAGCAACTATTACCCCTCTGCCTGTGAACCATTAAAAAACAGAGAAAAAATATGATCTTTTATTTAGCAACCAGCATCATTAAGAGAAGACTGGCAAATAGTAAGCTGTAAATCAGACATACTAACAGAGAATACTTTTCACAGTCTATAAATAATATAAACACACCAAACAATGTCTTTTGTAAAGCAAAGAAAAACGAATTAAAACAGCACTTGGTAAAATCGAAACCAAAGGACACTCATGGCTAATTACCACAAATTAATACAGCGAAGACGGCGTTAAATTCGATGAGGCTAAACATGAAGGACATGAGGCTAATGACTCTCCTGTGACATTGTAGATGTTAGGTGCCGGTGCACCTTTCTTTTTCTTCTTTATATTATGTAGTAATTTTGTTAATTGTTTATCTTCTTTGTATCTTTTGTATTAGGTGGTTTTCATAGTTTAAATATTTTTGATGTTTAGATGTTTATAGGCTCATTAGAGTATATAAGTCACCTGAGTAGGCTCGCTCGCTCTCTCTCGCTTCCGCCTCAGCTGTTCCGGTGACCACGCTGTTGAGCGCCGCCGGCTTGCTCCATGCTCTGTAGTTCTTGTTAGCCTAGCCTTGTTTTTGTTTGGCCTGATGGGACCGGCTGTCTGATTTCTCATTCTTTATTTTGTTCAGGTTAGTAATGGGGGTTTGTGTTGTGTAGGGTGGTAGAGGAGTTGGACCCGGCTTCTACGGCCCTGTACAGGGTTGGCCCGTGGTCGCTTCTTCCTTTAGGTTCTGTTTGGCCGGCTCAAAAGCTTACAAAACAAAAGCTTAATAGTCTAAAAATAAATGAATAAATTTTTTTTTTTAAATTAATTGTTTTCCCTCCTGTGTCCTCTTTTAAATATGTTCGACTCTTTTGGGCCGTAACAGATAATGTGTAAAACTATTTTTTTATGATGTTGCTAAAGAGGATCTCTAGAGAAACCAAGGAAGTGTGATTGGATCGTACCGTAACTGTTGTAACCACTTTAAACTCCTTTTGTTCGTATCTCTTTAGTTTACACTTATAGGCCTACACACCTTGTAAATCTTAACATGTTTTGCAGTTTTAGTGACTTTAGAGTTACAGCAGCAACAAGCAGCCATAGCTAATAAACAATAAAAGCTTATTTTAATTAACGCATGCCTACTGTATGATAAAGGTTGTAATATTGATTGAATGAAGTTTGACTTAATAACTGGAATTAAAGAGCTGAATGATGGCTGTCTGAGATCTACACTGATGGAATGCATTTAGTCACATGATGTCCCGAGCTCTATAGATTTCAGTTGAATATTTATACATTCATACTTTGCTAAACGAGTCACAAGCTATTTCTTGATTCATTTTATTTTTTATCACCTTTTTATCCCTGTGGGGAAACTCTCGTCAGCAGCTACCACCAAGGGGCGAAACCCGGAGTACCCAGAATATTATTTATTTATACTGTTTCTTCCTTGTTTCTTCCTTGTTATTTTTATGACCAAATTATTGATTTGATGCCAAATTTTTATTTTATTTTATATATAATATGCTCAGTTATACACTAAGCATACATAGATATATTCAAATAAATGCACACAAAGTCAAAGAAGTAAGAATAATGAACCAAGTTGCTCATGGCAGACCCTGAGCAGGCTCCGTGTAGTGAGGATTTCAGTCCAAATCAAATGGTATTTTGCCATCTTTGAAAACAATTTCTTAATCAGCGTTGACAAACACATGAAACAAAATCCATATTGACTTCCATTCAAAACCTTTCTGACACTTGCCATGCACCTAAAACCTCCTAGTCTGTTCTTTGCTTCTAAAAAGTTTCAGAGAATTGTCTTTTTTATTTTTATTCTTTCAAAGTAAATCAAATAAAGGTAATTACTTGATTTGATACAACACTTGCAAAATGAACACTCTGTGTGTCTGTGTGTAGGAGGTGGCTGTGAGGGAACAGCTGGCGGTCAAAGGAAAAGCTCAGAGACGCTGTTTGAGCTCTCCAAATGTCAACCAGGTGAGACACGAAAGCTTTTACTTCCTCCCCGCTGACATCTAATATAGCTTAACATTTTCTTCTGCCATTAACCAATACCAAACTAACCCCTGTCTCTGTGCCGCCTCTAACCCTCAGCAGCTGTCCTCCAGTTCTCTGGACCTCTATTCCTCCTCTCATAAACTCAGTAACGTAAAGGTGAGACAAATGCTTTTCAGTAGTTCTTTTAAGTTTGCATGTGGCAGAGTGGTTAGCACTCCTGCCTCACAGCTAGAAGGTTGTGAGTTCAAAACCCGGCTGACTTAAACATCCTCGGCTGACTCTGGTCTTTCTGTGAGGAGTCTGCATGTCCTCCATGTGTTACTGTGGGTTCTCTCCGGGTACTCCGGCTTCCTCCCACCGTCCAAAGACATGCATGTATAGGTTAATCAGCAAATCTAAAGTGTCCCTAATGAATGAATGTGAAAGTGAATGGTTGTTTGTCACTGTCATTATTGATAATGATGATAATGTGTATTCATCTTAAACATTTTTTTTTGATTACATCAATATTTTATTCACAGTCTCATTGTAGATGAAACCAAAGAACTGAAACTGTAAAATCCTTCATCCTAAGCACTGTATTGGCAGGGATAGGTGCTGTGTATTTCATTGGCTAATAAAGTAATACGAAGCTATAATAAAACTAGACTAAAAATTGTAAATGTAAGTTTTGGGCATGTGTTGTGATCTCACATCAGTGAACGAGGAGAAAGTGTCAGAGCAGGAGGCAAGCATAAAAAACTTAAATTTTATATATCTTAAGGATCACTGGCATTTTTATGTAACTTTTGATGTGTTTAGCACACACAAATGTGTATTTTCTTTTAAGAATAGGTGCCTATTTATCTATCTATCTATTTATATTTATATCAGCTATTTGTGGTTGTTTGTGGTAACTAACAGGAGCTGCTAAAAGTTAATCCAAATTTCCTCCTTTTTTAAAAATTTGTCTAAAGAAATCAGAATGCATTGTTCCTCCTGAATCCGAGGTAAGTCAGACCTGTTCCCAGTGCATGTTGGACTCTGGCAGGGCTGCCCTTTGTCACCGGTCCTGTTCATTATCTTTATGGACAGGATTTCTAGGCACAGCCAGGGGTGTAACACTAGTATGAGTGTAACACTAGTAACTACTTAGAATAGTGCTCTAGAATAGCACTTTTTCTCCCTTTTCTTAACTCTGCAACCTTTCATAAAGACTAGTGGTTTCTAAAGGACTTATTGGTGAGAATATTCCTGACATGTATGCTCTCATATGAATGCAGGGCTGGGAAAGCCACCAGGACCTGTCAGTACAGCCTTCTCCGTCCAAACGCCCTGTGCCCAGCTCCATCTCCCAGAGCCTGAACCCAGACACAGGTAACACTCACTCGGCCTTTATCTGCCAACGGAGCCTTTCACGCCTGTCTTCTCAGCTGGCTTAAAGCTCTACCCAGTGGGATTCTACAGTCAGGCCCATAAATATTGTGACATCGATACACCACCACAATGGATTTGAAATGAAACGAACAAGAACAATAATAACAAATTATTAAATAATTAATTCTAAATCAGCTGAACGATGTAGGAATTAAAACAGTTTGTATATGTGCCTCCCACTTTTTAAGGGACCAAAAGTAATGGTACAGATTAACAATCATAAATTAAACTTTCACTTTTTAATACTTGGTTGCAAATCCTTTGCATTCAATTACAGCCTGAAGTCTGGAACACATAGACATGACCAGACGCTGGGTTTCATCCCTGGTGCTGCTCTGCCAGGCCTCTACTGCAACTGTCTTCAGTTCCTGCTTAATCTTGAGGCAATTTCCCTTCAGTCTTGTCTTCAGCAAGTGAACTGTATGCTCAATCAGATTCAGGTCAGGTGATTGACTTGGCCATCATAAAAAACTCTTCGGTTGCTTTCGCAGTATGCTTTGGGTCATTGTCCATCTGTATTGTGAAGCTCTGTCCAATGAGTTCTGAAGCATTTGGCTGAATATGAGCAGATAATATTGTCTGAAACACTTCAGAATTCATTCTGCTGCTTTTGTCAGCGTCACATCATCAATAAATACAAAGAACCAGTTCCATTGGCAGCCATACATGCCCACGCCATGACACTACCACCACATGATTCACTGATGAGGTGCTATGCTTGGGATCATAGGCAGTTCCTTTCCTTCTCCAGACTCTTCTCTTCCCATCACTCTGGTACAAGTTGATCTTGGTCTCATCGGTCCATAGGACGTTGTTCCAGAACTGTGAAGGCTTTTTTAGATGTTGTTTGGCAAACTCTGGTCTGGCAATGGTTTTCATCTTGTGGTGAACCCTCTGAAATTCACTCTGGTCAAGTCTTCTCTTGATTGTTGACTTTGACACACATTCACCTACCTTCTGGCAGTGTTCTTGATCTGGACAACTGTTGTGAAGGGTGTTTTCTTCACCAGGGAACAAATTCGTCGGTCGTCCACCACAGTTGTTGTCCGTGGTCTTCCGGGTCTTTTGGTGTTGCTGAGCTCACCGGTGCGTTCTTTCTTTTTAAGGATGTTCAGTTGATATGGCCACACCTAAAGTTTTTGCGATCTCTCTGATGGGTTTGTTTTATTTTTTCAGCCTAAGGGATGGTTTGCTTCACTGATAATGACAGCTCTTTGGATCAAATATTGAGAGTTGACAGCAACAGTTTCCAAATGAAAATAGCACACTTGAAATAAACTCTGAACCTTTTATCTGCTCCTTGTAAATGGGATAATGGGAATACACACACCTGGGCATGGAACAGCTGAGCAGCCAATTGTCCCATTACTTTTGGTCCCTTAAAAAGTGGGAGGCACAAATACAAACTGTTGTAATTCCTACACCGTTCACTTGATTTAGATGTAAATACCCTTACATTAAAGCTAAAAGTCTGCAGTTAAAGCACATCTTGTTTGTTTCATTTCAAATCCATTGTGGTGGTGTATAGAGCCAAAAAGATTAGAATTGTGTCAATATGTATGGACCTGACTGTATATCTATCTTGAACCTGGTCTTTTCATTTCATTTTTGACATTTTCCAACCCTATCTCTTTCTTTTCGCTCTTTCTTCTCCTCTCTTCTTCAGTGCACTCAGGCTTTGCTGCATCTTATCTGTCCCCAGTGAAGGCTGTCCCCAGGCTCCTAAAGTCCCTGCTTCCTGGAGGGAGAGAAGATAGGACGGAGCAGACAGCTGTCCATCAGGTAGGCTCTATACTGCACTGAGAGCCCCGTATTCTGCTCCCAGTCTTATCAGGGCTTTAAGGTTTATGTTCATCACAGAAAAAAATGGAAACATTAGCTATTTCAGTTTTTTCTGTTGCTATGGAAACAGAGCCAAGGCAGACAGAAGACAAACAATAGAAAGATAAAGAGTGTAAAAACCTCTGGCAAAGACGACTATCAGGAG
This sequence comes from Perccottus glenii, assembly GCA_024416835.2. Lineage (NCBI taxonomy): Eukaryota > Metazoa > Chordata > Actinopteri > Gobiiformes > Odontobutidae > Perccottus > Perccottus glenii. Next base: position 20,651,231 of record CM044564.2, read on the forward strand.
TTTCATCAACAAAGGCCAAGCAAGAAAGCCTTTATAAAGAATGTAATGATGTGTTGAAGGTTTTGTGGCACTGAATATAAAAATGTAGGTGATAAGCCCAGGTTAAGCCTCCCATTGTACAGCCAGCTTTGTTTTTTACTTTTGGTAACAGTGGACTTGAACTGTAGATAGGTTTCCATAAACAGAAATGGTAAAATGGTTGAAAAATAGTAAAAATCTAAATATAATTTGTCTAAATTTTAGCAAAATAAATTTTGGCAGATTTCGTCTGAAACAATGCATTTGCTTTTTAATTTATTTCTGTGAATGTTCTCAGTCATCCAGGTCATCTTGAAGAAAAGGTTAAAGCAAAATTACTTTAATGACTCTCACATCAGGAGTCACACTGTCCTTTCGTAGCTAACAACTATGAGACCAGAACAGCCTGGTCCTATAGGGTTTAGTTTCAGGTTAAACTCCTCCCTCTAGAGATAAAACTCAGCTCTCCTACCAGTCGATCTCAGAATTGAACGAAACGTCTTCACCTTGAAAACTGACTCCAGGTGTTTTTGCTGTAACCTTTTCTTTTTATGTATTTGAAGAATTTTCCTCTTGTTGAATTTAATCAAATTGAATCTAATAAGTGGAAGATGATGGATGGATTCTAATCACCCTGCCCTAGCCCTGAACCAGCCTGTTCTATACTCGATGTACCTTGCTTATACCATCAATAGGACAAATGTTGAGACAGTTTTTCTGCCATTTATAAGCTTTGTTATTTCCACTAAAATGTTCTAGGCCATTGCAGCCTCACAAAGGCAGATAACTTGAGGTGTAAAGCTTGGGGATGAAGTCATCAGTGTAAACAGGCTCAGCTGGTGTTTCTATCTGTGATTGTGAGCTGTGTACAGTTTGTGATCAGAGCTAGGCCTCTTTAAGCAGTGTGTATGACTGTGTGAAGGAGGGTTAATGAGGAGCAGGTGAACACACTCCCCCCGACCTCAGCCACTTGTCTCTAATCATGTGCCATCGAGACCTCAGTCAAACACTACAGCGTCTCGTTCTCATGATTAGCACTTCGCACGACGAAGTGAAGGCTAATCAGAGAATTCACAGAGGCTCTCATTCGGTGGAGAATGAAAACCTGCTGGGTCTTGTTGAGGGATTGTTTCAGAGCAATGTTCTAATGAGCACTTCTCCTTGCTGTGATCCACATGTATACAGAGGTCCACACAACACAACGGGCTTTAGAATTCAAATGTTAGCATAGTGTTGAAGTGCACTGTGGATGTCTGCTGTAAGTAAAACAGTAATGGTTATTTGTATTTGCATAGCCAACAGACAACGGCTTTAACTTGGCTATTAAACAAATAGCCACCCACCCTGTTTCAACCTACTGTTTAACAAATAAAACTTTTTTATTTAAAGAAAAGGTGATGGTATTTTGATATAAATGCAGCTTAATGAGCTACTTGGGAATGGTTAATTTACTTCCTACAATACCTAGTTACATGTGGAGAAGCAGATGGCCACATTGACATACTTTGTTTTTTCTGAAAAACTGGGATCAGTCAAACTCAGTTCCTTTGGTGTTATACACAAGCTTTTTCATCCATATTTTTTTTGTCCAGTAACATTTTCACAAGCCCTAAATGCACCAGCAGATTTATGTTACCATATGCTGCAACAGAATATATTGTAGGAAATATCCTGTGTGTAAACTATGTTTACATAAAGATATATTTATAGTGGATACAGGAATCCAACAAACCCAATATTTATACAGTTAAAATTACTTAAATATAATGAATTGGTACATTACAATATTTCAAAAAAATGTATAAAGCTCTACCAACCAATGTTCAAAAAAGATTTACAAAGAGTAAATTGTCTGCAGTTGATGTGAGTAAAGTGACCTCCTAAAGAAAGTCGTACTCCATCTGCCATGCACACTGCCAAACAATTGTCCTAATTTATGACTTGGATAATAACTTGTTTTGTTTTTGAGGCTTGCACTTCAAAAATTAAGAGCTCTTCTCTCACAAATGACAACATGACACCGTTTCATCAGCTGACAGTGAGCTGTGAAAATGACTTGAGGATGAATAAGGCTCAATCATTCGGGGGGTAATTATAATTATGGTTCCATTATCTATGTGGCTTTATGAGTTTATTCCAAATCTCTGACCTTCTCATATCAACATCTTGACGACATAAAACCAAACGTTTTTGGACACCCTTAAAATTCTACACAATCATGAAATATTTGTGTAAAAATCTTTTCTGTTTCAAAAGGTGTGGTTGCATTAAACAGACACAAACCAATACAAATTAAAATTTCAATATGACAGTTCTCAACATGGTCGGTATCAAAGTCAACAAATAACAGAATGTGTTCAAAAGTGAACAAAAAAATAAATAAACCATCAAATTAATATTCCTATCCCCTAAGCCATAACCTTGCACACCTGCAGTCCAGTGGTTCTCCAAGGGTCCTTTGATTCAACTTAATTAATTTTTATAACGTCAAATTGTGATCTGTCGTTTTATGACACTTACCATGACCATACTCATGACCATACTCATGACCATACTCATGACAGTAGAAAATGTGTTGTGATGTGGCATAAACATTGTATTAACTTTAATCAAGATTCCACTGTTTACACTCGCATCACTTTCATTTTGTCACATCACAATTTCAAATGAAGCTCTCAATATGGAATCATTTTGACAAATAAAATGTAAAGTAATAGTGTACAGCAATTGTTGACATTGCAATAGCGAAATAAATTTGTGATTCAACTCTTACCTCGAACCTGGGTTAGTTTCAACATCAACGCATAAAATCTGTGAGGTCGCGTTACAACAAACCTCTGTCCTGCAGCTCACTGATCTCGGACGTCCACTGGCTGCTCTGTTGTTCAAAAGCCCAATGCGGGGGATGGTCCATGTTGTTCAATAGAGCATCTGTCCTGTTGAGTGTCCATTGCTCCATTGCTTCAACCAGAGTCTCCAAACTAGTAACTCTAGTAGAACCAGCACCTCTCTATTAGTTTTTTATGTTTTAATGCCAGGTATACTTCCTTTTGAAGCTGCCCATAAACAACTCACTTAGGAATATTGACTTAAACTGAAATGTCTTCTCCAGCAGAGTTTGCCTCGGATCATGGTGCAGTCAGCCAGCATTGAAGAAGGCATGAGCCGCCTTCAGCAACCAGTAAGATCAGCATGTGTGTCAATTATTAATCTTTTCACTTCATAAAAGTCACACATCATTGTTTTCATTGTAGGTTCCCATTGAGAAAATCATTCCCTCAGACTTCCAAACAGAAAGCCCCCGATCCATACCATTACCACCTCCCATCATCCCGGAGACAGAAGACTCCACCTCTAGCCCAGTCAGCGAATCGTCAAGCGGATACATGTCCACCAGCATTTACACTGAGCTGGGACCTGCCTCCGCTGTCAAGCACGAGAACTGACAAAAACCTAGACCAAGAAGAGAAAGACTTTAAAGCAACATTGCATAAAACCGCTCGTGAAGTTCTCCTCGATGTCAAATCAGTTGGTGCGACAGTAGAAAATAATGTGACTGATTCCTCCAATACTCAAGAACCAAGACAGTTGGATAAAGTGGAAGAGCCTGAACAAAGTGAAGATCAAGAGTTGTCTGATCAAAGCAAACTCAAGCAAGAATTAACTGTTGAAACCTTTGCAGGAGAACAACTGGACAAAGTGAATCAATCAAATAAAACCAAATTATGTCAAGTGGATCCCTCAAAACAAAAGAAAGAACCTTCTATGCAAACCCTCAATGGCACACAGTTGGTTCAAGATAGTACAGTCAAATCAACAGATCAACCAGTTCAAGCAATACATTATGAACTATCACAAGCATATATTGGGGGCAATACCCCCAAAAATGATGCTCAATCAGCTTTAGGTCAAGAAAATGCAGTCAAATCAACGATAGATCAGACGGTTCTGCCAACACATACTGAACCATCAGAACAGAGTGAGGTAGGAACAACAAAGACACTCCAAAGTGACACACACTCTGCTTTAGCTCAAGAAGGCACATTGGAAATAATGGTAGGTAAGCCAGTTCCCCCAACGCATACTGAACCATCGAAACCAAATGAGGAAGAATCCACTAAGGTACCACAGAATGATCCACATACAACTGTAGCTCAAGAAGGTTCTGTTGACTCAGCAGTTGATTTGCAAGATAATCTTCCCCAAGGTGAGACAACCGAGGACAGTGGAGAGTCTTGCTGTTTGAAATCAGAAGAACTCAACTCCTCAGCTCTTCCTTCAACCCAAAGTGAAGGTTCTGTTCTTTTAATGTCCTCTGAAAATGAGTCCAACTTAAACGGTACGAGTCAAACCTCCTCCTCAACCACTGAAGTCAGAAAAGAAAAGCCGGGTGACACTTCCACTGACCAAGTCCCGCCACCTTTAAGTGCTCCACTTTCCAAAGCAGCTAAAATAGCAGTCAGTCCCTTCAAGATTCAGAAGGTCAAGTCCTCAGACCTCAAGTCCTTTGATCAAATGTGGGGTGAAGATGAGCAGTCGAGTAGTCCCGCTGCAGGAGTTCATCTTTCGGTGCCATTAGAGACTCTGGATATCATCTCTGACTCTGAAGAAGGCGAGGCACCAACGAGCTCTGTCCTCCCCAACTGGTTAAAGGAAGGAGAGTTTGTGAACGTTGGGGCAAATAAGTTTGGCACCGTGCGCTACGTGGGCCCGACAGATTTCTCTGAAGGGACCTGGGTGGGAGTGGAACTGGAGCTACCAGCAGGTGAGTGGATATTACTTTCTCACGGCTTCATTAAAGAAATGTTGATGTCAACCAATATGTCACACTGAACAAGTATTATTTAGTCAATCTGTGCGGCTCGAGTCTGCTACAACCTGGCAGTCTGACACCAAGTTATTTATGGTCGAAAACAGGCAGAATAAAAGTGCCAACTAAAACTTAATGGCATATATCTGTGTAAATGGATATTAATGAAAATGGAATAATTGCACGGTTGCATTGGTCTGACGCTGAACTTGGAGCAGAAAAATTGTTCAGGCAGTGTGTCTTTAAGTTATGTTAATTTCATAAAACAAAGACAAATGGTTTGGGAAGGGAACTGTTTCACTGTTGCAAAACGAGCTTGGTGTAAGTTGTTATAGGTTTGTTTTATAGTCGTGTAGCCAACAGTGTCGGATGGCTGTCGCTGACATTCTATGAGTACGTCGGTGAGATCGGACATCATCTGGAACTAGAAGGTGTTAATATAGAACAAGACAAGGCAGTGAGCTACTATTATCCCTCTTGATTAGAGCATTGCTCCAGTGGTAGAGCCAACCTAGCCATGCCCCGCTGTCGTCAGATCTGTTTGTCCCAAGCTCAGGTTCTACAGCCGAAACCTGTGGCGTCAATACGAGTCTCACATTAATCATAAACAAAAGAAAGGAATTAGAATCATAAACCTAGAAGCGTAAACGTAAGCTTAGAAACGTAAACAAAAATGGAATTGTAATTGTTGCCTTGAAAGTGTAAACAAAGTAAATATATTTGTAAATAAAAGACTTTTTTTTATTTTTTATATAAACTACGTTTACACTTCCTATCCTTTGCTTTTACAATCCAAAAGTTAGAAATCAGAATATACTCATTAATTATTCATGAGCCTGTGGTGCGTGCTCACCTATTGGCTGAACCATGTCAGAGGAACAGGAAGTTAGGTTGGACATTGTTTTTTGTGCAGTTATCCATTGAGCTGTAATGTAACGACAAGTCAACAAAGTTTTAATCCAGGATATTCCCAACATAACTTCCTGAGCCCAACCCCCTCAACACAGGCTCATGAATAATTAATGAGTTTATTCTTAATCGTAACTTTTGAATTGTAAAAGAATACACAAAAAATATAGATGGAGAGTATAGACGTAGTTTATTTTACTAAAAAATACACATATTTAATAAATATAATATAATAATAATAATATAATAAATGACAATATTGTATCATGGACTGAAGTTATTTTGTGAGGCTTTTTATGTAGTTGTTTTGTAAGATATTATCCCTGCTGTACCTGACGGAGGTGTTCAGCTCACTCGTGAACATGCTAACTCTATAGGTGCTCTGCCTTTCCAGGTAAGAACGATGGCTCGGTCGGAGGAAAGCACTACTTCCACTGTAACCCTGGCTACGGAGTTCTAGTGAGGCCCGACCGAGTCTCCAGAGGCGGCGGCACCGGCAGTAAGCGCCGTCGCCAGCCGCAACACCAGAAGCGGCGCAGCGGCCACTTTTCTGGATCCAGCCCCAACCTGGCAGCCCTCACAGCTCTGGCCAAAGGTGACGGCGGCGCAGCGTCCGGACGAGGCAAAGGCGAGAACAGCAAGTAGTGGAACACATGAACGCCTCAGTGTCACATTAAACTCTCGCTCCACAGCTGCAGTGTCGAGGCTTTAAGCTCAAAAGCTCAAAGCCTTCATTGATGAATGTTTTATTGGAAATGTGAATGTTTTTATCAATATGCCAATGATTTTTGCCTAAATCTTTTTATAATTATGTCAAGAATTTTGTTTTGGTGTTTTGTGCTGGTATTAGTTTGAGATTAGTTTTATATTTGTGCCTTCAAGCTTTTCAACTCCTGTGCCTTTTATAAAAATTTTGTTGCTGTAGCTTAAACACTTTAAGGGCTTACTGTAGTTTGAGAATGTCCAATTCTACTGTTTCAGAAGCAAAGCTGCACTTTCACAATTATCACAATGAATTTTTTACTGTGATAAAAAAACTGGGCAGGGTTTTTTTGTCTTTTTGGGAGGTGGTTATGTATTTGTACATGATCAGGATACTTGAGAGTTTACAATAATGCATTAAATACTTTTTAATTTGATTTTATGTTCTTTTTGAACGCATTAGTGCTTATTTATTTTAAGATAAACATTGTTCCTAATAAAAACTAAATCTACTCTTTGCTTTGGATGTGAAATAAATGATTGTGGGAATGTGAGTTTGTCATCTTTATTAAGTCCTAAAGATGGAATATCTAGCCAAAGCCCAAATTCCTTTCAGAATGTGTGCTGAAAGGGAAACCCAAATGTGCTTCTTCTCCAGCAGTGCTCAGTTTGTCCTCTCTGGGCTGGTGTATGAACAGGACAGAAAGAAACCATTGTTGCTCTCCTCTGGCTTCGATTAAGATAAATATGGAAAAGATTGTGACCGATGTGTTTCATTTTACACACTGCACTTCAAGTCTCATTGATATAGCTTTATTCTCTTGTACATTATATATATATCATACTAAAATAAACACAAGTTAAAAAATGAACAAAGAAACTGTACAAAAAATGTATATATACTACATCTTAATTACAGAACAGTCTACTGTCCAAAAAAGGCACTAAATCTTGAAATGGGCAATACAGTAATAGTGAACTTAAGATTGAAGTACAACAGCATTCAGTCCTCTTCCATGAGTTGTTGGGATGAAGTGGTCAGTGTTTTACTGGGACATGTAGACCCTGACCCCATGAGGACACCCCGTCAGAGTGAGCACAGACTCGCTTCTAAAGCACCTGAGGGCTCTTGTTCCCATCCCGTTTACATTTCTATGAAGCTCAAACGCACACAATACTGCAGGATTAAACCATGGACTTGCTCATTGGGTCATGGCATCTGTTCAACATAAAGGCAATTTAATTTAAAGTGTCACTGACACTGAGACAATCTCTGAATGCTCTCTTTGTTCTCCTTTCACACAGCTATATTTACGAGTATTTACGTTTAGGGAAAATCACACCAAACTCCACAAAAACAAATCTAAACACCAAGAGGTTTTTGGGTTTCCCCTTATTTCTTTAGTTTGTAAATTTCCAACAATTGTCCCTTTGTCAAGCCACACACTGTTTTTTCCCTTGCTACACCTTATTTGCATTCCCCATTGTGAGACTAATCCAGGTTTCCTTGTCTAACCTTCAGTGGAAAACATTGAAAATAAAGGTTATTCAAATTGTGTGTTTTGTATTTAATAGTTATTGGTGCCTTCTTGTACAGAAGCATATACATTATGTAACTTGCCCTTAGACCAGGCTAAAACTCTATAAAATGTACGTCTAAACACTGGGACAAGATATGTATTTTTAGTGATTGTCAATACAATAATTTGCCATAGAGTCAAACCCATAGAATATATTTCTCTTGTTTCTTATAAAGAAATTCTGTCAACACTCATGAATATGTATCACAATCATAGTTGAACCATTATCACTAACAGAGTCCAGTGCAAAGTTTGTCTGAGGCAAGACTTCAGTGGTATGTGTTCATCCTATTGGTCTGTCAGTGACCAATCAGAAGGGCGACAGAGGGTCAATTGTGCATCACTGTCATAAACAGGGCGAGTTCATAATGGAGTTTGGTGTGGAATATTCCAAGAAGAGCTCGTCTGAAGTAGCTGTAATGTTTTACACCGACTACTCGATAATTATTCAACATTTTTGCCATTTGATGAAGAGCTCGAGGGGTTTGGCGAGAATTCAAGCTTAGTCAACATTTTGTCTTAGTAAGGTGCATCATAATTCATTTTCCACAAATAGCTTACTGTTATAGACACTAACAGGGGAGACTGCTGTTCAGTCAAACAGGGGTACAAAAAAATTAAGAAAAATATGAAATAAAGAATGATTCATTTAACAATAAAAGCATGTTTCATTTCAAAACACATGTCGTTCATTTTGTACATCACAATAAAAAATGAGTATAAATACATTTGTTTTTTAATCTTTTCACCCTTTTGCTTTTCAAACGCAGGTCCCACTTGTGAGCTGTATCTCAGCTTTGAATTCAAACGAGCCTGTTTGGTAAAGACAGGGATTTGAAGGAATACTTGAACATACTTTTTAGAGCATATTATACTGCGAGTCCTGAAGAGTTACCTTTAGAGGGACTTTAGCTTGGCACAGAGATTTGGATTGCTTTGTTAGCCTGCCTCTAGTGTAAATATGAGGTTGGGAAATGCTAACTTAGCGACTGGAAGCAGAGCAAACAGCTGGCAGCTGCCCGGGCTGGGTTACAGCTCCACTTCAGCTGAACCTTTGACTTTAGTGTCGGTCAGAACATGTCCTGACTGGAGCTCATCTTTACCATATGTTACAGACCAACACCATCTCTGAACTCTAGGGCCAAACATAAAGTAGTTCTCAGTCTGGGACTAAAAAAAGTGCTTACACTTTACAAGTGAGCCAACAGTAACAGGCCCCATACATTTAGGAGCAGGCTTTAGGAACTGTCCACTCTGGATAAAAAACATGTAACATGTTTGATTATGTCCAAAGTGGTTCCGTTTGAGGCTGTTCTTCTGATATGAACATTATCCAGTGTGGATTTAGTCTCATCCACCGACACAAACTGCACATTCTTAGACTAATATAAAGAGGCAGCGTCACAGAACAAGTAGTAAATAGCTTCGGGGTATTCAGTATTAGATATGTGGCGGCTATATGTCTATCTTTACTGACACAGGCCTGCTGTAGATTAATGCCGCTCTGAACCAGAGCTCACACACCAAAGGACTTAGTCCTATCACTTTAGATGAACCGCACACTGCTGTTAGAGCCGTCCTACACATGAGGAAATCTCTTCAAACAAGCCTCTTTGCTACTTAACATTTCCTTTGGCATGAATGGCATTTAAGCAAAGCACAAACCCCGTTCTTATATAACTTAAAATAGCTCGATTATCACATTGACCCTAAAATTGATTTTCAAAGTCCCAAGTACTTTACAATAGTATAACTGGGAAGCTAAATACCAAGGCATTATGATTGTACGCCCAATCACCATTCGGACTGAACATTAATGAGGAAAGTCACTCCGCTGCTGCTGGACGCAAACCATGAGAGAGCTGGAAGTGTGATGAAGCACAGTCTGTTCCCTTCAGCAGCCAATAACGGAAGACTGAAGAATGAAAACATTATCTGCCCACAACAGTGTTTCAGACATTAGTCTGTCTACAGTCCATTTCAATAACATGTCCAAACTTATCTCAAGAGTGAGTCCAAGACCCTGCCCTTTTCTAAAACCTGGATGACACCAATTATTCACACTATTTTGTGTTCTCTGACCTAATTTGTGTAAAATGTACTTTATTCACACACAACTGACGACATTCTGGAATAAATATAAATAGATATCGATTAAAAGAAAGAAAGAACTGAAATTTAACTTCCCTTCCGGTCATTCTGCCTTATTTATTCAATTATTATAAAAACTTTCACTTAAGACTGTAGAAACAAAACAGAACCACCAACTGCTCCTTATTTATAGCTGATATTAATATTTGAAGAGTTCATTTGCAAAAGCACATCATTACGTTATAAATCTTCCCCAATTTTTATTAATATTTATTTATATATATAAATATATATATATAAATATAAATATATATAAATATAAATATATATATATATATATATATATATATATAAAATCATTTTTAAATTATTATTTTCTCTAGGTTATAAAAGTTGAGTGGCCTTGAGCAATTAGGTCACATAATACATTACAGTTAATTGTTTTCCAAAATGGCGTTTATCTGTTTTTGCAAATGAAAAAAGATAATGTAATTATATATTTCATTTTTAACAGTTGGCTTTTTCAGCAGTTTTGGGAGTTTTGGGATCTATTGTTGCGTGTGCGCGCGTGTGTGTGTGTGCGTGCGCGTGTGTGTGTGTGCGTGCGCGTGTGTGTGTGCGTGTGTGTGTGTGCGTGTGTGTGTGTGATGCGTGTGTGCAGCGCGTGTGTGTATGTGTGTATGCGTGTGCGCGTGTGTGTGTGTGTGTATGTGCGTGTGCGTGCGTGCGTGTATGTATGCGTGTGTGTATGTGTGTATGTGCGTGTGCGCGCGTGTGTGTGTGTATGTGTGTGTGTTTGTGCGTGTGTGTGTGTATGTGTGTGTGTGTGTGTATGTGTGTATGTGTGTGTATGTGCGTGTGCGCGTGTGTGTGTGTATGTGCGTGTGCGCGCGTGTGTGTGTGTATGTGTGTGTGTGTGTGTGTGTGTGTGTATGTGCGTGTGCGTGTGTGTGTATGTGTGTGTGTGTTTGTGCGTGCGTGTGCGTATGCGTGCGCGTGTGTGTTTGTCATTATTTCTCTTCTCATCTGGACTCTGAACAGTTTTTACTGACACTTGTCTGGACAAGAAGGGGTCACTCATAAAAACAACCTGTGAATACTGAGAAATGAAAAGGCAGTGATTGATTCGAGTTGGGTTTGCAGCCAGCAGCAGCTCCACTCTCAAACTCGAGCAGCTCTTCCAGTGAGGAACGATGAGGACGAGGGCAGAGGACAGTCGTTTGGGAGCGCACCAGTGTCACACACAGGAAACGAACAGTCCATGTTCCCGGTGTGGACAGGCCGCGCTGCATTGCGTGATGAGGAGGTGGAGTAGGTGTGGTAGGTAGGTCGTTGTACATGAGCTGAGTGAGACTGAGAACCAGAGGAACCATAGATTATATATATTATACAGTACAGCTATTTATCTGAGGTCCACGCTGAGGTCGAGGAGTTTCTGAGGTTTGGCTCAGACTGAGAAAGAGGGAGGAGGTATCCTGTGGAGGAGGGGGTAAAAGCTTGGTTTGCCCCTTGTCTTTTTCAGGCTTCATCCACACTAATGTGTTTTCATTTTAAAATAGTGTTCTAATGTGAGTATACAGAAGCTGTACTTCCTTCTGCTGTTTTCATGAGGAGCGTGTGAACACCCTCCACTCACTGATCTCCAGGAGTGTGATCATGTGAACAGAGGCCTTTACTTTACTTCTCACTGTTTGGTTATGTAACTTAGGAATACATGTAGTATTGTTATTAAAACACTATCAGTCTGCCCCAGGGCAGCTGTGCCAACAGAAAAAGTAGTTTACAACCACCAGTGTGTGACTGTGGAGTGAATAAATAATGACTCTGTAAAGCACTTTGAGTATCTTGAAAGGCGCTATTTTCAGTCAGGTCCATAAATATTGGGACATTGACACAATTGTAATCTTTTTGGCTCTATATTGAAATGAAACAAACAAGATGTGCTTTAACTGCAGACTTTTAGCTTTAATTTGAGGGTATTTACATCTAAATCCTGTGAACGGTGTAGGATTTACAACAGTTTGTATTTGTGCCTCCCACTTTTTAAGGGACCAAAAGAAATGGAACAGATTAACAATCATAAATCAAACTTTCACTTTTTAATCCTTTGTTTGTTTGTTTGTTTCATTTCAAATCCATTGTGGTGGAGTATAGAGCCAAAAAAATTTGACTGTCCCAATATTTATGGACCTGACTGTAAATCCAAGCCATTTCAAGTAATTAAAACAATCCCAGCGACGGAGTTGTCTGCTGACAGACATGAGGTGATGATCAGCCGCTGTTAATTAAATATGCTAAAAATACATCTAACATGTTACAGTACACTTAACTTGAAGACTTTTCAAGTTTCCAGGTTGTTTAAGCCCTCTACTGTATAATAACACTGAGATATATGTGGCTGAAACAAAGTCAGTCTAGTCCCAGTTTTGTGTAAAAAAAAACTAACTCTTTTCTTTCCATTGTCTCGGTCAGTGTTCACTGTTGCAGTCACAATGAAGGGTCAGTACTGTGTTCAAAAGGTTTGGTTTGTTTGACACAATACAGAGAGAAAGTGAACCAAACCAGACAATAACCGGGTCTCTCCGACTGTACAGAGTAACAACCAATGATTTTAAAATGAAAACGTATTATGTGGATGTAGCCTTGGAATGATCCCGCATGTTCCATAAGATCCTTTCTGTGAAAACCAGAGCAGGGCACATGAAGAGAGAGGTATCCTGTGGGTGAGGGGGTCTTTGTTTGGACAGAGATCCGACCCGTTTCTGTCCTGTGTTGATCTAATGATTGAGTAAATGACTGTTTACATGGACGTTGGGGAGCTGGGAACACACTCACTATGTTTACTAAGAAGGAGATCAGTCTATTTCTGAGTCCCGTCCCATTGTCCCCTGACGTCCTGCTAGCTCATTCGTCCTCCAGGGACTCGGTCTTGATGTCGCTGGGCACCCCTCCTGTTCGGGACAGGGCCAGGATGGTGTGGTTGACTGCTGCCATCTCCACAGCGAGAGAGATGGGGTCCTGGTGCTCGTTGTGCGCCGCGCTGTCCTCCTGACACAAGACACAGTCACACAAGTGTTAGCATCAGGGCTCACCACACACCAGCACTTCTACCAGTGCTTCAACAGAAGACTAACTACAGTAGACTACAACTAATATCTAAGATTAGCATTCACTTAGAGTCCCAGTCTGAGCACTTACAATGTGATAAACATCAAAACAAAGAATCTAAAGTTCTACAGCTCACAGTCCCAGCTGTAGCTGTGTGTTGAGAGTCCCAGATTAACAGGAGCAAATAGAAGAAAAGATCCTTGCTTGAATAAATAATTAAAAATAAAGCATTTGACTTCAGTAGTTAGCACTCCTCACAGCAAGAGGTTGTGGGTTCAATTTTTTTTTTTTTTTTTAATGGAGTCTGCATGTTGTACACCACGTATAACATGAGGGGCAGGTACATGAACATACACCAAAGATAAATGGAGTGCTTTCGGTTTTGGTGCAAACTAATAAAGCAGACTACAAGTGTGAATATACTCCAAGTGTCAGTCCTGCGCCTGACTGGCCATTGTCCAAGGACCCAAACTGCAGGGATAGGCTCCAGTCACCTGCGACTCCATAACAGGACTAAACAGAAGAAAGCATTCTAAACAAATACCTCAATCTATTGATTTGGAGGAGCAGCTGCTCTACTCCGAGCTCCTCCCTGTGACTGAGCTGTAACACCCTATCTTTAAACCAGCTCATTTCACCCACCTGTATCTGAGCACTTGTCCCTTCATTCATGACCAAGCCTTTCTCATGGAACCCCTTATAAGGGCCACCATACAGCAATATAACCTCTGTCCACCAGAGGGCAGGCTCCAAAAGCAGAAATATACGACGAAACCCAATGGCAACTTTACAAATGTAAAAATCATGTTTACAGCCTGGTACAAAAGATGGCTTTTACTGACAATTCTGGGGGGGGATTGTTTATGCAATCTGAAAACTATAGTTTTACTGCAGTTACAGCAGAAAGAAAGCCTGGATGTTACCCCCATTTTATTGCCCTGTGGTAACAACAATACCAGGTTCAATATCAATAAAGATGACCATTTTCATTCTAGCTCCTTCATACTTGGCTGCAAAACCCCCCGCTGAAGGTCCAGGTTCGATGAAACCAACAGCAGATCGCTGCAAATAGCAGATGAGATCCGGTCATTGTGGAATGCAATCTCCAGATCCACAACAGTGTTCCACGACCTGGACAAAAACCTCATTGTTCCTCCTGGATGTGAGGTTTGACTTTTGGCCACATACCTCTCCAGTACCCTGGCATAGACTTTCCCTGGGAGGCTGAGGAGTGTGATCCCTCTGTAGTTGGAACACACCCTCCAGTCCCCCTGCCACCATCCCGGTCTGCCAGTCACGCAATGTTGCATCATTTCATCCACCTTTTAGACCACCTCTGTGACATTGGCTTGGATGATGAAAAACTCCACCTCTGAGCCCTCAGCCTCTGCTACTTCAACAGAAGGCGTGTCAGTGGGATTAAGGAGATCCTCAGAATATTCCTTCCACCTCTTGACAACGTCCTCAGACGAGGTCAACAGCTTCACATTGTACACAATCTTAGTGGAGCACTCCTCCCCCTCCTGAGGCACAGAACGCTTTGGCAGAATTTCTTTGAGCCTTTTGATAAAGGACCCACATTCCCAACAGAACCTTATGGACAAATTGTCAATCATTTTCTTTCATAAAAATTCTCCAACATGAACAACGCACAAATACTGTAAGTCTCAAATCCTCTCAGTCTAGAACACATAACATTAAACACTAAATGTCCATGTGAAAAACGAGAACTAGTGAGCAGTGACATTTAGAGTTGTTTGAAGGCTGCACAGGGCACGCCTTTGTAATGTGTTTAAAGTCCAGAGGAACATTAAGTGTCTGTGAGGGGGTGTACCTGTGTTGGCGAGGTGGGCTCCAGTCGATAAATGCCAAAAGGTCGACTTAGAGGTCTCTTGTCAAAGTATGGCAGGTCACAGGCCTAAAAGACACCGTTACTTAGGCAAGGTTGACACACATGCATCACAAGTTAGTCTCTGTCTAGTTACAGGACAAAAAATATATATTCATGGATACACAAACTAAAATGTTCATGACTGGTGTAAGCCTGCAATCTAAACTCTCAATTAAGTTTACAAAAATAAAATGTAAGAAATGTATAGCCTACATATAGACCCTAACCTGTTCAGAGAAGTCGTTTCCGTCGATGTCGTCGCTGTTGGAATGACCTCCTGGACTCTGAACATCGATCCCGTGACTCTCCAGGATTGTGGCTTCTTGGAGAAAGAGAATGAATTATTAGATTGCTGATGAATCACTGCGCAAATTCGAGTCGGTAACTAAAGTTAATTGGACATTTCTAGAGGCCTGTTGTCTTCACCGCACAGCTCTTTTCAGTTAAAATTTTTTTGGCAATGACAGAGGAGATAGAAGCAGCATTACCAATGTTGGCGCGTCTCTTGATCTCTTTGCGGCGGTTGGCAAACCAGTTGTAAACCTTTAGGGAGGTGACCCTCTCCAGATCGGATAGCTTCTTCCTGAAATGCAAAAAAATTACAAATTTAATCAAGGGATTTGGAAAATTACCAACTGCCCAGAATTCAGCAACTTTACTGTGTCAGCGAAATGTACAGAGACACAAAGATACAAGATGTCACACACTAATCAACACAAGCAAATAAAATTGTTTCATTTAATCCATTTGTTTTTTTGTTTTTATTTTAGAGAATTCTTAACCTAGCAGATGGTCTATTGTTCATTTTTTTTAATTAGGTCTATTAGGTGTGTCATGAAATACCACAAAGATAGTCAAAAATGGATGTATTACAATATAGTGGTTACATCATCTCACCAGACAGACCTTGGACAAATGATATCAAGGTTATCTATGTGCTGCTCTCACCCCAACAATAACCTTTTCCCTTCCCTCCTTTTTAGACCTCGAGGGTGACACTTTTGTAGTAAGGTGGCATTTTGTTGCCTGGTTCTCAAACATAATTCAGCAAATACTGTTTTTGACAAATGAAAATTCTTTAAAAGTGCTGTTTTTTCTGTTGGTTTTAGTCCTTTTCTTTCTTAACTTGACTCTGCCAGATAGAACCATCTGGTGGGGCTTCCACTGAAATGGTTTTACAAAATGGAAGGTACTTTAAAAGAATACCTGGTCGGTAATTGGCTTTATGCCCCACAGTTGTTTACGTTTGTAGTGGTAAAACGGTTGCTACATCTTCAAACCTAAACCCTCCCAGATCCCTGTCAGTGGTAGAGAGATAGAATCTAGAGATAGATTTGAAAGTAAATAACAATATGTCCATTCATCCAAGGGACTTTATCAATCCAAAAGCAAACAGATAAAAATAATGATATCACTTTTTACTAGAAAACATTCTCAAACCAGGGTAAAACCTTGAAAATCAAGAGAAAAATATAAAATCCACTGCAGAAATTTGGTTCTCCATAAGGAAATTATATTCATTATATATTTTCAACAACTTTGTCTCATTAGGGGTCACGGGTGACAAACAACCATTCACTCTCACATTCCTTCACTAGGGACACTTTAGATTTGCTGATTAACCTATACATGCATGTGTTTGGTCGGGAGGAAGGGAGAGAACCCACAGTAACACGTGGAGGACATACAGACTCCACACAGAAAGAGTCGGCCAAGTATGTTTGAGTTGGCCGGGTTTTGAACTCACAACCTTCTTGCTGTGAGGCAGAAGTGCTAACCACTCTGCCTTAAAATCCTAATCTTAACCCATGACCAACTGTCACCAGCTCATGAGACCATAATTACCCTTTAAAACTTTAAAGCTCGTATGAAGTGAGCCTCTCTGTTCGGAGTCTGTGCAGTCTTACCTGGTTTCTGAATCACAGCGTTGCAGGCGTTGGCGATCTCCTCCCTCTTGGCTTCGTCTGGATACTGGTTGTCATTGAAGTAGCTATAAATAACAACAGAGCAACACTGATTTGATTCATTTCACAGTCTTCACAAACATGAGCTACTCTAGTTTGTAATGGATCACCGCTCACCTCTCCATCACAGCCAGACACTCTTTCCTCCAGGTGAAGCGGCTTCCTCGACGTAGACGGAAAGTTCCGGGGCCAGTGGCAAGAGGTGGAGGGGTTTGTCTCCACTCCATCTCCTCCAGAGCCAGAGGAGCAGGACGCATGTTTAAGGTGGCCCCTGGGACAGATAACAGCACATCACAGCCAATGTCAGTGCAAGCTTTTAGAGGTTTTTTATATTTTTACAGTTTTAGATGAGATTTGTATCAGACAATATAAGGGTAGGGTTGCGTGAGCATAGACATGAGAGTTGAAGCTAAAGCAGTCTTATAAAGACATGTCTGGGCTCACACAGCCAGGCTAATGCCAGTCAGACTGAATGAGCTGTGATAATGGCATGCCTTGGCAGCAGCCAGGTAGATTCAAGCGTTGATTTCACCAAGCTTCTAAAATAAACTACACTGAGGAAACGCCCACCTCCAACAGCCCTTTAACACTTGAAGTAAAGAAAGAGGAGAGGAGTGGAGAACCTAAAGCAGACTCAGGTTGAGGAGCCAGTGCAGTTTGATTTAGTCAGAAATTAGTTTCACAAAGATCCGAGAGCAAACTGAAAAGATCTGCAACGAAAATTAAGCATAACATTTTTTCTGAATTTAAATGTGAACCCTTCCAGTACGAGATTCAGTAAGTTTTTGATTGCACAAAAGTAGTTTTGTGTGTGAGCGAATGTAAAATACAGAAAAACTGTGCTTAAACTAAAATACCATGCTCAAAAAAAAAAAAAAAAAAAAAAAAGATAGGGTTTTCATCCTTTTTACATCACAAAGTGCACTGAGGTTCACCGGAGACCACACAATACACAGACATTTATACATGTTCCTCCCAAAAAGTAACATTGTGGGACAAATAACGCACCAAACTCCAGGGATGATGACAAAACCTGTATAAATAACTCCTCTGAGGAAGACAGCAGGTAGCTTGGTTGTTAAAACATGTCAAATTACAATCCTTAAAAACACTGGTCTGTTAAACCGGGATTACCTATTTTGTTATTGACAGTTTAATGACCTAACAACGTATTGTAACAAGATTCATCTGTGAAAAAATGGTCAAAAAATAAAAATAATTAGAAAAGGGCGGAAAATTAAACACAGATAAACGTTGGCAATGCTTAGAAAAAAAATGTTTAATGAGACATATTACATGACAACAGAAAATTCAAAGCTAAAAGTTTTAGGTAAGCACAAGATTTTGGTTTAATTTAATGAATATTAGTATTTTGTGGTGACCGTTTAACCAGAAAAGATTACTACACTGCTGTTGGGGGAGAGTGGTGACGAAAAAAAAAAAAGATTTAGGACATTTAGGACCTTTAGGAAAATTCAACTTTGGACTAGCCCTCAGGCCTGTGGTGTCTTCAAAACGGTCTGATTTCACAGAAATGCGCTCAGCCAGTGACGTGCACAGACATTTTGAGGGGCAGGTGCTCAACCAAATAAAAAGGGCACTTCTGCATATATTTCTAAAAGTAGAGTTATATACTGAGTGCACGTGGCAGAGTGGTTCGCAAGAAGGTTGTGAAATCTGTGAGGAGTCTGCATGTCCGGGTACTCCGGTTCCTCCCACCGCCCAAAGACATGCATGTGTAGGTTAATTGGCAACTCTAAAGTGTCCCTAGTGAATGGATGTGAGAGTAAATGCTTGTCTGTCACTGTCTGTCTCTAAATGTTAGCCCTGCGACGAACTGGCCACTGTCCAGGGTGTACCCCGCCTCAGGCCCAAAGCTGCTGGGATAGGCTCCAGTCACCTGCTACCCCTAACGGGACTAAGCGGTAGAAAATGAATGAATCAGTTACAGTATATACAGTATGACAATAATATAATTGAATATAATAGAATATGATAAATATAAAAAAATACAGGACTGTGGGTGGTTGGCCTGTAACTAGTGTAGATAGATACACTTTCTTATCACTGTAAGCATGCATGTTGTCTTCTCACATTTTGACATTAACGTGTATCATTACTGGCCACTGTTACTCGCCAATTAATGTTTTTACAAGTACACTTTCTGAAGAGCACAATTTCTAAGCTAATGTGTGTCTGAATGCTCAACTTGCAGCTTCTTTTCTGAACTGCACGGCTGCAGCCTGCACTATTACTTTGGCTTGATACACAACAACACAGGCTTTATATATACATGGGCAAAGTAAAGTACCTTTAGTTTGCATTTACCCAGATACTTACTCTCTGTGGATTAGGTGAGAGCGGGCAGGGAGAGGGTAACGCACATGACAAGAGGCAGACAGACACTAGGGTGCAGCAGAAGTTTAAATATATCGGGCATTTTAGCCGCTGATTCCTCGTTCGTTGGTCAAAATTATTTAAGCAATTAATAGTACAGTAGGGCACTTAAAGAGCATAGGGCAAGGGGGCAACACTTGGGGTGTATCTGTGCACGGCCCTGCCCTCAGCGGTTAAAAATGCTGTAGTATATCTGCCAGGCCACTTCACTCTGATAGATTTTGAAGCATCAGAACAGATTCAAACGCTTAATTCCAATAATATATTATCAGAACATATGCTTTTGAAGCACAAAAACACAATTTTGCCTTTGTTTTTATTTGCCGTGTGTCACCAGGAGCCAATAGTATTTGACTGATCTGTACAGTCTACACAGTAATGCTGGAGTGATGTTCTTAGAGGCAACAGAAGAAGTAAGAAGAAAAGTAAAAAAGTAGAAAACTAGAATGCAAAAATATGCTGATAAGTTGCTTACACATATTTTTTACAAACAGCTGGAGAGGGGCATTTTATTGAAGAGACTTTTCAATGTGTGATTTGTCCATTCTGAACAAAAATGAAATTAAAGAATGTACTGACTGTGCAGGAAGCCTGTCCCTGCAGGAAAATGTATGCAAGAAATGCGCATCACTTCTTGCAGATCTCACAATACATCCTGATTATAAACTTAGTGCTGACGAGGACTCCGCAGCCTCCTCTTAAATCATGACCACAGCAAAAGAAACTGCACAAAAAGCCTCTCATCTGCGCTCCTCATGTGGCAGCCACATTCCATTAGACGGCTTTGAAGCAGGATGTGTTCTGAGGTCGGCACACGGCGCTGTATCATAAGTAACTTTGTGGCACAGGTCTGAACCGGGGCAGCGTCTCACAGCCCCAGGTATCACAGCCATGAATGGGGCATCAGTTTCCTCCGCAGCAGTGATGGAAACAAGGGCCTCAGTCTCAGCCCAGAAATAGCAGCAGATCTTTCTACTGCTGACAGTGTTGGCAATGCTCCATAAGGAACATGGCGCAGAGGCCTAGGATGTCTTCCTTCTGTCTATAGAGCAGCGGCATGTGTACGGACACGTGCACATATCCATACCAATGATGTCATTCCAAGAAAGATTTTAATTTAATTTTGAAGAAGTGCTTAGGATTATTTCTTACATGTGACCAGAAAACCTTTGCCTTATCTTTCTGAAATTGGGGGTAGTTTTTAATGAAACTGCAAATCAAAACATAAAATGGTATTTGTAAGGTTTCAAGAAAATCAAGCCTGAACAAGTGAGAAACAAACGTCAACTGTGCATCTGAAAAAAGGATAAAAATTACTGGAGGTTGGTGCGTTTTTCTTGCGTCTTTAATTTTCAGATTTTGTTTATCCTCATTTTTGGTCTGATGGTACTCAAACTAAACTGATGAAAGAAAAAAATATAGTACCAAGTAATGTGCACTCATCATTGTGTAGTGTATGCACTGCAGAACGCTGCTCATTTCATTCTTTCCTATGCCTCACTATAATTTCACATCTGTTGTCATGGCAACAATAAAGAGCAATGTATTTTTTTAAGGACAGCAAATTGTTTCTTTACAAGAAGGTTTAGATTATGAATATCAATTCAGCACACTATATTGCTTTTCTTTGTTGAAGTCACACAGCTTTTCCCTGGTCTGACTAAAGAGTAGGACACAATTTACCTTTCCACGTATATTGTCGAATAAGAGAAAGCATGATTGCAAATGTGTATATGTATAAATATTAAGATTTTATATTGTATGCACAGATATGAGGTGCTGCTTACAAAATGCTAAAACCTGTGTTGTCAGAGGCATGCAACCAAATCACCAACACACACACAGAACCTCTGTCCTGCAGCAGGTCCAGCATTCGTCCTGTTATACATCTGTTGTTCCACTGCTTCAACCAGAGTCTAGAGGTATTAGTTTGGAGACTCTGGTTGTAATGTAAAGTAATGTAGCAACAAACACACAACAGGTCAGATACTGCATTGGGCTTTTGAACAACAGAGAGCAGCCAGTGGAGTCAGGTCTGTGGAAGTCTAAATCAACTAATGTGAAGCGACCCAACAACTGAATTTTCCCTAGGGGATTAATAAAAAACAGTATGAACCGCAATTAAATCTGTCATGTAAATTTTGATTTTTTATTAACAAGCAGTGTCTCGTCACATTGGTCGGTTTTCATCTTAAGTATACGATGATGTAAAAGTCAACCAAATACAATTTTAGTCAATTAAAACCTCCACTTATGCACTTAAAATTAAATTAAATAATATCACTGATCTCCGTCAGAGGAGCGGTCACTTTTAAATAAAGCTGCACTTCTGCATGTTGATGTAAGTACCTTAAAATATCTAATTAATCACTCTAATATAATGTGACAGACATTGTCACACAAAAGTGGGTTTGTTCAGACCCTCTCCCAGAACAATAGATTAGTATATACATAGATTTAATATATCTGTATTCTAGTGTATTTTAGATGACAGATGACAGTTTCAGCTGCTATAGGGAAAGTCAAATTATGGAACAAAACCATGGAATTTCCCCAGTTTTTCAATAACTACATCTGAAGCATACATAAGTGCTGTTAATATATGTTTAATAAATATGCACATTGGGGTCCAGTGGAACTGTGTGGAGACAGAAATGATGTGCCGTTAATAAGATAAATAAGATAACTATTCAGTTTGTTTAATAAAAGGACAAGGTATAGACTTGTTCTATAGGAAAAGTAACCTTAAATTATTTCTGTTGTGATCTGGCGCTATATAGAAAATTCAATTAAAATTAAATTTAGTTTGACCATCCGGGGGGACCGTTCCGACCCTACATTTTCTCTTCATTCATATAAATTCATCTAATTCCTTCATAACATATTGGCCAAGCCACAAGAAACATAAGTATGTTAAGCTAAGTGTCATCATATTTATTGATGGTGGTTATGTAATAAAACATAAAGAAAATAACTGCATAAATAATCCCAATTGCAATATTGGTTGAAAAAAAAATTGCCCCAATGACAAAATGAGGTGCAAAAGTAATTTTTTTAAATAGACCGGTTTTGCACAAATCATTTTAAATTGAAAAGAGTTCTGAGACTACCTAAAGACAACATGGATAAGATTTGTCTAATATATCATTTGACTAATTGAATTCCTCACACAAACAGTTTAAGGCTGATTACCTGCTTAATACGCACATCATTACCGGGTGATTGCTCCAACAGCCACAGAGCTCAGTCCGCTAATGGAACTGAGGCATTCAGGTGTATAGAACACCTCACTTATATCTCACACACACTTCTAATTAATAGTCTGACAGGAAACGGCAGGTAGACAAGTGTTATCCTTCTATTTTTAAGTCATCTAAACTTCTATTTTTACATCCCAGTTTAGCAGCTTTTCTTAAGGCACTTTTCAAAGTATGTCTGTCAAAGCTAACACTATAAGTACGTGTTAAAGCAGTCACCCTTAATGCAGGCTGCAAATGCAAGATCAGCAGCACTCAGGTTTGAAATCATTCTCAACTATTGACCATTGAAAACTGAAAACATAAAAACAAGCAGAAATTTGCCTGAAAGCTTGGTGCTGTGTGCAATACCTGGTGTGGTCTTCTCCAGGATATACCAGCGGTAGAAGGCCCTCTTCTTCTGCTCGCTCAGATCCGAGCCATGCTGCAGAAGCCAGTGGGAGATCCGGCTCTGGCTGATGCCTGAAGAGCAGTCAGACATTAAATTACAAGCGTGCATCAGGTTAGGAATGCACTGGTCCGAGTAATACTAGTCCTGATATGGACAAGTTGGATTGCTAGATCAGATACCGGTCTTTGGAGTAAATACATGGGTCCGATCTACTATGTGTAACTATGTCTGTGCCGCATACTCCGACAGGTCTTACAGAGAATGTACCAGCAGGACTCTCTCAAAACATAACAAGATAGAGCAAGTCAAAGTCAGCGGTTTGGAGATTTACTTCTGATTTAGATCTGTGAAGCTGAGACGGAGACAACAGCGCTAGCGGCGCGCTCCCACTAACAGACACTGACGGAGCTGCACATTCAAGCAAGCAGAGCAGAGAGCTTCTGAAGAGGGGTTAGGATGGAACTTAAGAGGGCAATATATCCGCTACGTCCACAGTTGTTTTTAACTTTTCTGACCCCAGGAAGAGTAGCTGATGCAGAATGCTGCAGATGCTAAAAGGGATCTTAACAAACATAAACACTGTTCAGACTGTAACTTCTTGTTAGCAGCAAGCTAAGAAAAAGCTGTATGTAGCTTACACTTTATTAGAGTTTCACAGCCCCTCTTTCTGAGTGTTACCTCAGAGCCCTTCGGAGCTAACTCCTGTGTTTACACACTAGGGCAAAATGATTTTGAAAAATAATCCAATTGCAATTTTTTTCCACAATTATTGTGATTAGTTATGTGAAATGTTTCTTGTCAACTTTTTTACATGTCCACATTCAATAAATATAATCAGCATTTAGCTCATTCTTGTTGGCCTGGTCTAGATAAATTTGACATTATTATTTTTTTTATATACATCAAATTTATATAGTGCTTTTCAGGGGGCGCTTTACATTTCCATTATTCATTTTTTTATATTTATTTATATAGCGCTTTTCCATCTAGTAGGCACTCAAAGCGCTTTTCCAAAGTTACAGCTGACACCACTGGAGGCAAGGTGGGTTAAGCGTCTTGCCCAAGGACACAATGACAGTATGAACTGTGGGGAAAGCGGGAATCGAACCGCCAACCTTCTGGTTGTAGGACAACAGCCACTGCGTCCCATTTAACCAAAGGACTGGATTTGGCCATGGGCCTTGAGATTAAACAGTGGGGTCTTTGTTCTTCACTGTGACAGTGATTATCTTCAAACAGCCAATGAAACCTTTTAGTGCAATGGCAGTTTCTTAGTTTGTTCTGCTTTGGCTCCATGACCAAGAAAGCTGCATTTTTTTTATTTCAGTACAGAGATAATCTAAAGTATATTGAGCCTGAAAGAAGTCATCAGATTTGGGTTCCCCCCATACCTCCCCAAAGGAAGGCCCTAAATATGGATGTAGCCAATAAGTTACAACCAGGCAACCTATTGCTTTGCTAACTTGTATCTAGCCAACTATAGCCTACATCCCCTGTCCTCTGAAAGGGGTACAGTGTGGAGTTAGTATTTACTCTTCATTAGTGCGTAACAGAGCAACAACATGACCATATAGTCTATCCTAACTAAACTTCTCTGGCTCTCTTTGGCCCTTCACAGTGCACGCTTCCTAATTCGTCCCACCAAGAGCAGAGACTACATTACCCATACACCCTTGAGTTTGGCAAGTGAAAGGAGAGAGGTGTGTGAAACGCGCGGAACTGCATTCACATGCTCTGACTGTAATGAAAACACAAGAGAGACATTTATATTGTTTATATTGTTATAATGTTATGATTGAAGCTCTGGACATAACTTGTTTTTCTATAACAAACTAAACAAAATATTAATGCCCTGTCAGTGGCAAATATTTTTGGTTTTAATATTTAATTTGATTACATTAATGTTTAAGTTCAGATTTACAAGAAATGTTTTAACTGCAGTAAAAAGCACATTATTTGTTTAAAGTGTTGTTTAAAGTGCAAACCAAATGTTATTGCACTTTTGTTCATATAGCAGTTCTTTTAAAATGTATGCAGTACACTAATTTTGAATTCATTATTAAATTTTGTGTATAATACGATTAATCGCGATTAATCACAGAACATTGTGCGATTAATCGCGATTAAACATTTTAATCGTTGCCCAGCCCTAATTTAAATATTGATGATAACAAGCTTGGGGGAAAACACAATTAATTGCAATTAATTACAGAAAATGTGTAAAAGATAATTAGTTAATTTTTTTTAATCGATTCCCAGCCCTAATATATATATATATATATATATATATATATATATATATATATATATTAGGGCTGGGCAAGTTAACACGTTTTAATCGCGTTAACGCGTTAATGAATTAACGCCGACAATTATTTTAATCGTGCGTTAACGTCGGCCGATTAGTATGGTGAAAGACGAATGACTGCACGTATGAGCCGCCTCATCCAGTGCTTTAAGTGGGCGATGCGCACCTGTACTCAGTACCGCCACTTCTCCGTGCGCCCAGAACGTGCTTTTAGCGTACTGGTACGCTCATTTCGACATCTGTTTTAATAGAGGTTTTAATCCTTTGCCTGCTCTGCCGCTTTCCAGAGCGCCCTTCACAATGCACGCTTCCTAATTCGTCCCACCAAGAGCAGAGACTACATTACCCATACACCCTTGGGTATGGCAAGTGAAAGGAGAGGGTGTGTGAAACGCGCGGGAACTGCATTCACATGCTCTGACTGTAATGAAAACACAAGAGAGACATTTATATTGTTTATATTGTTATAATGTTATGATTGAAGCTCTGGACCTAACTTGTTTTTCTATAACAAACTAAACAAAATATTAATGCCCTGTCAATATAGTTGTTTAATTTAATTAGGTGATTCTACATTTAAATATTGATGATAACAAGCTTGGGGAAAACACAATTAATTGCAATTAATTACAGAAAATGTGCAATTAATTAGTTAATTTTTTAATCGATTCCCAGCCCTAATATATATATATATATATATATATATATATATATATATATATATATATATATATATATATATATATATATATATATATATATATATGCTTCACTCTCAGGACGCTCTCTGGTTCTGTAAATATACTTGTTATTATGTGTACTTTTATGTTGTTTTCAACTGTCCTGGACACATTCCTGCACGGCCTGTCTGTCCTGGGAGTGGATCCCTCTTTCTGTGGTTCTCCCTGAGGTTTCTCTTTTTTTCCCAGCTGTTTTTTTTTTTGGGGGGTGATATTGGACTATACAAAAATAAACGTCTTGTCTTGTCTAATATTGCGATTTAATTTCAACCCTATTACACACTGATATGTTTCACATTAGTGAGGTTTGGCGAAAAGCTGCTGTTGTTTTATTAATTTTAATGTAAAACAGTGACGCTATAGATCCCATCAGCTGGTTTATTAAACAATGTGTCTTCCTCCTGATTTCTCTTCCCTTTGGTTTGTTCTGGGTTATAATAGCTACCACAAGAATAATGAATGAATTACTCTCTTCTCCAAGTTGATATTTTAAGTCTATCCAATGGTAAAAGAGCTTGTTTTTTATTATCTGTCTATTCCTGACAATAGAATTATCTATATTTTCTTTTATAACCCAAGGGTCTTTGTTTATCTCTATAGGCCTTTAATAAAATACCAGTTGGATTGGATCTGTGTCAGATACCTGCAGATACTCAAAGCACCTGGATCAGGGTCTGAAACTGTTCTGAAAACACTGGATTGGTGCATCCCTACATCAGGTATAACCACAATTTGTAGACAATAAGGAGAACACACAAAAAAGAACACAATTAAAAGGGACATTTCTATTGAAAATAAGCATTTTATAAAAATAAGTCTGTTGTTTGGACGTCTTTCTATTGCAGCGAAACAAAACCTTTCCATTAAGATGAATGTAATTGCTTGTCAGAATCTTAAACATTTTATCCAAAACCATATTCAAATATGAAAATAACTCAGGCTTTACAAATGAGCAAATTACTAAAAACAGCTTTTCTATCACCACACAGTCTTTTGTGAGCACTTTGTGTTTTTCAAAGCCTGCATTGTGTAATAGTGGAGTAAATGTGCTTCTTTTCAGTGCTGCAAAGAAGAAGAAGATAGTTTCATATTGTGTGGGTTTGACTCACCAGTGACCTGCGCCACCACGGCCTGAGAGATCCTCCTGTTGCCCAGGAAGGCCTTGATCTCCTCCTTCACCATACTGCTCTCCCTCCTGGAAAACACAACAGTCACAAGTCTACCCTGGGTCATTCCATCTTGGATTTGCTTTAAACTTACTGTGATCAATATAACCAGTAGTATGCTTGCAAAATGTGTAAGGGACATTTATAATTTTTAGTTTGTGAGATATTTAAGTTTGAAAACATGGGCTTGTCAGGCCAAAATCATAGCTGTCTGAGAAAAAAGTTCCACATGTCATATCTGTTTCAGACAAATACAATTTAAGACATTGTTCCAAGTCTTTAATTTGTAAAACATGTGACCCACTATATCGTTTTCATGTGATGACCTGCCAAAATCTAAATGTAATAATTATTTCATACTCATTCCAGGTTTTCACAATAAACCACATCAGGTTTTTCAAACTGTGATATTATAAATTTATGAGAGTACTTCATTTGCAACTAGACCATTCTCTAAAATAAATTGGATTTATGAGGCATTAAACTTGAAAAAGACAATAATTTCAAACTCAAAGTTTGATTTTGTCAAAGGATCTACCATAAAAACATTTAAACCAGTGGAAAGAGAAAGTTTATTAGTATGCAGAAAGTGTGTTTGCTGGTGCCTTGAAGAAAACTATGTTAATGAGACTTTTGATGTAAGATGGAAAAAAAAAGGAAAGGATGCAGAATCCTTGATTTATATTCCCTTTTATTATTTAATTGATTTTTACATTCAAAGCTTCAACTTCAAACTTCTACTGAACAAACAAGTCAAACAGACATTTTCACAACTAGGTCAGCACAATTTTAGAAAAGATGCCATAAGCACTATTTGAATGCTCTTTGAGGGAAAGAGGAAAACTTTTTGAATTTATTTTGATTTAGAAAATATAAAGAAATACAAGGGCTAACTCTCACTTGTCAAAGCAGGAGCTAAATCAATATTAAAATACTGAATCAGGACTAAACAGGTCTAAACTAGGACTAAATGTTAATTATAAATTTTTTGGTTATCAATATTTTATATTATTATATTATTATTATATCAATATAATATTTTTTGTGGTAAGAAACTGAGAGCCAAACTGCTCACTGCGATTTTTGGAACTGAGCTACTAGAAGAGGGTATTTTACAACCACAAAAAAATGTCGTAGCCTTTGCCACCCTATTGGTGAGATGCTGTATTTTACACAACTGGAAAGCTAAAGATCCGCCCTTTTTCAGTCAATGGCTCTTAAAGTTATCTCCTTGTTAAAGCTCAGAAAAATATGATTATAAGGTTTTTAATCTTATAGTTGTCCTGTTGGCTCCATCAAGCCAGGACCTTCAGCTGCACTTGGACGGTTTGCAGCCGAGGTTGAAGCAGCTGGGATGAGGATCAGCACCTTCAAGTCTGAGACCATGGTTCTCAGTCGGAAAAGGGTGCCTCAATTGGAGGAGTTCAAGTATCTTGTCTTGTTCACGAGTGAGGGAAGGAGGGAGCGTGAGGTTGACAGGCGGATTGGTGCAGCTTCTGCAGTGATGCGGTCGATGTACCGGTAATGTCATGGTTTACGTGAAGTGGTAATGTCATGATCTATGTAAGATTGTAATAAAGAAAAGTAAATATAAATGTAGAAATGAACCAAGTCTAAATCAGGACTTTGATTTAATCCTCTTTTTGGACAATGATTTTAAGGCAAAAAGTAAATCACTATCACATTGAAGACCATAACGTTATTAAGTCATTAATACGGATAATGCAATAACAATTTGCAATGTATTGTACACTTCGATGCACAAAATGTGAATCCCCAACTTTGGATTACTCTAACATCACACAGTTCAGGCAGTCTTTGCAATCTCAATACTGTCTGAGAGCTGCTGTAACAAGTGAATTTCCCCTCTGTGGGATCAATAAAGAAATATCTTATTTTGCTCGTGAATATTTATGATAGATTTTCAGTACAGTGTGCAATCCTAGTACGTATTGCTGTATAGAAGGGAGGCAGCCTGCTGGTCAGTTGGAGATGTGTAAAGATTTCCCCAGCCAGAAGTGATCCAGTGAATCTCAAACTGTCCAGTTCTGCAGAACATGTAAATGACACTGGTGAACAAAGCATACTCTTGACGCACTGCAATAACTGGAAGATAAGAAAATTAGCATTCTTTTGCTTTTAAAACCATTGCACTAGGGCTCCTTTTTATGTGGGCTGCATTTTAATAGAAACATTTATGCGTTGTTCTCTTTCCTAGGCGCTCACGTAATCAGAGAAACACAAAGGCGAGGACTTTCAAATCAAGAACAATCAAGCAATTGTTATTTTCTCAATACATGTAATGTGGTGATGCTTTTCTACTGTCTCGGCGGATAAGTAAAAAAGAAAGAACATTCAGAGACTCGCATAAACAAAGGGGGGTGAGAGAACATGTGCAGTCATATAGTGTACCCACCCTGCTTTCTGGCATTGAGCCCATTCCTCTCCCCTATACATCTCTAATAACACGGAGAACAAACAGCAACACACTTATTACAGTCCCGGCTTCACTCTTTGTTGTGTTGGAGAGAGCTGGCAGACTCAACAGCTGTCACAAACAGACTACTGCTGCATTTGTCAGCACTGCTTTTACTCTACGAGTCATTTCAAATGGGAGCATCAACCAAACTATACAATCACTGCATCCTTACAACCCAATCTTGGTTAGTTAATACAAAAACATCAAAGCTTGCATATTCCTAAAATCAAACTACGTCACGACTTTTGACATCCAGCATCAATATCCTCCACAGCGGTCTCATGCGGCATGGCTAAAATTAGAGCTCAAAAGCGCTGCTTGTATTGACACCGCTGAATCAATGTAGCACAAGCTGCTGTACAAGACAAAGTGGAAGTGTGAGGAGGGAGGAAAGGGGCGAGGGTGTGCTGAATGCCACTGCAGAAGGCCCAGACCCCCACCCGGAAATGTGCACTTTGAGAAGTTAGAAATGTGGGGATTGTTGACGAGCCTTAGCACAGTGTCACACCCCCACTGCCTTGTTGAGTCACAGCACGAGAGTCCTACAGGCCCAAGGTGAGGGTTCTGAGAGCTACTTAACTTCTTGTGCTGTCGAAAAGAGGACATTGGCTTAATGCAGAGGTAGCGTGAAAAAGCAATGGGATAGTGAGAGAAGGGCAGAGCACACACTGAGCTCCAAAATGCATAGGATTATTCAAATGTTCATACATGGTACTTATAGGTAATACAAGTAAGAGTAGAGTTAAAGTGGTTTGTACAAGGAAGGGTGTGGCTAGCATGTGACCTTGGATGGACTAGGAACTCTGTGCTGTCAGAAACAGTCCACTGACACAATTTTCAATTGGCAATACGAAGCATACAATAATATATATATTAAGATTGTAGTAGGGCTGTTCGATTATGAAAAAAAAAAATAAATTTATAATCCCGATAATTTTAGTCATTATTTAAATCAGGAGTATTTTACACAATTACTCACTGAAATATGTATAAATATATTCAAAAGTATAAATAAAAAGCTTAAAAAATAAACAGAAATAATAATTAAGATGAACAAATAAGATTAACAATTTAGTGTACATCCACAGTCACGTGAAAATCAAGTGTTGCCATGCGGTGCAGACACCGTCGTGTTGCAAATCTTGCACATAATGTGTTTTATAATGTGTTCAGGCCAAAATAACGTGCCTACGCACTAGTTTGTATCCCAACAGAGAACAGGGAACGTAAACTATTATTGGCTAAATCAAAGTTAGCAAAGCAAGTACATTCGTTTAGAGGTTGTGTTTTTCTTCCTGCAAATGAGTGTTTGGCAGGCTTGGATCTTGGAAAATGGGGGCCCATGGACTACAACCTGTCTGGGCGGCAGTAGCTCGTTGGTAGAGCGGCCGTCCTTCGACTGGGGGGTGGGCGGTTCGATTCCCGCTCGAAACCTTTCAAAACATCATAACATCCCGCTCTCCCCCACAGTTCATACTGTTGTTGTGTCCTTGGGCAAGACACTTAACCCACCTTGCCTCCAGTGGTGTTTCAGCTGTAACACTGGTGAATGGAAGCTTAATGTAAAGCGCTTTGAGTGCCTACTAGGTGGAAAAGCACTTTATAAATAAAAATCTCCAGACTTTTTTGAGATCAACATCTCTGTAACATATACTTTTTGCTTGACGACTGACGCTAAAGCAGAAGGAGACAGGAGTGAGTCAGAGGGACAATGATATCCACTCCTTCAGATGAGAGAGGAGCAGAGGGACGACAGTATCCCAGTATCCACTCCCCTAGAGGAGAGAGGAACATAGGGACAAAGATATCCCTCCTCTAGGAGAGTGGGACAGAAGGACGACAGTATCCACTCCTCTAGGAGAGTGGGACAGAAGGACGACATTATCCAATCCTTCAGAGGAGAGTGGGACAGAAGGACGACAGTATCCACTCCTCTAGGAGAGTGGGACAGAAGGATGACAGTATCCACTCATCCAGAGGAGAGCGGGACAGAAGGTCGACAGTATCCACTCCTCTAGGAGAGCGGGACAGAAGGACGACAGTATCCACTCCTCTAGGAGACCGGGACAGAAGGACAACAGTATCCACTCCTCTAGGAGAGCGGGACAGAAGGACGACAGTGTCCACTCCTTCAGGGGAGAGCGGGACAGAAGGACGACAGTATCCACTCCTTCAGAGGAGAGCGGGACAGAAGGACGACAGTATCCACTCCTCTAGGAGAGCGGGACAGAAGGACGACAGTATCCACTCCTCTAGGAGAGCGGGACAGAAGGACGACAGTATCCACTCTTCTAGGAGAGCGGGACAGAAGGACGACAGTATCCACTCCTTCAGGAGAGCGGGACAGAAGGGCGACAGTATCCACTCCTTCAGGAGAGCGGGACAGAAGGGCGACAGTATCCACTCCTCTAGGAGAGCGGGACAGAAGGACGACAGTATCCACTCCTCTGGGAGAGCGGGACAGAAGGACGACAGTATCCACTCCTCTGGGAGAGCGGGACAGAAGGACGACAGTATCCACTCCTTTAGGAGAGCGGGACAGAAGGACGACAGTATCCACTCCTTCAGAGGAGAGCGGGACAGAAGGATGACAGTATCCACTCCTCTAGGAGAGCGGGACAGAAGGACGACAGTATCCACTCCTCTAGGAGAGCGGGACAGAAGGACGACAGTATCCACTCCTCTAGGAGAGCGGGACAGAAGGACGACAGTATCCACTCCTCTAGGAGAGCGGGACAGAAGGACGACAGTATCCACTCCTCTAGGAGAGCGGGACAGAAGGACGACAGTATCCACTCCTTCAGAGGAGAGCGGGACAGAAGGATGACAGTATCCACTCCTCTAGGAGAGCGGGACAGAAGGACGACAGTATCCACTCCTCTAGGAGAGCGGGACAGAAGGACAGTATCCACTCCTTCAGGAGAGCGCGGGACAGAAGGGCGACAGTATCCACTCCTCTAGGAGAGCGGGACAGAAGGACGACAGTATCCACTCCTCTAGGAGAGCGGGACAGAAGGACGACAGTATCCACTCCTTCAGAGGAGAGCGGGACAGAAGGACGACAGTATCCACTCCTCTAGGAGAGCGGGACAGAAGGTCGACAGTATCCACTCCTCTAGGAGACCGGGACAGAAGGACGACAGTATCCACTCCTCAGAGGAGAGCGGGACAGAAGGACGACAGTATCCACTCCTTCAGAGGAGAGCGGGACAGAAGGACGACAGTATCCACTCCTCTAGGAGAGCGGGACAGAAGGTCGAGCGCCAGTACTTAAGTTTGGTTTTCTTAACTGCGATTTTATTCTCCCGTCACGGTCTCTACCCCTCCACCCACCTCCATTAAAAATAGTACTATCAGACCAATTTTCCACCACAAAATATACTACACCAAACTAAAGTTAAGATCTCATCTTAAACTTCTAGCTGTTCTAGTTCTGACAGACCGGTGGGATTCTGCAGTTATCTCAACCTTGTCCACATTGCGTGAATTCATTACCAATATTTGTGTTATCGTCTTTCCATTTGCTTCCATTTTCTAAATTTACCAGAGGCCGCATTAACTGAATATTTTCCATCATTGACAAGTTATTTTTAGCTGTGACGGAAAAATCTGAATGCCATTCGTCCTTTTGACGCTGAGGGTGATTTATTGTAATTCCTACTCCTGTCCAGTTGGCGGCGAATGTACATATTAATAAACAATTATCTTGAATTGTCTTGTCTTTGTTACACTGCATTCAGTTGTAAAAATGTCATGGCAGCTGAGTGCGAGCAGTTTCTTCAAACAGCCAAATAGTTCGGAAATTGTTAATAAAGCTGATAAAAAACAGACAACACTGAACAGGGCAGGCAGACAGGTCTACAGAACAGCGACTGAATTAAGTTAAGTTAATTTTTGAAAATTAAAAATGACAGGTAATCATAGATTATGACAAACATTTTACTACTCTGTCAAAATGATGGCAACCTCTGTTTATGCTTTTCTTTTTTTGCAATTGTCAGTACCTGTTACTTCCTTGTTAACAGCGGTATAGACCAATGGAAGCATCCCATTTCAGGAGTGAGGTCAAAGAGCCAGTATGTGCTGAACATTCTCATCATCAAAATCAAATAAAGCCAAGCTGGGTTCTCATTTTTTCACAGATGATTCCTGTTTTAAACGTTTTTGTTATCTGTCCATTTAATATAGCATTGACACTAAATGTATGCATCTAATTTGACATTTAAGCAGAATAATGATATAACTTACCAATTAAATTATCAATGTGTTCTTTTACTAATCATTTATCATCATCATAACATTTATTTGGCATTTTCTCTCACAGAGCACTAGTTTGGTTTGTGCATTTAATCATTTGGTTTGGATAGTGCTCCTTTTCAAAGAGGCTCAGAGCATGTTTCTCTTTTTCTAAGTGCTACAGGTTTTGTAGCTGCTGTCATTTTGCCAGCTTATATGGCTCTAAGGGCTCTTTGCTAAATCACATCAGCTAGCAGCCTTTACTGCAGATATTTTCCAGATCACAAATGCTGCAGCTGCATTTGTCACATAAACGCTTTGTATTAAATGTTAGAAGACTAGCACAAAATAGCTGGGTCTATCACAAAAACCCACTCCTGACCCTTTCCCACAGTACTTTTACACCATTGAGGCATTGTAACATCCCCGGTAGGACAGTTATTCTGCAATTAGCTCTTTGTCAACTGTATAGTAAACCAACAAAAGTGACTTGTTATTTTCAAGTCATAGGATGTACATGTACATTGTTTTAATGGAATGCACCGTATCATGTGTTCTAAAATATAATATATGATATATATATATATATATATATATATATATATATATATATATATATATATATATATATATATATAGCTACTATTCACTGGCGGCTAATTAACTTTTGAATGAATTGCATCTTTTGTCAACCTGATGTGAGGCTGTAAGCGTGTGGAGGGCAGGCACTTAACAGATGTCGAAATATAATCATAAAATGAGCAACACTGGTAGCTTATGTAAGATGTACCAATCAGAATAAGCCAGGCGTAACACTTTAGTGTCAAAGTCCACTTCAAAGCTGACCTGACTGACCCTCCTGCACCTGGCATTGTTAGCGTCACTAATAACAAAAACTAATGATGTAAAAATAAAATCAAAAGGTCAAGTCAACAGAATTGTGAACTTTGAAACATGGCTTTACTAACATGCATTCCGACTGCAGCTGCGCACAGGGAATGTACAGTGGAGTTTGCAGCTGGCACTATTTAATTAACCCCAACATAACAGTACGCCGCTCTTTTGCCTCCTTATTATATGCTGTAGTGCCAAGTAAGATACAATCGGCAACTACAATTGAGCGACGACAGGAACACTCAGGCCTCTGATGGGGAAACTGTGGTTGGAAAACAGAAAAAAAGGTCTTCCTCCTTCTTAAAAGACAATTATGGATTTGTGATCCATATTTGTCTTTCAATTGTCTGTGGGAGGGAGGCGCTGGCTGAACTATGAGCCACACCTGCTACTGGGGATGGGTACCGAAACCCGGTATTAAACTGGCCCAGGGGCTAAATTATGAAAGACCGCAGTATCAGTAAGATCTGACACTATCGGTTCTGCTTTCGATACTGGAGGGGAAAAAATTAATGTACTATGTATTTTTGCTTAATAATGATATCGTGCACATTTTATCACACCAAACATTTCTAATGTGCGATCAAATTAACACGTTTGTCTGTGAGATCTGCGAGATCTCTAATGCGCGCCGCGGAGGCTGTCTGTCAGTCACACACACACCACAAGAACGAGCGCGGCACACGCACAACAGTACGAAAACTGCAGCTTAATACAAAGAGTGACGATGACGGAGAGAGCAAAACGTTCCAAAGTGTGGTTGCACTTCTCTAGAGTTGATGCAGACAACACGTTGTCATAAGTGCAACAAAATGTTTGCATGTAAGGGCGGAAACACAAGCAATCTGTC
Source organism: Perccottus glenii (assembly GCA_024416835.2). Lineage (NCBI taxonomy): Eukaryota > Metazoa > Chordata > Actinopteri > Gobiiformes > Odontobutidae > Perccottus > Perccottus glenii. The sequence continues at coordinate 20,687,022 of CM044564.2, forward strand.
TAAGCACCTTTCAAAAGTGCATTATGTGCAGACAATAAGAGAAATGCAAAGTTTTCAACTGCCTAGCTAGCTCGTCTCTGGTTGTTGCCCCATCTACGTCTGGTATGTATGCTAAAATCATGTTGAATCAACGTTCACGTCATTAAAAAAAAATGTAAAATCTCCCTGGTTCTCTCATCAATCTCTCATATATATATATAAAAACACATTATAAAACACATTATGTGCAAGATTATTTTATTTTATTTTTATTTTTTTTAAAGCTACAGCTACTATGAAGCAACCAACTCATCCTAACACCTCTGGTCCAAGACAAGCCCAAAACCCCTTCACCCTGGCAGCTAGTGGGAGGATGCCTGAGGAGAGGGTGAAGGACTGCCACTTAGCCAAAAACACACACACACACAACACAAAGTACCGATAAGAATACCGTTAAAGTACCAGACCGTTAAGCAGTATCGGTAAGAGTAGTAATACCGTTAAAACCTTAACGATACCCATCCCTACCTGCTACTGATATCAGTTTGGCGCAACAAACACACAACAGTACGGATACTATATAGAACAAAATGGAACGTCCCCTGCATTCAGCTTTTGAACAATAGAGACGGTACACCACAAGAACACCTTCTTCCCGACTGTCATAAGACTGTACAGTCAATCAGTCTGTGGCAGAGAAAGTCTGAATCAATTAATGTACTTTAGTTTATTTGAAAATTTTAGACCTCCCCTTTCGGCATTAATACAATTTTATTGAAGAAAAAAATCAAATCTTTCAACATCAAAATTTATTAATGAATTGGTCCTCAGCCACAATTCCTCAGCCACAATTCCTCAGCCAGTCTCCAGAGTGGTTTCATTCCTTCTCACTGCTGGCGCCACAATACTATCAGCAAACCACGAATTACCATCTACGCTTCCCTCTCTCAGACGGTGACATTGGTTTGCAGGTGCTCCTATAAGTTACTTTGGAAAAAAGACCATAGTTCTTGGTTAGGCTTGGGGAAAAGCAACTTTTTAAACAATAAATTAATTATTTTGAGTGTGCACAGTTTTAACAACATGATCGCGAAGAGAATTTGAACCAGAAACAGCTGCTGCACTTTTCAATACAATTTGTGTTTCAGGAAGCGGAATAAGTTTTCTAATAAACTTTTTGTTTCAAGAGGGCGTTGTATAGGGTTGTCTGTAGAATATAAGTACCTGTACTTGTGTAATGACAATAAAGTTGAATCTAGAATCTAATCTAATAACACATTGATCAGTGGGTAATTACATCAACATAACTAATTTCTCTTTTTTGGAAAAAATAAAGCTTCATGTTAGTTCCTGCAACTGCCCAGAGTAAACAAACTGAACACTGCTGAAAGAGAAGCACAAGTGTTTCTTTTTGAGCACAGCACATAGCAACATAATCCTATGACAAGAAACTTGAATTGGTCAGTTTACACTGTGTTCAAAGAAAAAATGTGTAAGTAAAAAAAATAATAATAACACTCCAGAAACCAGATTGAACACAGCACTACAAGGGCGCCAGCGAGATGAACTAAAAAAAGAAACTGATAAGTGACCAAGAGCAGGGGCCTGTGAAAAGCAGTTAAATAAGAAATAATAATTTAAAGACAGATTGATGAAAATGGATAGATATACATGTGTGTTTCCTTCAATACTTTCAAGATCTCAAAAATACACCATTACAAAAGATTTAAGCTTACAGTAAAGAACTCATCAGTGAAACAAAATAATTATTCATTACCACAGTTAACCCACCACTATTGGGTTATAGCATTATATAATACTCAGATTTCTGTATTTTAGATTTTTTTTTAGGTCTGCATTATTTGAAATCTTTAACTTTGAATAAATGAAAATAAGCAATTGTTAATTGAATTCTTGTTCAAGGTCAGTTAAAAACAGAAATGTTACTGGCGAAAGCCTGGTGTCTAGCACTGACCTGATGAGCTCCTCCACCTTGTCGTCGATGTCCAGGTCTTCTTCCATTGGTTCAAAGCCGAAGGCCCTGGTGGCCGCTGCACTGTTCACCGGGTATCGAGGCGGGGACAGCTTGCCGTTGGGTGTGGCTGCCAGACTGTCCCGCCCATTCTGTGCCAGTGCCACCAGCGACACCGGCGAGGGTAAGATGGCCGACGGCGGAGGTGGTCCAGGAGGAGGGGATGTGTCATAGTTGTTACTAAGGGACGGGGAGAGCACCCCGCTGGTGCCGAACAGCGTCTGGGTGGAGGTGGAAATTTTGGAGGTGGAGAAAGTGGGCCTAGAGTGGTCAGCAGCATTGGCTTCACTGCTGCTGTTGCCGTTACACACTGAGGAGGTGGCTGTGGTGGAGGCAGTGTTGTTAGTAAACGCTGTGGCACTGTTGGAGGCAGAGTTGTTGGTGCAGTTGTTGGCTCCCCCTACTCCATAGGAGGACGAGGAAGAGGAGGAGGAAGAGGTGCGGCGTCCAAACTTATCACCGTGCTCACGTTCCAGACGGTCCAGAGTGTCCAGCGCGTGAAGGATCTCCTGCTTGGTCATCCCCGAGCGACGCAAGCGCTGCAGCAGATCTATCTGCTCAATAGTGAAGCGTGGCTCCTCGCACAACTCAGACATTCTTCTGCTGAACACAACACACTGTCAGAGGCAGGGATGAGAAGAGGAAACGGGACATGCAGGAAGGAAGTTAGGAAGAAGAAGTGGAGGGAAAATAGGAAAAGTGGGATAAAGAAAAAGGAGCTAGGAGGAAAAAGGAGAGAGTGAGGCAGAAATTAGACAGATGAAGGGCTGTAGGAGGCAGAGGAAATGAGAGGATTAAGTAGGAAAAGAAAACGCAGAGGAATTTGAGTTGCAAATGGGGAGAAAATGATGGAAACAGAGAAAAGCAGTGGGGGGAGAGTTAGGAAGGGAAACGGAAAAACTGCAAGGAGGGGGAAAAGAAATAAGCAGTAGATAAGAAAGGAAGACAAGAGCAAGAGATACAAGTGTGAAAAAAAGGAGGGAGGGGCAGGGCATAAAAATCTGCTATTTTTGGGAACCAGCAGGCAACGCACGCAGAGTGCCAGAGTCACCTTGACAGCTGATGCTATCTTAACATTCTGACTGCCATTCTTTAAGAGCTACAATATATCCCCGGCTCGACACACCACCCACGCTGTATGTTATTCATAAGCAATTTGCTGTGCTCAAAATCAATGCGACTGGAATCAGACTGCGGCAGATTTTCCATCTTGTATGCCAGCCTGACCTGTGGCGATATGATAAATGCTTTTAAAAAGGGGTCACTGGCATTTTTCTACATCACTGTTAGTCCAAATCCTGCAGAGGACACAAAGAACGTTAAGTGGATTGAGACTGTGCAAGATGGAAGTTGTTTGTTGTGCTTATTCTCTGGATTGTGGCTTCTTGCTGCTTTCAGTCAACCCCACCATTCTAACATCTGTGTACATTTATTTACACTGTGTGCACAATTATTAGGCAAGTGATTATTTTGACCATATCATCATTTTATCCATAATTTCCAACTCCAAGCTGTATAAACTTGAATCCTTATTGGATTTAATGCATACCAGGTGATGTGTATTTGTGTAACGAGGGAGGGTGTGGCCTAAAGAGATCAACACCCTATATCAAGGTGTGCATTATTATTAGGCAGATTCTTCTCCTCAGAAAAAATGGGGCAAAAAGAGATTTAACTGACTCTGAAAAGTCAAAAAAAAAAAAAAAAAAAAAGTCTTTCACAGGGATACAGCACTCTTAAAATATCTAAGATATTGGTGCGTGATCACAGAACCATTAAACATTCTGTAGCAAATAGTCAACAGGGTCGCAAGAAACGTGTCGAGAAGAAAAAACTAAATTATTGCCAAAGATTTACAAAGAATCAAACGTAAAGCTACCAGGAACCCATTATCCTCCAGTGCTGCCATATTCCACAACTGCAACCTACGAGACATGGCCAAGGTAAGAAAGGCTGAAACCCGACCACCTCTGAACAAGACACATAAGTTGAAACGTCAAGAATGGGTCAAGAAATATCTGAAGACAGATTTTTCAAAGGTTTCGTGGACTGATGAGATGAGAGTGACTCTTGACGGACCAGATGGATGGGCCCGTGGTTGATCAGTAACAGACACAGAGCTCCACTTTGACTCAAACACCAGCGAGGTGGAGGTAGGGTACTGGTATGGGCAGGGATTATTAAAGATCTACTTGGACCTTTTCGGGTTGGACTCAAAATCAACTCTCAGACCTACTGCCAATTTTTAGAAAACACTTTCTTCCAGCAGTGGTCCAGGAAAAGGTCTGCATCTTTCAAGAAGACTTTGATGTTTATGCAAGACAACGCTCCACCACATGAATCAAAGTCCTCCACTGCGTGGCTGGCCAGTAAAGGCCTTAAAGATGAAAAACTAATGACATGGCCCCCTTCTTTACCTGAATTAAACCCTATTGAAAACTTTTGGGCCCTTAAGCGGGACATTTACAGTGAAGGTAAACAGTACACCTCTCTGAACAGTGTCTGGGAGGCTGTGGTTGCGGCTGCACAAAAAGTTGATTCTGACCAGATCAAGAAACTAACTAACTCTGAGAATGTATGGTGACTGTTATCGAAAAGAAGGGTGGCTTTATTGGTCACTGAGTTTTTTTTTTTTTATTTCAGAAATGTTTATTTGTACATTTTGGGTTGGTTTATTATTCTCACTTTAACAGTTAAAAATAAACAAGTGAGATGGGAAAATCTTTGTTTTTCATTTAGTTGCATACTAATTCTGCACACTAATAGTTGCCTAATAATGGTGTAGATATTCTCTTAAGAAAGCCAAAACTTCACTTTTACTACTTAAATGTTCAGGTTTGAGGGTCTGTTAACATTCTGGATTGACCAAGAGCACTGTAGTTAATCCTCAAAAATACAACTTGCCTAATTGTGCACACAGTGTATATTTAATGTCACGTAGGAGCTTTTGTGTTAGTGAGAATGTATCTGACTGTTTTGAAAATCCTTTTAGTTTAGTTAACAAGAATAGTGAATGCAGAAATATAGAATGTATTGCCAAAGAAATTCCACCAAAAAATAAACTAGGACTGCACAATTTTGGAAAAATGTGCAATATACAATAACTAATTTAAATAATGAGCTGCAATATTTAAATGCCCTTTACAAAAAAAAAAAAATATATATATATATATATATATATATATATATATATATATATATATATATATATATAAAATGACACAGACAACAAAAGTTAATTGTGTAGTCTTAGTTCCAACAGTGACAGTATGTGACTGGACAGTAGCCTTTGTGGATGTTTGTTAGCTTAGTTGGTTGGATTTATTGTCAAAGGTTGACATTGTCAACTTTAGGAATATTTATTAAGCTAGGGTTATATTGGTCTCAATAACAGTTTTGGTTAAAGGCAAAATTTATTCAAAAAGATAAAAACCTGACCAAATTTCCTCTGCAAGTCACTAAAACATTACATCAAACCGAAGTTACAATAAACTTTAAGCTCTGAATTCAGTGAGACCAATGTGATCCTGCAATTATCAACACCTCATTAAACATTGTGTGAATGCATTGCCAATATTTATCCACATTTATTTACTTTTTCTCTGTTTATGTTTTCTCTGTATATATTCAGCGCGGGAATAGATACTTTCTCTGTAGCCGTTACTTTCTTGTTTACAAGCAATGTAGACCAATGGGAGTACTCCCTTTTCAGGAGCAAGCATTTGATTGGCTGAAGCCTCCGGTCCAGACAAAAAAATATTTAATCTATTAAAATCCTTAATAATAAAGCCTAGATAACGTCCTAAAGTCTTTATTTTCCACAGATGATTCCTATCACAATATGCTACTAGGTGATTCAACTTTTCAATTTTCCCCTCACATACACAAACATTCCTAACACATACAAAAAAAATTTGCATAGGCCTACTCCCAGTTTAAGTGAACAGAGCAACCGAACCAGAGTTTGTTTTAACTCCACCAAACATGGCAAGTGTGAGCACAACCCTATAATTTGTAAACAATTAATTTAAAGAGTCCGTTTTTATGTACACTGGTGAACATTAACTAGTCTACCAAGTTGTCCATAAAAATTGTAAATCATTATCAATTGCTGTTAGAGAAACTTCTCTGACATTAAACCATAACTCGTTCTAAAGTTGCTAGCTAAACCCAAAGAGGTCGTCTCAGGCATAATCCTTCAATAACTTTAAATATAATATTCTACATGTACAATAGAGTGCCAATCATTTGCCACAGAGTAATTCTCATTCAAAAGTCCAGCAAAGTTAAATTATTCAAGAATGCAAAAACTGAGTTCATATAAAGTAATGACATGTAATAAGCAGGAAACATACTGTGCACAGAACTCCAGCTTTTCTTACCCTTCCTAGACTGCAGTCATGACTTCAGGTAAAACAAGTTAACTACCTTTCGCCAATGTAGTTATTAAACTACTCCAAAATGACATAGCCTATTTATTGCCCTGTGTTTTTTGCACGTGTGTTTCTTTTGCTGAGTGTTAGCCTGCAGTGCAATCCTAATGTGTCTGATTTAAGCGCTGCGGGAAAACCACTGATGATGCCAGCTTTCACGCCCTTTGCCCAAAAGCTAACGCTAGCAACTGTATCTATTGCAGGTGAACAATGATATGCTGTTTAAATAAAATGTAAATGTGAACCGCTACGATTTTCTGCTCCTGCTGTTCAAAGTGACACTTTAGCAGATGCTGACAGCAGTCCTGAAGCATCCTTACAGAGAGCCAATAACTTAGCATTGTCTCTGCTGCTGGCAGCGTACAGTACAGTTGTGGGCTGATTAGCATAACAGGCTAGCCGTGCCAACGCTGATACTAGCTGACGTTAGCCGCTGACGGGGCTAGCGAACGTTTGATATCAATAACATCACTTTGAGCGCTGCACAGAGCAAACTACAGAACTTACCTCGCTTCCCAACAGCCACTGGACCATTCAAGTTGACAACCTACGCAACAAGCCGCTGTCCCTTTTACTGCAGCGGAACAATGAAGCAATTGGAGAACAGTGCCCCGTCCGACCCTTTTCCAAGGATTTCTAATCAGAGGCGAATTATTTGCCTCTCTGCTTTGTCTGTCTGACAACAGCCATATTGACAACTAACACCTATGTGGAGCTGCGAGGGAACTGTAGTTTCCCTCTCACTAAGGCCTCTACCACGCGGCAGAGCGCTTAGCTCTAAAAACTACAAGTCCCTGAGACGAGAGCGCGCAAGAGCCACTACTCCGCTCTACAGTTGTAAAAAAGCGAGGCAGTCTTTAATGTGGCCACAGTAGGAGTTGTCCGCTGAGAAGCGTTTGTCACAGGTCACTTGAGAGACCACACTAACAGATAGCCTAGTGATCTCAAATAGCCTACATGCAGAGGCATAAATCAGAGGAGGGACAGGACCCCTGAATCTCCCCCAGTAGGCTGTCATTATTTGTATCAGTGTAAGTATAGACTAGTCATAACAATTTGAAAGTGCAAATGGAGATATTAAGTCTATACTTTAGAAATAGCATTTCTAGTCTCCTGTAGTCTCAGGTTCGAGTTTCTCAGATTTAATTATTATTTATCTACCTAGGGAGAAATTTGTCTTGGAGCAGTGAGGCCATGCAGCTGCATATTTTATAAACCTTGAGACAAAAATAAAATAAAACAGATAATACCCCTCCTGCGCCTCCTCAGATCAGTGAGGATTTTTTAGCTTGTTTTCTAAAAGGGAGTTTGAAAGAATATGAAGACTTACATTTTGTGTTATGGAGCCCAGCATATTTAAATTGAGTCACTTTACGAAGAAGTTTCTTTATAAATGGAACAATATTATTTCTAATCAAATAAAAGAATGTAGGTGACTAAATTATTTTTTTTTGCAATGATTTTTATTTATATATATATATATATATATATATATATATATATATATATATCTTTGATACTATAGCTTTAGCATAGCAAGACTTACACTATGGCGCATAGACTCTTACAGAACAATTATTTTTTCCCCACCATTCATATAAATATATAATGTACCAAATGTATTAAAGGCTATTATCGAGCCTTATTAAGAACAGTGTTCCACTTGAAGTCATTTTAGGAAGACTTATGTTATATTCTTCTTGTAAAAGCATTGAATATATATATATATATATATATATATATATATATTATATATATATATCTTTTACATAAAGGGCCATAGGGTTAGCAATAGAGTTAAAACACATTTTTAATATTGTACAATGTCAGGTATAGACTGACAATATGAAGATTCACAGTGCATAACCATGAGATCTCAGTCATCACTTTTACACACACTGTTTGAACTCACGTTTGTCTTTAAAGTGTCTTTGTTATACTCAAGATCCCCTCTTACAAACAATTACATTACAAAATAGTAATGTGGTCTTCGCCGTTCAGTGAAGAGTGTAGTGACAGTTATGTCGGAGAAAGAGGATGTATCAGCACAGACGAGCCAATCCTGGAGGATCTGAGTCTGCAGTCCACCTCCACCTCAAAGAGAAAGGGAATTCCTTTGAGGACAGCAATGTCCCAGTTGGAGGATCTGAGTCTGCAGTCCACCTCCACCTCAAAGAGAAAGGGAATTCCTTTGAGGACAGCAATGTCCCAATTTTGGCCAGAGAGGCCAGATGGTTTGAGAGAGGGGTGAAGGAAGCCATTTTAGTTCAAATGGAAAGCCCTCTTTGAACAGAGGAGGTGGCCACAGATTCATGTTGCCTAGTATTTATAACAGTGTTCTGAAACCTAAATCAAAACAGTTTCCCTCTCGAACAGCAACAACACCTGAATGGAACACTGGACACTAAAGACTCACCTGAGCCTTTAACGACTCTCACATCAGGAGTCACACTGTCCTTTCATAGCTAACGACTATGAGACCAGAACAGCCTGGTCCCATCAGGTTTAGTTTCAGGTCAAACAGCTCTCGTATCAGTTGATCTCAGAATTGTCTCTTGGAGAAGAGATGAAATGTTTTCACTTTGAAAAATAAGTCCAGATGCCTTTGCTTTAACCTTTTCTTCTCAGATTCATTGATTGATCCAGTGTTTGGCTGAAGCCGATCCGAGCTGCTTCAGGCGTGAAGTGGCGATTAACTGACAATCGCCAGTTTATCGCAAACCTAACACTTGGAGACAGACGCTGAGAAATATACGCTCAGAATAATTTTGATTTACCCTTCTCCTACACATATATCCAGAAGCCCAGAGAGATCCCTCGACATGCGGATTCCACCCACCACCTTTGAGGAAGAAGTGCTAACGACTCTCAAGATGAATTTTTTTCATGTATCAATTAAAACTAAACATACAGAGCCCCTTAAAGGACATCGGCAAAAGAAAGTGCCTGGTGAAAGTTTACTTACATTTTTTTTTTATTTGCAGATGTCCCTATAGGTCAAACGTCTTACTCTTTAGTCAGAAGTATACAGAGTAGTTTTCCGACTCACCTGACATTTATGTCACAGAACTCAGATACTTTTGCTTTGTTTAAGGCATAATAAAAGAGCTGTCAGGAATAAGGACAAAAGAAAAGAAGCCTGAGGGAAACAAATCCAGGTGGCTAATGTAGCATCAAATAGAATTTTCTACACAGCAAATCTAAGCAAGCCATTAATATTTGTAGTACTTGTTACTTATATTCTGCACCTGTGTTGTCTCTTCAGAGGTGTTGCGATTACATTCCAGCCTTATGCCAAATATCCTAAGCTAACATAGTGTTTTACCAAAGCCTCATAGAAAAAACACATATAGCCTGAAGAGTGTTAGGTTTAATGGACAGCTGTCGGCGTGGGGTAAAGTAAGTTTAATAGGCCTAATGCACAGTTTGATGTAAAGAGGTTGTGCTGAGAATTGGAGTGAAGCTCAGCGTGGTTTAAAGGCTTTTAACACAACTCTAGTCTTTACTTGCCACGGTCGATGTGTTAACTATTCACACACTTACTGCACAACAGAACTTGTTGAATATTTATGTGGTTCAAGTATTTATCTGGGAGGGAGCTGGTGCCTAATGCATTATCACCTTTCTACTGTATATAAGAGTGTAGACTATAGATTTACCCTCACTGCTCAAAATGATCTTTGATCAGTGACATTAGCTTGTGTCATTCACACTGCCCCCTTGTGACAGTAGAAATATGGAGCAGTCAGAATACTGTGCTTTTGATGTTTGTGTTTGTATCAACTGTGTGATATGCTGGGGATCTCCTGAGTTCTGGCTCGGGTCACCGCCCTGTTTCTTGTATGTCTACACTCTACACTGATTCTGTCAAATAAAGGCTTACCCCCAAACGAACTAAACGTCATTGTTTACATGGGAAAAACATTTATGTGTGTAGCTCTCGGCCAATCACAGTTCCAGACAACCAGGATTGATCCTAGTTCAATCAACTAAAATAAGCCTGTTTTTTTTTACTCATTGATGAGGACTAAAAGAGAGAATATCCCACTAAACCAGGTTTGTTTATATTTTCCTAGAAATCCTGCAAATTATGCCTTTAAAATGATCAGATGCTATAAATCCTTTTTACGACACCCTTTAAAAAATTATGGGGTTGAACGTATTTGTAAACCAACTCCCTGTCACCCGTGTTTGCCAATTGTCACAAATTTGCCAATCACAGCACAGAAAAGGCAAGAGAGCACAGGGCAGTTGGTTTACAGGTAGGTACATGCACATTCAGGGACATAGAATGAAATGCAAAAGATTTGATGTAATAAATATTGTGTAAACCATTCATTTAACTGTATGAGCAGATCATTTACAAGTAACTCAATAACCAACAATAATACTGAGGAGTTTTTTATAATGTATTAACAGTGGACAGTAATTGACAAAACTACAAGCTGTTTAAGAAGAAGTTCAAGAAAACATATTCTACTTTTGTATGTAGCTTACTAATGTAACAGAATCAATGATGGTTAACTTAGAAGATAAGGTTGGGAGGACGCAGTGTTAATTTCTAGTGTCCTTGGAAGTATCCTATATTCTTCCAGAACATCCTAATAGCAGTGGACTCAGTGCGCAGCTGCCCACCAACATGCTCTGTTGCCTGGGTAGTGGATACACCAGCATCCGGACTAAAGAAACGCCGCGAAGAGGGAAAACAAGCAGAGCTCGGTGTGTGTTTGTTTTCTTTGTTTTTTTTGCCGCGGGCTGCTCGCGTGAGTTTGATGGATGGTTGTAAAGCCTGGAGGAGCAGTTGTAGCCAGCTGTTTTGGTCAGCTTAGCTGGCTAGCTGCGGCTAACATGAACTTAGCTAGCTCGGTGAAAGTAAGCAGAGTTGCGCTGTTTTTATCGCTAATATGAAGCTAACTACAGATAATACGGAGTAGCCGCTAATGATAAGACAGCTGTTAGCAGTGGGTTATAGGTTAGCATCACTCGGCACGGCTCGGCTCACAGGGTCAGCTGTGATTTGATATGAGGCCGTTTGTGATAATAACGTCACTGTATATCCTATTAATAGACACAAAATCATAAAGCTACTTGATGTTTTTGTTATATTAGATAAAATTTCTCACAAAAACATAAGAACTAGCATTAGTTTGCAGTTATAAAACTTAGGACATAGTCAATTCAACTGTTTTTAATACAATTTATATGAATATATTTTATAGGCTACGTGATGGTTTGGGGTTTAACTTATATCACTACACAGTTATTTTGTTAACCTATGCTATTTATTAAGTCATTCAGGTCCTCACTTGATTAATGTATTAATCTTAAATCAACATTTTATATTTACAGTATATCCTACTATAATTAAGGGTAGGCTTGTATCCAGCACTCCGCTCACTCTGTTATCAGTAATAATCTCTTTTTACTATAATTAGAAATAGTTATCTCACGAACACCAAACTAATCCTGCTCTTATAGCCTCTTTATGTCAAATAAACTTGACCAGTGGTGTTGGAGCCTATTAACTGTTTAGAAACAGAAGGTGTAAATGAAAGGCATTTTCTGAAGGGCATTGGGTCAACGATAATTTCATTGACCTGCATAACTTTGTAATGTCTGACAGAGATGTGTTCAGATGTGTTGGCAATTCTGATTATGCCTTCCAACACATTTTTTAATATCTCTTCTGAATTTATAATGTTTTATGATTTGTTGTTTGTATCTCTTAGCAGAATTTTGCTGAACAATCACACTACTGTCAGGAAGAATGCCACAACACAAGAGTTGAACTAAAGATTCCACAGTAAGTACTTACATTGAACTTTAAAATCCAAAATGTGGCACCAAAACAAAGTTTGCATTCCTTGTCTTCTGTGTGTGTTTGAAAAGGCCACTAGGGGTCGGTGTTGTTCTTATTTTTAAACTGCTTCTTGCACTATGTCCTATGGGGACTTCACATTATGCTTGAAAACAATTTGCTAACAGTTATATTTTATATATCTTTGTTAATAAATAGAATTATGTATATATGTATATTATACACACGTGGACAAAATTGTTGGTACCCTTCGGTCAATGAAAGAAAAACTCACAGAAAAAACTTTATTCTGACAAAATTAATAATAAATAAAAATTCTATGAATGTTAACCAATGAAAGTCAGACATTGCTTTTCAATTATGCTTCAACAGAATTATTTAAAAAAATAAACTTATGGAACAGGCCTAGACAAAATTGATGGTACCCTAACTTAATATTTTGTTGCACAACCTTTTGAGGCTATCACTGCAATCAGACGATTCCTGTAACTGTCAATGAGACTTCTGCACCTCTCAGCAGGTATTTTGGCCCACTCCTCATGAGCAAACTGCTCCAGTTGTTTCCGGTTTGAAGGGTGTCTTTTCCAGACGGCATGTTTCAGCTCCTTCCAAAGATGTTCAATAGGATTGAGGTCAGGGCTCATAGAAGGCCACTTTAGAATAGTCCAATGTTTTCCTCTTAACCATTCTTGGGTGTTTTTTGCTGTGTTTTGGGTCATTGTCCTGTTGCAAGACCCATGACCTGCGACTGAGACCAAGCTGTCTGACACTGGCCAGCACATTTCTCTCTAGAATCCCTTGATAGTCTTCAGATTTTATTGTACCCTGCACAGATTCAAGACACCCTGTGCCAGATGCAGCAAAGCAGCCCCAGAACATAACAGAGCCTCCTCCATGTTTGACAGTAGGGACAGTGTTCTTTTCTTGATACGCTTCATTTTTTTCGTCTGTGAACATAGAGCTGATGTGCCTTGGCAAAAAGTTCCATTTTTGTCTCATCTGTCCATAGGACATTCTCACAGAAGCTTTGTGGCTTGTCAACATGTAGTTTGGTATATTCCAGTCTAGCTTTTTTATGATTTGTTTTCAACAATGGTGTCCTCCTTGGTCGTCTCCCATGTAGTCCACTTTGGCTCAAACAACGACGGATGGTGCGATCTGACACTGATGTTCCTTGAGCATGGAGTTCACCTTGGATCTCTTTAGAAGTCTTTCTGGGCTCTTTTCTTACCATTCGGATTATCCGTCTCTTTGACTCTGTGCTGTTGTTTGCTGTTAAAAATTTAATTATGATCTTTAGTGTTATACAGAGCTCTTTATTCAAAACAGACAAACATTATTGGTGTGGAGTTGCTTACATTATTTCTCTCAATTTTGCTGTTTTGTTGTTAAACACAGCACTCAACGGAAGATAAGGTGCGCTTGTTGTAGTCCATTGATGAGATGTTTAGTTTTTATTAAGCTGCTGTGCATCAATGTAACTTTCCCTTGTGTATTCTTGTGAGGTTAGTGGAGTGGAAGTGGAAACACATTGAAGCTCCTTTCCTTTATCAATAAGGAGCTCTCTGTCTTACTGTTAACCTCATGACGTAGCTCACAAATGCTAAGGAATAGTGGTTAGGAACAGGAATCTGGAGTTATTGTATAACCAGATTCAGCCTGTTTGTTTTTTCCCTTGAACAGCTAGTGTAACCTCAGATTTTTTTAGTTGCACCATTGAAAAATTAGCTTGCCTGTGCGACCAAATTGGTGGCACTCTAGAGCCCTGCACGGTTGTTTGTCGAAGAACTGCCTGTTGTGTGATTATTGAAGTTATCCGAGATGATGTGTGGTTATTATTAGGTAATTAGCTTGTAAGTACTGATAACTGTAGATCTCTAATGTGTAACGCCATCGGGTGCCTTAATTATTCAAGTAACTAGGTAAGTAAGGATTTATGTCGACTAGAATCTCCCCACACATCAACTAATTGACTTGTCTTGAGCTGCTCTTCTACATATTAATAAATGTGTCTTAAAACATTGAAATGAGCAAAATAATCACTCTACGTTATATCAAACAGATACCAGCTACTTTCTGGTTAATTTTGGTAAGAGAGTTTAAGGGAGCATCAAGCGTCTCTCATGGAACCTCCTAAATAGTCCTCCTGTAAGGGTGCCGCCATACGGCAAAATACAGCGAAATACAGCAATATACCTCCGTCCACCAGAGGGCAGGCTCCAAAAGCGGAAATATAAGGAGAAACCCAATGGCGACTTTACAAGAGTAAAACTCATGTTTACAGCCTGGTACAAAAGATGGCTCCGCTCTCTAGAGCTAAGTTTTTACTACTTGACAACTCTGGGGTGGGGGTGAATTTTTGATTAATATGTCCGTTTATGCTATCTAAAAATTGTTTTACTATGGAGGAAAAGCCGAAAATCCCGGATGTAACCGCCATTTTATTGCCCTTTCATAATGACAATATCGATGAATAGGGGACCAATAGGCGGATAACTTTTTTTTTTTTTACAATCTATGGGGAGCATTCAGCTTGAGTTCCGTCTAGTGCTTTTAAAAGACAACCTTAAGCCTCTCTGCATTTGACACATGCAACATAAATGTATCTACAGCCTGTGGTGCAGATGTTACGACACTCCGTAACACTGATCAGTAAATAACACCAAGTCTGTTCAAAGCTGGGTCTGTGGTGTGTTCACTGAAAGCAGCTGTTATAACTGCTAGCTTGTGTGACTATTTTACTAATGAGATTTTGGTCAACTATGACCTCATTGACTGATTAGGGCCTTTACACAGCTAAAAGTCCGTACCATGTTCGCACTAAGAGCTCACAAATTGTTACTAACTTTTTTTCACTAACTTTCTAAGTCCGCATCTAAGGACTTTTCAGACGTCATACATCTTGTCAGTCATGACATTTGTTTTTGATTTTTATTTTTATGTCTGACAGTTCAGCTTGGACCAAACTGGTGAGCCATATATTACAAACAAACAGCTTAGGTGTGAAAGCCCCCAAATTTGCTGACATTATGATCTCATAGTTATTATGTACTCTTCTAAGTACACTAGACTAAAAAAATAAAATAAATAAAAACTAATGCTGCTATTAGTGAAACAACATGTATTCCAGTGTGCATTATGCTCAATGCACAACTGGCCTGGGCAGCTGGAACCAACAGCTGCTTGTCATCTCACTTCCAGCTTATCTCTATCAGAGAAACTTTTACCACAACTATGTCTTTTCTAAGCCTCCGTTTGTTCTAAATAAAAGTCCTGGTACCATCTTTGAGGGGTTTGTGTTTGGCTCCAGCCCCTGCGAATGCAAAGAAAAGACACATTTGGACCATGTGGTAGAATGATGATATGATGAGCTTTATGGGTAGCTTGTGCCTGTATTTTTTTATTTATTTTTTTAAAGATGAAGTCCAGATGAAGCCTATTTGCAAGTTTTCCATACTTAATTGTTGCATCTGCACCTGTTGAATCATGCTTTTGTTGCCCTTTAATTATCTTATAAGACAATTTTATTATTCACAATTAGTCCCATGTGTCATGTTCTCTGTTAAAATCCAGTCCTGTGCATCTGCTGTGGATGGCGTAATGTTTAGTGATAAAGGAAAGTATTCCTGTTGCAAGAAAAGTGAAGTAACACACACACAGCCATTTTCCACCTGCATGGAATGGGCATTTTGGGGTTTGTACAAGCAATACCTTCTCAAGAATTTACATTCAAATGTTATGGTTCCCCTCAAAATATTAAATGACAAGATAAAACAGGATGACATAAAAAGTGCAAACAGTCCAGATTTTGTTGACCCATCAGAAGTTAGAAATATTATTAGCTCTAGCCATGACAGCTACGTCTTGTGATAATTGTCTGTACCACACAAGATAAAACAAAGCATACATTTGAATATACATGGCATACTTTTAAACACAATTTTAGGGCAGTGGATGGGACATCTGCGTTTTTTGCCCAAAACAAAGTTAAACATTTGACTAAATGTAGACCAAACAAGAGATGAGGAATAAACAGAACACACAAACACTTGCTTTGTGCAGCCACCTGCAATGCACAGCTTGTGTCGAACTGGACTTAGTTGGCATGAAGTCACATTAGTACAGTCAATAATGAGTATTGTCCTAAAATTATGGGTCCCTATACTGAACTGATTAACACAAATGCAATATTGAATAATTGACTAATCAAAAAATTGAATTTATCTATTTATTTATTTATTTATTTATTTACAGTGCATATTAATGAACATCAAAACTAATTTAAATATGCCAGATTATAGCCATAGGTTAATTTACATCTGACCCCTGGGCAAAAATAAAGAAAAAAACAACTATATACACAACACAACAAAGACAATTACAGACACCCCAATACAACAACAAGTCAATATTAGTACAGACAATAGAACAGCAACAAGTTTATTAAAAGGAAGGGACAAAACCTAATTTACAATTCATCTGTATTGCACTTAATCTAATTAGTAGTAAGTAAGTTAAATTATGTTAAGTTAAATTATGGCTATTGCACAGGCCCAACTTACAAACATAATTTGCTAATAAGGTGCAGGTCACAGTTTTGTTTGTTAGGGAAATTATAGTTTATAGTTAAGTTATATCTACTTTAAAAAGAAACTTCTATTCTTGCACTGGTCGGTTGCATGTTTGCAACAAAAAGAATTTCCCCTTGGGGATGAAAAAAAGTAATTCTGATTCTGAAATGTGTTAAGGGAAGTAAGGGAAGTTGTACATTCCTTCACTGAGGGGAATGCTATTCCAGAAATGCTGAGCCCTGAAATGAGAGAACGTTTTGAGAAAATGATGTACGTCTGGATAGGAGCTTACAGTCACCTTTAACGGTGGCTTGCGTTGCAATCACAGCATTTATCAGGGTCATTATACAAAATTATTTCTGACTAGTCAAGGTTATTCAAGGCTGTAAATAAATATTGTTCTTGATTCTTTGGTATTAAAGGTTTGTTTGGTGTTATGACTCTTGAGATTAAATCGTTTCTTGGTAAGTTTTCTGGAATTAAAAATTGCGTTGTGGTCGGACAGGCAAGTTAAAAAATTATGTGTTTTAATTGTTCTTTCTGGTTTGTTTGAGAAATACCAAATCTTTTTGTGTTTTTGAACAATTTGCTATTCTTGTAGGGTCATTAATTATTTGTGTAAAACTTAAATGATCTGTGATCACTTATGTTAATCACTTTTGTTGTTCCAATTTACATTGAAATCTCCCAGAAGTAATGGACATTTCTGCGCTAAGTGACATTAACTCCAACACATTCAACTGAGATTTCATCTGGCACTATCATTTGTGTACAGTTTATAGCATCCTTAACATACAAAACACCACGTCCCTTTCCCTGAAGCCTGTCCCTTCTATAGACATTATAGCCTTGTAGCGTTACAACTGTTTCTGTAGATGAGGAATTAAGCCAAGTTTCTGTTAACCCCAGGAAATCAATGTTAGAGTTGATAAGAAGATGTTCCAATTGTTCTCTTTTTGGCTTCATGCTGCGTATATTCAAAAGGCCGCCTAACAGCCCCCTAATTTTATAATGTGGGTCCCATATTGTTCTAGCTTGGTAAAGAGTTTGAAATAGCTTAATAGACCAGTGCTTTTTCAGTACAGAGTTTCTATGCCTATGTATTGCTTCTGTATGTGTTTATTGTGGTTTACGGGTGAAGGCAGACTGTAACTATAGTCTTAAGGCCTTGACATCCTACTCTGGACAGACCTCAGATTTGGCTACGTCAGTAGATAATTGAGACGTTTAGAGAAAACTAAGGACTGCCCCAAGCAAGTAGACAACCGTTAATGTGGAGCTGATGAATGATCTTAAGAACAGGTTTATTATTTGTTTAACAAATATGTCCAAATGGCAGTGTGGTGAGAAAAAAAACAAACAGGTGGTGATTATCTCGATAAACAATTATCCCAATGATAAAACATTGCCACAATCCATTAATCTTTACTGTTTTGATCGCGATGAGCGATTTAATGGTACATTTTCCCAACCCTAGTAGAGACTGTAAAAGCCGTTGTATCCGGTATAGTGGTTGTGTTAATTGTGAGAGAATGAACTATTGTGCTGAAGAACTGTAGAGGCCACAGTGGTTGTTGTGGTTGTATTGATTGAGTTAGTAGCGCAGTTGGCCACAGTGCTATCCCAGCTAACAGCTGAGGGAGCCTGGCTTGTTGTAGACGTGGCATGAATGCACCAGCTTTGGTCAACTGTGATAATGGTATCATAGTTACTAAAGATAGGGGCCCAGGATTTTGTTCCACATCTCCCACTAGAAGTAATCCTGCAAAGCGGCACACAAAGAGCACTGCAGCCAAAGTTTTACAAGATGTATTGACTTCTTTGCGCAGGGATGAAAACTTGCTTTTTTGATATTGTACAAACACAAGAAGTGTACACTAGCAGGTAGGGCATTACAATACAGATTACCACCGACAGCTGAAATGAATATGGTGTTTTTCTGTGCGCTGTATAAAGTTTTTGAGGCAGACACAAAGAACCTGCCTGCACAGCATTTGCCATACTGGAGTAAAATTTTTATGTACAGTATTATCAACCCTTATAGTTTGAAGACATAACTATAGGACTTGTGTGGCAATGTAGAGTATAAAATGATAGATGACGACAGATAATTCTCTGTAATGTTCGGTAGAAGTTGCAAGATGGAAGAACGGGACAAAGTGCCTGAATGACCTGCCGACCTTTTGTCCAGTTGCTCCTTTGATAAACTGAACTGTTTGCAGTTGCTGGTGCGGTCATCCATCTCTGCCACGATGAGACGTATCTCTGCAGTTTCCTCCTCACAGAGCATAGGGGTTAATCGGGCCGGGAATGGGCTGCCAGCCGAGTTAGGACTGCACACTTGCTGTCTATATTTCAAACTGTTGCAGTGGATTCTTTGATGTCAGCGGATAGAGACACTAGCGGTGGATCGTGTGGACCCCATGGCACCACCGTCGCTAATCTCTGTCTGTCTTTGTAGTGACTTCAAACTGCTACACAGTGTTGAATTGTGTGTTCTGGTGCTGACAGAACGGCAGGCCTGAACAGGCTTGGACCTCTGACGGAGAGAGATGAGTTTCCCAGCTTTTAAGACACAAAGCCATTTACTATCAGTCATTGGGTCTTGGATTTAGATTAGACTGAGATAAATATTATTCTTTCAGTGGGGATGTAATCTAAGCCTGTCCTCAAATTTCAAAGTTTTGCTCTTGTCCTGGGGGAGCAATTTAACACTTCCAGTGTGTGGGAAGATTCATGAGAAGCGGGCTATGAAGCTGTCAGACTATCAGCGCGTCTTTATAAGCCACCAGACTGTACTGTATGGGATTTATTAGGCTTTGTTTTATGTTAGTTTTAAGGTGATTTTATCCGCAGAAGTTTAGCTATGCTTTTGGCTCTTTACCATCCCTTTGTCTATCCATGGAGTTGCTAATCCTTGTTTTTTTTTCCTTTTATTTATTTATGTTGCGCCTTGGTGACTTGGTTTCGGTCTGTCTACAATATAGGATGTGACAATCCACCTTTGAATTGCAACTTTGGTCTTTTGGCTTTATGGTATTTTCTAACTGTTTAAATGCTGTCTATTTTTATTTTTTATTATTTTTATTTTTGTATTTTATAAAAAAGTCTTGATAGGAAAGGCAGAGCATAATGCCATGCTTTTCTTTTTGATGTTACCATTAGGTTTGCAGAATATATTGCAAATTTATTGTTATTATTAGCAAGCACATTACCTGAACCACAAGGACCTGCTTGGTGTCCTGATCTACAATATGACATTTACTGTTTGCTTTTCAAAATAATTGTCAAATCACAAACTTTAGTTTCTTGTATTCAAATATTTTGGTATTGTGGTTGTTGCAATATTCAACATATTTATTGCATATTGCATTTTTTCCCAATATTGTACAGTCCAGGTTATATAATATCCAGTTGACATGTTACAAATGAGATTTGCAACACATTTACTTAACATTTACTCATTTTACAAACTGTATGACATTGCTAAAGGGACATTTCATTAAGTTAAGCCAGTGTTGCCAGCACATTTAAACACAGCAGCAATTGAGCCAAAGTTTACAGCTCCTGCAGTTATTAGCAACAATGTGACAGCTACCCAAAAATATTCAACATTTTAATATGTTAAAATATTAGATTAAAAAAATGTACTCTCAGTTGCTCATAAAACAAATAAACTTGAAATGTAAAGTGTGTAAAATAAATAAAATGGAACAATCAACCCTCTTTGCATTTGTTTATCTTGGGAAAAGGTTTTGAAATTGCAATCTGTCTTAGATGACACTACAAACTACAAACTCCACCTTTAAACAAACTAATGCATAAAAGGCCATTGGTTAACAGTTTTTCTTTTCTTTTTTTGTAAATGGCAAAAGTCACATAAGAACCACAGTGTGGGTCTGTTAAATGTTCTGACAAAAATATAAAAATGCTTTTAAAACAAATAATTTAAATAACACTAACTGCGGGCTCCCAAAATGACAGATCTGTGTGGATGAATTGCCCAAAACATCTTTGAGGATACACTTAAGCCCGTCTCCATGTGGAGAAGGATAAAACAGGTTGTTTTTATTTTGAACAGATGCTAAACAGCTTCTAAAGATTGACATAAAAAACAATGCACTGATGCTTTAAATGATTATTGTTGGGATAAAGAGTAGATAAAAGCTAATGCACAAAAGATAGAAAAAATATTAGAACTGCAAACGGCACCAAAAGAGAGCACTGTGGGGCATTTGACCAGATATATGAGCTTGAGTTAGAGTCATTCCATTCATTGACCTCACAAAGGAATCAAACATGTCAAGCGGTCATCTACAGGCGCTCCAGCAACTTTGGACTTGAACTACAAAGTATCAAATTTTGTTGAGTAAATAGAAAAACTGAAAGTGCTTAAAAATTGACGTCATGAGCCAGTGATCTTTTGCTTCTTCTTTTGAGGATTTTATAGCTCTGCTTGCTGGCAGATCCTGTTGTTAACCCCAGTCATGGCCAAGGGTTCAAAACAATACCAGACCGTTTCTTCTCATCAGTCCTGGTTTGTGCAATAATAATAAGCTATTACAAAAAATGACACTGGGTGTAACTCACAGAATTAAATCGTTTCAACATCTATTAGAAAATGCCCACTTTGTTATTAGACTTTTTTTTAGAGCGACCTGGTTGGGTAAATTACATTTGGTCCTGGGTAGTTCAGTGTCCTCTTGATGTGTCTACCAGGTTGTACCTCTGCAGAACTAGGCATTTGTCCACCATCTTATCATCTCCTATCTCAGTCTCCTTATGGACCTCGTAATTGAAAGCACGCTCACTGATAGGCCTTTTTCTCCTGCTTCCTGGGTTTGATATGAGAGAAATGGAAAGGGCCTGGTGCTCCTCAAACGCCATGTGTGATATATTAGCTGCTCTAGCCACTGCATTGCGCTCTGAGCTATGTGACCTGCTGAGGGCCTGTGTGGGAAGCAGGGCTCTGGTCTTGTGTTTTGCATCACCCAGCCTCAGCACTTTACCATATTGCGCCTGCACCGCAGCTGTCATTGTTTGTATATTTGATATACTGACGGATGGCGAAAGGGAACAGGTGTTGCATATTAGTGCCCCTGTTTTTTTATTTTTTTTCTTTTAAAATTTTTGGACTGCAATCAATAGAGTTGTCATGTTGATATATCACGATCTGACTTGTAAATTTTGCTTCACAGTTTTACTAAGGAAGAGGCACAGGGAGGAAGGGTAAAAGTGAGACTCAGGTGGAACTGGAAATGCATTTGAACTGTTTTCACTCTGCTGTGTCTCCCTAAATAAATAAATAAAATGACTGAAATAAACATACGGTGTGGCTCTGATAAGATTCCAGTTACTGACAGGTGGTTTCCCCAATTACAGGTGTTCATCTAAAGTACCTTCCCTCTTTATAAGGTTTCTGGGAAGCCCTCCCAACCAGTTATCTGAAGGCATAGGATGGGGTTATTTGTGACCTCACAATAGCTGATAGAATACAAATGTATGAGAAAATATTTAAGAGCTCCACCAGGCTGTAACTTTGGGCCTTTTGGCCTTTGTTGACCTTTTGATGAGCTACAAAGTATCTACAACAAAAAGAAAACGTAAAAGCTTGAAAATTTACTTAAGCATGTCTGCCAAACAATATGACATTATGAGTCTTCTTTTATGTACCAGTGTGTGCATTTGCTGTGAGTTTTTATAGCACTGTTCTCTGGATGAACCTGTTTTTAATCCAAAGTCTTGCTTTTGGATTCAAAATGTATTCTGACTTGTTACTCTCATCAGTCCTGGTTTGTAAAATAGCATGTGACAAAATTGCATCTTTCCTTGGTTGTTTGGCTCCTCTGACAAATCCCCAGAGACGGGCTCTATTTCCCCCCACAGAGAACAGCCTCATTAGGATTTGTTGCAAAAACTGAAGAATGTTGGCTAGCCGAGGAGAATCCCCTACCAGCAACATTTTGGCTTCCTGGGACACATGTTTCTCGCTGGGGCCTGAACCTCCAGCTCCAGGCCTTGTCCAATCGTATTTGGCTCAAATGCCTCTCTGTCAGGAGGTTCAGTTATGCCTGGGTCCACCTAATGCTCCCTCACTGGGACCTGTATGCAAAACGCAGCTAAAGGTTATGGTTTTTCTAAGTTCAAAGCATATTTAAGGAGCATAGAGGGACAACATATGACAAGGTAATTCACAAACCAACCTGCTCTTTTTTAGGTGCTAAACACTGCTGAAAGAGTGGGTCTACTATTGTTTAGGTTGCTGTAACTAACCTTAACAATAAACAATTAATAAATATTGATAATGAAAAAATGTCAAACGGCAAAAATAAATACCTGTTAAATCCTGAAAAGTTGAAAATTCTCAACCAACTACGGCCTGCATGTCCTCCCCGTGTTACTGTGGGTTCTCTCCCACTGCCAAAAGACATGCATGTATAAGTCAATTGGCAGATTTTAAGTATGAATGGATGTCTTTCAGTGTCTGTCTCTAAGTGTCAGCCCTGCGACCAACAGGCCATTGTCCAGGGTGTACCCTGCCTCAGGCCCAGAGTTGCTGGGATATGCTCCAGTCACCCGTGACCCCTAACGGGACTAAACGGTAGACAATTAATAAATTAATGAATAATAATAATAATAATAATAATAATAATAATAATAATAATAATAATAATAATAATAATAATAATAATAATAATAATTTACATTTATATAGCGCCTTTCAGAAACCCAAGGTCCCCCAAGAGGATTAATGCAGTAAATACACATCTTTTCATTAATATTGTGCTGTTAAATAGTGAATTACTATGAAATTTACAAATTTACAGTGCATCTATTTGGAGTAATTTTTATTGTAGTATTTTAGTAAGGACTGTCAAAAACAAAATTTGTTTTTATTGGCTTTAAGTTAATCAAGAGTGCTAATGAAGAGAGCCTGAATTAGCACTGCAGTCAGCTTTATGTGAACTGGCGTTGGATCAGCAGCAGCTTCAGAGAGTGACAGAATTTAGGTTGCACTTTTTGCATTGACAGGGATGTTGCTGGTAGACATACTGTTGATCAGACACAATATCATTATATACAGGGTCATTTTTTGGACCGGGTACCATAGATCCCACCCTCTTCTCAATTTCAGTCATGTTTGGCATTGACAGTACTAATAATGTCACAAGAAGCATTGATAAATCTGGCAGGCTATGCCTTTCTACACTCTTGAGATAGAGGGTCACCTTAACTGTTTATTAGGAAATGGAAACATTCATTTGTTTTCCAAATTCATTTAACAACACTGTCACATTCCTGAAATTGTGCCTCCCTGACATTGAGAAGCAACCACTGACTCTTGCCACCATCCCGTCCTCCCTTGAAGCCCAGGACACACTGCAGTGAAGGTGTTCTGGTTCTTTGTCATCCCATTAGTGTCAAATGGATGAAAGGGGCTGCCCCCACAGGAACCGGAGTAAGCCAATGTTGAGTAATGCCGGACATATGGAATATGTAACTCGCCACTGGGTCTCAGGGGCTGTCAACACTTTGCTGTGATTTCAAGCAGACATTGTCTCAGTCACTTCACTTTGGCCTTGGATCCTCCCAATGGACAGTTGACAATGAAAAAAACAGGTTCAAACACAATGTATGTTTTTTTTTTCAATTATATTGCGATGTAGGATAGTCATGCACATGTAGTATTGCCTCATATTAATCAGATGAGATCATGTACAGCAAAACTTGGTAATCAGTGTTTCACCATTAGAGCTGTGCAATATGACACAACCTCATCTGTGAGTACTCTGAACAGGAGTTGGATTTTAGAGCAGGTTTATAAAAAAAAATAGAAACCATTGTTCTATGCTACTCCGAGAGAGAACTGGAGATCAGAGCAGTCACTGGCGATGAAGCACGCTGCTGTGAACGGCCGCAACAAAACTACACAAGTTCTACCAAAGTGATGTAAAAATTATGTTTACGTCAACGTAATATTTCCTGTAACCAATTCAAAACACTTTTATTGGCAGAGCCAGAAAGGGACAAGGCGTTAGAGCTGCACAGACCTGAACTCACTAAAAACACTGCCTCACTGCAGCAGCAGCTGCTCCACAGCAGTCTGTTGGAGTAGTTAAACCCTGACTATACTACGGAATACACTTATTTTGTTGTTTGTAGACATTTATTTGCTTTTTGTCAGTAGTTCTTTAAGGTTTGAGTTATGTTCTGTGTGTTAAACACGTGGTCCATAAATACAATTGATATGCAATGTTTATAAAGATATTTGTGTATTTTATTTAATGATCATATTTTATTTAATAACTGTGTTTTTAAACAGGAAAAATATAAATATTAAAATATTGGTATCAACCAATTATGGAAAACATATTGTGATAAAAAATTTTCCATATCACCCAGCTCTAAGCGTGGGTGTTGATTTCCTCAAGTTTTTCAGATGTATTCACTACTTTGACTTATACAGTATGTCACACGTCACATTGGTCTTCCTTTTCTGTTTGTAATGTCAGAACACAATATAAAAGGTGCTTTTTTGCAGTACTGGCAGTTATGGATACATTTCAGGTTTATTGATAGAGCAACTTTTTTACTGTTAAACGTAGTGTTGCTCTGGTTGGATAAAAGTTACTGGTAATAAGCGGTTACTGGCCAATGGTTCATCCAATTACCTCCATGTATAAATCTGAAGTACCAGCTTTTTGCAAACTTCTCTACTAAAACAACACTTATAACACTAGCTACACTGCTGCTGGTCGGTTACACATCCATCTGACTAATTAGGTTTGCGCACTTAATCAGGTTAACAGCTCGATCTGAAAATAATTGACACCAGGATTTTATAATTATTGTGGCGAACTGAGAGACTTCCTCTTGTTTTCATGACTCACAGCAGTGTAATCGCGCTGGTGTTAAAAGTGTTGTTTCAGAACAGTTTTGTGCTGCTTCTCTACAACTAATCAGTGCTGAGGAAAAAAAAAAAATCTAAAGATTTAACTTTACAAGAGTTGCAGTAAGGGATAGATTGCAGGCTATTTGTTTTAAAGAAAGAGTCTGCGACAAGAAGGCCCAGATACTTCTAATATTCATGGTTTTCATTATATCTTGAATGTTTGCACAGTTATTCTTATCAGTGCTTTCTGTTTAGTTTCCAGTCATTGGTGCCCCTGTTTTGCTTGCCTTCCAGTAGAATTCTGAGGTTGATCTGCTCCATATGGAAAATGTTCACGTCATGTTGCCAACATAGAATGTGTTTGCCAGTTGACACTTTGACCATCGATAGAGCATTCAATGGGACAGGGTGCACAATGAAGAGAAAAGATGGACTCTATTTTCTCTCGACATTGGGTTTGAGGAACAAAATGCACTCTTGGCAGAGTGGAGCTTAAGTGCACTTTGGCATATGAAATTGAACTGACTGTGATTGGACAAAAATAAATCTTTTGAAGTTGCTCAAGAATATATCCAACATGTGTGCAGTGCTCTTGGGACATGGTTCATCTGAGTCCGTCTGAAATGTTGGCCCGCTTATTAGTACCGCCCCATTCATGTCTGATGGACTGTACCAGCAACTTCTAATAACAAGGCAGCATTGTGATAATAATATAAATTGTGTTGTAAAATGACTGAATGACTGCTTTCCTTACATTTACATTTACATTTAGTCATTTGAGCAGACGCTTTTATCCAAAGCGACTTACAAGTGAGGATACCAATGGAAGCAATTTTAACAACACAAGGTACAAAAAGCATAAGTGCACAAAAAACTAGTCAGTTTAAACCCAGCGCAGTATACAAAGCTAAGGATAAGAGAATTTCTTTTTTTTTTTTTTTTTTTTTTTTTTAAAGAAAGGAATCGATAGAAAGGAAGTAGAACTCAGTGATTGTCAGTCAGGTGTTGACGGAAGAGATGTGTTTCCAGGCGTTTTTTAAAGATGGCTACAGAATCTGCTGATCTTGTAGCAGCAGTAGATCATTCCACCAATGTGGAACAGAGCCAGAGAAGGTACGTGAGAGTGATTTTGTACCTTTTTGGGACGGTACCACCAGACGTTGTTCATTTGCAGAGCGCAGGGATCTGGTAGGAACGTAGGTCTGTATTAGTGAGTGGAGATATGGGGGTGCAGAACCAGAGGTGGTCTTGTAGGCCGAGAGCATAGCTTTGAACTTGATGCGGGCGTCAACCGGGAGCCAGTGTAACCTAATGAATAGAGGAGTTACGTGCGCTCTCTTTGGTTCATTAAAGACCACTCTTGCCGCTGCATTCTGGATCAGCTGCAGAGGTTTGGTTGTGCAGGCAGGAGTCCAGCCAGTAGAGCATTGCAATAATCCAGTTTGGACAAGACAAGAGCCTGGACTAGAATTTGCGTAGAGTGCTCTGATGGGAAAGGTCTAATTTTTCTAATGTTGTATAGCAGGAGGTCACAGGACCGGGTGGTGCTGGCGATCCGGACTTGTGAAGTTTAGATCTGGACCGCATCATTATTCATAATTCCCAGATTTCTGGGTGTAATTTTTGAACCGGCACTAGTTGAATGGACAGCTACGGTTGTGGTGGGTCTTTGGATTGGTGGTTACTTGGATTAGCAATAGATCAGTAATTTCAAGAAGAAACATGTGGCAATGATAATGTGCTGAAAACGACTGAAATCTAAAAGCTGAGCCTTGGCAAAACTCTACCACCAGATTCACTGGCCAATTATGGACAGAGAGGGAACGTATTATTTTAGTTTATTCAGCTCCTCAGCTCCGTCAGACTTGCCTTTGAACAACAGCCCTTTAGCCTCTGGGCCTAGAGGCTTTATGACATCAGTGTTCTGGAATGAATCCAGAACTGAACCAGGACCGAATAATCTTTTTATGTCAGGATTAAAAGACTCAGCTCAGAGGAAAGTGAGGACGCTTTGAAATGTTTGTGATTGGCCAATTGTCTGTCACACTAGTCTTTATTCTGCATTAGGTACTTATTTGACTCTCATTTTCTCTGAGTAATTAGCATTCACAGCTCATTTGACACTAACACATGTTCATTTGGGTGATTAAAAACAGAAAAGGTGGAAGGATTTGGAGATGAGTGATCACAGATGGAGAAGTCTTCCTAAGTTGTGTCAGTTTCTGTCTTTTTCCTAAATCCTGTATACAGAACTAATCATGGGGTTTTAATTAAAATGGAACCTGGAAAATAAAGGCAATAAATATTTCTATTCTAAATTTTGTTTTAAGATGAACCTGCAAATGCTAAACAGTAACAGTTAATTATTGGCAACAGCTAATGCTAAAGAAATGCTCAGTTTTAAATGCTTTGTTTAACAAATATGTTTTGGCTTGAATTGATGATTTTTTGTATGTATTTAAAATGTTTTCACACATGTTTTAAAGGAGTATTAGGCATTATATGTAGAATTCCAGGCTGTTGTCAATAAACCACCAGGCCCTGAGCTTTAGCTTTAGCCAGCTGTGTTTGGTGAAAGCTAAACACTCAAACATCCTCCTCATGTAAACAAGGGATAAAATACAGAAAACAGTGGATTATCTACATTAATCTCCATTTGTTTAAAAGGCTGAAGGTGTGGAATAAATGAGACTTTACTTTAAAGAATTATATTCAAACACATATCCTTTAATTTAAATTTTCCGGACCCCTCACGGTGAGGAAAGTTATTAAGCGGACCTCGGCTGATTTTAATTCAGGACCCCTGTTGTAGAGGATGAATCTACAGGACCGGGTGGTGCTGGCGACATGACTTGTGAAGTTTAGCTGATCATCAATTACCACTCCCAGATTTCTGGGTGTAATGGTTGATGGGCCTAGTTGAATGGAGCGGTTGTGGTGGGTCTTTGGATTGGTGGCGAGTCTTTGGATTAGCAATAGATCTAATAGTAATTTCTTTATAGAAGAAACATGTGGCAATGTATGAACCTGTGCTGAACAACCTGAATATTCATATTGTAGTGTCCAACTCTACCACCTTTATTGGCCAATTGCATAACAGAGTTAAGTATTAAATTGCTGGCCCTAAGAGACCCTCAGACCGCCTTTGTTCTGTTTCAGCGCTTGGGCCTAGAGGCTTTATGACATAGTGTTCTGGAAAACAAACTGATATTTTGACATTTTCACTCCAATAATCTTTCTCTCCTAAAAACTCAGTTCTCTGGTGACCTTCGTTTTGAAATGTTTGTGATTGGCCAATTTCCTCCTCACATAGTCTCTGCATTGTTAGTTTGCTCTCATTTTCTCTGCTTCACTCCACAGCTCAGGGACACTAACAAGAGCCATAATACCTGAAAATGTGCCCTGTGACAGTGCAAATGGAAATTTGGAGCGTAATGATCACAGATGGAGAACGGCTAATCCAAATCCCAGTTCCCCTACTTTTTCCGTCATTGGTATACTCAATATGGGGTTTGCCTGGAAATGGAACCTGGAGCTGCAAGGCACTTTATAAAAAGGTCATTCAGTATTCATTCATTGGGATAAATCCCTATCCCAATGCTAAATATATAGGGAAAAATTATTTGCAATATTGCAATAGCACTTAGTCAGTACAGCCATGGATTATGGCAGTATTTTAATAAGCGATAACAAACAAAGCAGGGATACAGAGGAGAAAGTAAACCACTTGACAACCGTAAAAGTTAGGAAAAGCAGGACCAGTCAGCCCAAAAAACTAAAGGACACATTCACAACCCAACTACCTCATAACAGTACAAAAGCACAAGAAAAAATATGCAAATAGACAATATCCAGTTAAATACTTGCAGCCATTTTTTGTAACAAACAACAAAAGATTCAGAAGGTCAGTGAATATGGTAAACTTCTGTCATGAACATACTGTATATAGTAGTCATTACTCCTTTAGCTGCTCCCTACAAATAGTCAAAGGCAAATCAAAGCAATCAGAGCAATCAGAGATGCAATCAAGGCATTATCATATAATCTGTTTTACTGTTGTGGCTACCCATATCCCAATAAATTCTGTACTTGTGTGATAATTATGCACTGTGAGATTCTGATACTGTTACATCACTACCATTTGTTCACATTCAGCTGCCATTCTAAAATTTTAGAAAAGCCAGCATTTATATAGCGCTTTTTTTTACCCTTCCGGGGCACCCCAAAGTGTTTTACGTGACGCTTTTTTATTCACCCCATTCACACGCACTCACACATGGGGCAGATAGAGGGGTGGAGGTGGCTGCCATACACACTGCACTCACCAAACTCACCTCTACAATCACACACATTCATACACAGACATGGAGGCAAGGTGGGTTAAGTGTCTTGCCCAAGGACACAATCCCAGTATGAACTGGGAGAATTAAAGGGTCTTCATAATCATTATGCAATTTAGAATGTTTTTGCATTTATTTTCATTGTAAATTTGCTAAAATGCTTTTTTTCTAATAAATGATTACAGAATTGTTTTTATAATGCAGCTCCCTGACCTTCTGAAACGTGTTAACCTGTCGTTCTATTCTTCCGCTATATTCTCCTGAACGGCGTCCAGCAGTCTGAAGCCCTAATTCAATAAGAAATAAATTGGAAAAATGTGCATCTGCAAGACATATTTTGGCTTTTCAGTGCAATAGAACATGTTCAGAGTGAGTTCTGCACTCCCCTTTGCAATTTGACTGCCCTCCTTCATTTTGTTTGTCTGCCTGCGTCTGGTGCAGTAAATTGTCCCACAGATCCATCTGTTTCTTCCCCACAAACCAGAGAGGATTCCAGAAGTGGGACGGTCCCAGGGAGGAGCCATTAGGAAGAGGAGTAGGGGGATATTGGACCAGAGCCATGTCTAATTGATTTAGATACAAAATAGGGTGGATTGGTAGATGCAGCACAATGATGTAACCATGTAATATCTAGAGAAAGTTAGTCAACACAATCTGGGTTGACCTTCTTGTAAAATACCAATTACTTGTCCAATTAACTCAGTCACTGTAGTCATAAAAGTCAGTGCAAATAGTACAGTGGTATAACATGCAAAAACCCTACTTGAAAACATTGCTTATCAGGAGATTCAGTGTTAAATGGTGTTGAGTTATTTCAGATGCTAACTAAATACTTTAAAGTCACAGCCATAGCTACATCCATAAAGTTGGTGATATCCTCTTGTGAACCATGAAATACAAGCAGCATGAGACTTAGTCTATGCTAACGTAAGACATGCTATACTGAACAACATGGACCATCACCTGCATTTGGCTTAAAAACTTGTCTCTTAAAATCTTTTTTATCTACTTTTATCATAGCGATTCTCTTGTTCTGTTATTGAACTCTTTAAGTAGTTACTCTTGAATTCACATCGCTATAGTTGACAGATTAATGTAATGTTTTTCCTTCTTGTTGCTCTTTTTCAGCCGTTGTTTGTCTTGTGGGTTAAAACCTGTTTAACATTTAACTAGTAAATTAGATTTGGTCTGTTTTTACTTTATGATATGCTTATTTAGCCTTCCACCACACACCAAGCCAGATATTTTTCTTCCTCAGCTTCTTAGTTCCCTCTGTAATGCTGACAGAAAGCATTTTTCCCTCACCACATGCCAGTTTGATAGAGTTATACGGACACACCTGCAACCCCCTCACTCACATGTGGTGCATAAGGCACAGGGCAGCATGGATGTACACATACTGTACATAACAACACAAGTGAAAGGGGCAACATTTGGCTTTCATTTTCTTGGCAGTGTCTCGAAAGGGTGGGGTATATTGAAGCCATGAGGGGAATGGGACTTCAAAGCTCCCCGTTTGTAGTCCAGTATTTCACTAATGTTCATTTTGCTGGGCTCTCCTGTGGACATAGCGTCTGTGTGAAATGCGAGTTTGAACCCGGCCAGTCCCAGACTCCAGGTTCCAGGTTTGAGGCTAAGGCCCATTGCAGTGTATTTACTAATGGTGCACTCCGGCTTTTGGCAGCTTCTCAGTCCCCTCTCTGTGCTCTGGAGCTCCACACTGCTGGATTGTTTTGGGCACAGCCAGGATGTATGACGCTGCATTTAGTACAGGTCTGACCTCTCAGCACAATGCATTGGTTCAGTGCAGTGGTTGGTTTTGTGCAATTTTAGCCATTATAACATTTTTATACGTTAAATCAATATGAGTTTTGTTTGAGACATTTTAAAGGTTGAGAAATTATATACATTTTGGCTACCATTAGCCTGGCCATCAAGGCTTTTTTTTCCCATATTCTTTACAACTGGGTTTTTCAACGTCAGGGGCCAAAAGCCTGATAATAAAATCATGGAGTGGTCTGAGGGCCAGCCCAAAGACTGAATAATATAGTAATAATAATGATCAATAACATTAATTAGCTAGTCCTAATCATGGATCGCAGGTGAATGGAGAGGGTTGAGTCAGGAAGGGAATCCGGGGAAAAAAACATTGTCGACCACAGACATGTAAATGAGCCCAAACAGGAAGAGCACCATAAATAGTTTTTTTTATGCTTTCCCCAAAGCTGGAAAAAACAAAAAGACAAAAGACAAAATATTGTACAACCATGTTCAGCTAAATAAAATGTTCAGATAGCAAATGTGAAATAATGAGAAGGCAAAATTCCTTATTAGCATTTGTTGCTAACAGCACCATCTAGTGTGTTTCTAATGAAAGACATTGTTGTTTGTTGTTTGGTCCGCAGTTTTAAAATGCTAGTTGTGAACGCCAGCTGGACCGGGGCTTTTCGCTCATGGACCGAACTAAATGGATAGTTTTCTGTTACTCACACTTTCTGATATATGGTGTCAACAGAAAAGTTACTACAGGCTACAAAGATGGCGCGTCAGGTGCATGGTAAAAGTGAAAAAATTGAAACAACTTTTAACTGTTAAAAACAGGGTAGGTAATTTTTTTGTGAACCTCTTCCAGGTTTACTAGAATAATTCCAACAGGCTGTGGGGCACTTGTTCAATTGGCCTAGCACTATTATCCTAGTCTCTGTAGATTTAGCAGGCAATACATTTTACACAAATTTGTATATGTACACTGTTGAAATAAAAATAGTGATCAACTCGGCAAGAATAAAAAAATTATAATACAGTATTAATGTGTTAAATAGCTTAACCTGGGTTTAGAAAGTTATATGTCATGAATCTTGATAATAGGTCCATAATTTTATGTCACCAGTAGAACTTACTATTATTTTGTTTTTTTTTTCTGTTGTGTCCATCCACAACAGTATAAATACTGTGATCGAACTAGTGTCCCTTAGTATAATGACAAGTTTCAACCTCTAATTTGAATTCAGTTTTACCCCATTTATTTTATTTGCATTCGTTAGCAAATGTTTATCATTTGTTTACGCAGGATTTAGTTTGCATGGTTTTCAGCTTTACCGATTTCCGATGATGAATTTTCATTTCCTTGACCACCCAGAACTGATCTAATCTTCATTACATGTTTTCTCTTCATTTCCCAGTATTTGCTTTGAATTGCACATTTGCCAGTTACCCCAGGGTTGACATATTTCCTACGGGAAACAATGCATGTTATTGACAGTGTGTTTATTTTGGTTACAACTTTCCTACAAAGCAGTATTTTGCGGTAACCGTTGCTATGCATTTCATTTTCTGTGCCACTTAGCTGATTGTTAAAGCTATTCTCTTGTAATTATCTTTCATGGCATTTTCTGATGCCAACTACCCTTTGCTCCAAAGTGCTTTTACTGGAAACATAAAAAGCTGTAAACACCCATATATTAAAAGCTAATGTTTGCAATGCTCCAGACAATGAACATGTTAGATCACAAATTTTATGAAGTAGGCTAAGGGTTGAGAATAACACCAGCCACAGAAGCGGAAGGTTCCTAATGACATTGTGTTTGTAATGAAACCATTTCTACAATAAAGAATTATGGTTTGCTTAATATAAAGCCAGTGCCAATCCAAGCCTAAAGTCATGTGCTTGATTCTGTGTTTAAAACTATGAATGCACATTTTTTCTTCTTGGCAAGGATTTACGTAAGTCTTGCGTCATCCTAAGGGGGTCCCTGGCTGTCGAGCATCTCACAGGACGTCCTTTGCTGTCAAGGCCGAGGACGAAAGTCTTTAACCACAGACGTGTGTGTACATCAGTGTGGGGCTGAACTTGTGCCTCTTCTTGCAGGTTGTGTAAACCAACATGTCCGGTCCATAATGTCTGTGTTTGTCAGAGACAAGAGGTCAAGGCTGATGACGTCACAGCTCTCTATCCATTCAACATGCTTTTGTAACTGATAGGAATGAACTTGAGAACCATTTTGTTGTTGGACAAGCTGTGCTATAACACAATGTTGCACACTAGAATAAATAATAACTTCAATTCAATTTAACTTTATTAATCTCAAAAGAAATTTCAGTCGTAAGGTCTCCTCAAATAAATTGATTCAGGTTATATCTGCCACAGACTGATTGATTGTAAAGTCTTATTGCTGTCGGGAAAGAGTTCTTGTGGTGTTCTCTGCTCTCTGTTGTTTGAAAACTGAATGCATGATTTGAGAGTGCCGCGGCAAACTTCCTCTGTTCGGGCGCCATCTTCTTTGTTTTGGAATAGTTACGCAGCATAGAGAGTGTGACGTTGGCTAACCCACGGCTGTGATTGATCCAGCTCTGCTTCAGCTGAGAAAAGGGATGGGCTTATGGAGCCTGCCCACTTACTTTCTGAGTGAAAGAAACTAGGTATGGCTACGCCAGGCTACCAAAAGTAACCCAGTTTGTATTTTGTTTGCAACTCAGAACTTACTCAGCAGCTCTGAGTTTGTTCAACCGGTTTCCAGCAACTGCCCCCTGGTTTGGACCAGGTTCATTTCTACATTTAGTCCCAGTCCCTGTTTAATCCTGGTTTAGTCCTAGTATAATTTTAATACTGTTTTAATTAGAGTTATCTCTTGTTTTGACGAGTGAAAGTTAGTCCAGCGTATTATATATATTTTTTTCCTACAAGACAATTCAGATTGCAACATTTCAAATATTGTATATCACACACTTTTTTCAATATTGCGTATCCGTACATCCCTAGTGTATGTCTATGTATGTTTTTCTATTAGTAATAAAAGTTACATGATGTTTTATATGTGTGAGGACAGCAAAATCAGGATCACCTAAGACATTACTGGTGATACTCAAGCTGGTGCTCAGTCTCTAATACAATAATTTTTTTAGGGCTCTGCAGCTAGAGGTATTCGGTTCTTGAAGTGGGAGTAAAATGTGAGTGGCAGACTGTGTAGAGTTTAGTTTCTGTTGGGCTCCTACAAGTCTCAAAGTTGACTTGAGCCTGGTCTCTCTCAGCTGTCAGAGTCTGACCCGAGCAGTGTCATCCCCATCGTTACATTTTATAGTCCTCCGGAGATGCTCTGCTACAGCAGGACCAGTGCTTCACGTGGTGATGATGATTTGTGGACTTTTTGGCTCTGGGGTCAATCACATTCTCATTTATTGACGCAGGGTTCGGAGTAAAGTTGTACCAACATCACTTTGAGACCTCTGGGCTATCTCTGCTGTCACTCTTTGATGACGGCGCTCTGAGAAAGGAGCGCTCCAGATGATGATAAATGAAGGCGCTGATTTTGATTATGGCGCAATAGCAGACACCACAAAATACAGTTTTCACTTTACCGCAATGAAAACATTGGCTTTGCTCTGACTTCAACATCTGTGTCTTATTTTACTGCAGAATCTTCCAGAATACTGTACACTAAATAATAATGTAATCACTATTTATTGAAATCCTTATTTCTGCCAAAGGAATTCAGTTGAGTACAGTACGACATTTGTTAAACTGTCTTCTGTCTTCTTGTTTGAATGCAAATTGGTAACGGTGCATATAGTTTTCTTTCTGTTTTCGTGTACGGCCCCTTAAGTAGAGAATGATTAGTGACCACAGTAGTCAAGTATTTAACTCAGAATATCTAATATATATATATATATTAGAATCAGAATTACTTTTATTCATTCCCAAGGGGAAATTCTGTTTGTTACAAACATGCAACCAACCAGTGCAAGAAATTTTCTTTTTTAAAGTAGATATAACTTAACTATAAACTATTATATCCCTAACAATCTATTTACATATTTACATGATACATGTTCACATATTCACATGATGTATAGTTTACAAGTTACAAGTGGACTTAATATTGTACAGCAGGCAGAATATTGCACAGTGACTCTACAGAGGATTTACAGAGTTCAGAAGTTTGATGGCGACTGGCAGGAATGATTTCCTGTGTCTCTCGGTGGAGCAGCGTGGCAGTAACAGTCTATTGCTAAACGAGCTCTTGCAGCTGACCAGTACTTTGTGGAGCGGGTGGGAGGGAAAGTCCAGAATAGTCCTGATTTTGGACAACATCCTCCTCTCCGACACAACAGTCAGAGAGTCCAGCTCCTCCCCTACAACATGTCCGGCCCTCTTGATGATCTTATTGAGTCTATTAGTGTCCCTCACGCGCAGTCTGCTGCCCCAGCAGACCACAGCATACATGATGGCACTGGCCACCATAGACTCGTAGAACATCCTGAGCATAGTCCTGCAGATGTCAAAGGACCTCAGCCGCCTCAGAAAGGCCTCTGGCCCTTCTTGTAGACAGTGTCCACGTTCTTGCACCAGTCCAGTTTATTGTCCAAATAAACCCAAGTATTTGTACTCCTCCACCACGTCCACACTAATTCCCTGGATAGAGATGGGAGTCACAGCAGCTTTAGTCCTCCTCAGGTCCACCCCCAGTTCCTTAGTCTATATATATTGAGCTGGAGGTGGTTCTTCTCGCTCCAGGTGACAAAGTTATCCACAACAGTCCTGTACTCCTTCTCATCATCACCGCTGATGCATCCAACCACTGCAGAGTCATCAGAGAACTTCTGAAGGTGGCAGGACTCTGTGCAGTAGTTGAAGTCTGTGGTGTAGCGGGTGAAGAGAAAAGGAGAAAGGACTGTCCCCTGCGGCACCCCGGTGTTGCTGATGACAGTGTCAGACACACGGCTCTGCAGCCGCACATACTGTGGTCGCCAGTGAGGTAATCCACAATCCAGGACAGCAGGGGGCATCTACCTGCATCACTTCCAGCTTTTCACCCAGCGGCCCCGGCCTGATAGTGTCGAACGCACTGGAGAAGTCAAAGAACATGATTCTCACAGTGGTGGCCGGTTTGTCCAGGTGGGCGTAGACTCTGGGACATCGCGTCTTCGGAACCGGAACGATGCACAACGTCTTCCACACCAGGGGGTGAGCCGGGGGGCACAAGATTTCAGGACTCTGGGGCTCACGAACATCCCGAACATTTGCATAAAGAAGGTCTATTGTTCTTTTCTCTCTGGTGGGGCAATCCACAAACAGTTTGAAAGTGGAGAGAGTCTTGTCCAAGCTCACGTGATTAAAATCTCCAGAAATGGCAATGAAAGCATTGGGATGAGCGGTCTAAATCTGGGCTATTGCAGAGTGAATAGTGCCGCAGGCGCTGTGGGGGTTGGCAGATGGGGGCACTACGGCTATAGCTATCAAATATTTTAGTAATCGAGTATTCTACCGAAAATGTAATCAATTAATCGAGTAATCAGATAAAATGTATTTTTACTTAATTAAAGTGCAATTTTAAATATGCAAGAGAAAATAAGACTCTAGGTCTCTTAAAAAAAACTATGCTTCCTTATTTTTTTAAATGCATACAATGCAATGTATACATCAAAAATAAACATTTAGTTATTACCA
This sequence comes from Perccottus glenii, assembly GCA_024416835.2. Lineage (NCBI taxonomy): Eukaryota > Metazoa > Chordata > Actinopteri > Gobiiformes > Odontobutidae > Perccottus > Perccottus glenii. Next base: position 20,724,532 of record CM044564.2, read on the forward strand.
ATTGTTTCTCTGTCTGTACTTGTACTGTGAACAATGAAAATAAAGTGTATTTAAGTGCATTTTCTGAGATGCAAAAACAAATAAAATTACCTTTTAAAGTATGAAAACTAAGGCATACATTAAATTAATAATAATAATAATACAAAAACACTGCCTTTAAGTCATGCAACTTAACTTTCAGAACTAAAAGTTAACTAAAAGTTCTGAACATAAGTCTTCTTGGAATGCTCTCTGAAAACTCAGCTGCTTGCTCAGTGGAACATGAAGTAGCTGTCCGCACATCTGTCCATACGAAGCTGTGATGATTTACTGAAAAAGAGGTGAAAAAATAATTATTGATATTTATTACTAAGTAAGTTATAATATCATTATTATACAGCAAGTTCATGGCTGTGCATTTATAAATCCTATTCATGGCAATCAAACTAAATACTTGTGAATACTGTGTGAATAATTTGTAATATGGCTGCTCGATATTAAAGAAAAATGTGATATGCGTTAACTAGCAAGATGCAATGTTCGATATACATTCATTCATTCATTCATTCATTTTCTACCGCTTAGTCCCGTTAGGGGTAGCGGGTGACTGGAGCCTATCCGATCAGCTTTGGGCCTGAGGCGGGGTACACCCTGGACAGTGGCCAGTTAGTCGCAGGGCTGACACTTAGAGACAGACATTGACAGACAACTATTCACTCTCACATTCATTCACTAGGGACACTTTAGATTTGCCAATTAACATATACATGCATGTCTTTGGATGGTGGGAGGAAGCCGGAGTACCCGGAGAGAACCCACGATAACACGTGGAGGACATGCAGACTCCTCACAGAAAGACCGGAGTCGGCCGGGTTTTGAACTCACAACCTTTTTGCTGTGAGGCAGAAGTGCTAACCACTCTGCCACATGAACCCCTGTTCGATAATGTGGGATAATGCTTTGAGTGTGTAAAATAAATTTAAATGTATATTTAAAAACTGTAAATGATATAACCAACATGCATGTTTTCACATTATAAATAATCTAGTATATTTTATCGTAAAAGCCAATCACAACTTTTTTTTGGAGGTAAATTAAGTCCTTTGGTAGCCGTGGTATAAACTGCTGTTAAATAATCTGGTGGTTTAACGGCCCCTCCGCATCCGCGTGCGGTATATTTTCACATAATTGTACTGCCCGTCGTGGGTTGTCCATTACATAGTTAACATACTTGATTTAACAGCCTTCATCTTGACTAGCAATCACATTTATTTAATGCTGCATTGAATTTACCTTGTCCTGGGTGATGGTCCTCCGGTCTCTGAGTAGAGTGACCTCGTGCTGTTGTGGTATGCCAGCTCAATCTTGCAATGGACACACGCCACAATGTTTTTTTTATGTTTTAATATGAAACCCAAACCTTGGACAATTTGAGTCGTTTTCTCCTGTTTGTTTCTTCTCTTTGCTAATCGCCCTTGTTATCGCTCCCTTCCATTTTGCAGCTCGCGCGCGCACCCTCAAATCAAAACACCGCTATGCCGCTTGGAGTAGTGCCGTTAGTTCCTCCATTTTGTTGACAAGGGAGCGTACGTTTCCCATGAGGATGGAGGGGAGACACGGCTTAAACCTAAGTCTCTGTTGTTTCTTTGCCATCCTCCTTCATAGCTTTTTATTTCCCCTGCATCCCCTGTTGTCACCCCCGTACTGAGAACACTTACCTATAAACAAAAATATACAAGGATACCAAATAAATTTATAGACGGAGTTGTGCTTATAGGTTTACATACCTATTTTTCAGGGAATATAAATGATATTAATTATTAAAATTGATTAACATCAGCGACAGCTTGAAGTCTTTTGGTAGTTGTGGATGAGGCTCTTTATTTTCTCAGATGGTAAAGCTGCCCATTCTTTTTGGCAAAAAGCCTCCAGTTCCTGTAAATTCTTGGGCTGTCTTGTATGAAGTGCACGTTTGAGATCTCCCCAGAGTGGTTCAATGATATTAAGGTCAGGAGACTGAGATGGCCAGTCCAGAACCTTATGCTGCTTTAGCCAATGACAGGTCGACTTGCCCTTGTGCTTTGGATTGTTGTCATGTTGGAACGTCCAAGTACGTCCCATGCACAGCTTCTGGACTGATGAGTGCAAATTTTCCACCCAGTATTTTCTGATAACTTGCTGCATTCATCTTGCCATCAATTTTGAACAAGTTTGCTGTGCCTTTGTAGCTCACACATCCCAAAAACATTTTTCACAGTAGGAATGGTGTACTCTTTCATCATAGGCCTTGTTGACTCCTCTCAAATGTAACGTTTATGATTGTGGCCAAAAAGTAAAATTCTGTTCTAATCACTCCAAATGACTTTGTTCCAGAGGTTTTGAGGCTTGTCTCTGTGCTGTTTGGAGTATTGTAAGCAGGATGCCCTGTGGTATTTGTGTAGTAATGGCTTTCTCAACCATGCAGTCCTTTTTTCTTCAGCAGCGGCTCCTTATTGTGCATCGTGAAACAGCCACACAACCTTTTTTCAGAGAGTCTTGTATTTTAGCTGTTATTTGAAGTTTTCTTTTTTTTTTTGCATCTTGAACAATTTTCCGAGCAGTTGGGGCTGAAATTTATTTTGGTCTACCTGACCGTGGTTTGGTTTCAACATAATCCCTCATTCTCCACTTTATTAGAGTTTGAACACTGCTGATTGGCATTCTCAATTTCTTGGAAATCTTTTTATATCCCTTTCCTGGTTTTTACAGTACAATTACCTTTTTCTGCAGCTCCTTTGACAATTCTTTTACTTTCTCCATGACTCAGAATACAGAAACGTAAGTGTAGCACTGAATGAAAGATGCAAGGGTCTGTCAGGAGCAGAGGTCATGCTAGACTTTCTCACTCTCCGTCATTTTGACGGACGGAGTCGTAAAATTTCTGTCCTCGTCTATCACAAGTGTGTGCCATACCCAACTAAACCAGAAATGCAAGTGAAGTTTACGTATAGGCAACTTGTTTTCCTCTTGCAATCACTTTCACCTTAACTTCAATTTTCACTTTAATTATTTTCACTTCTTTTACTCATACGTACACCTCCATCACGTCCACCTTTTCTGTTTAGAACAGGGCTGCCCAAACTTTTTCCTTTCGATGGCCAAAACAGAAATGTATTAGTGGGCCACGGGCCAAACACAAAAAATATTTTGCATGTAATGGAAATAAATTCTCTGCTCTATTTATCCCTTATGAGGAAGCACCTAATTGGAACTCTGCAAATTTAACCTGTTTGACCTGAACTTACGCTGTTTGACCCAGACCTTTCAAAAATCAGACTAGTTGTGGACATAAACTGTGTAAACCTACCTGAAATGTCTTATTTTTTGAGCACCATGAGTGAGGGCACTAGGCTGTTTTGGGATTCATAAACCCAATGGCTCCTCTAATCCTCTTTATTGTAACAGGCGTATTAAGTATGCTTAACCATTATTGCAGATTAAATCAGTCAGGCAATTTCAGTTGCAAAACATGACAATTGACCTGGATTAGAGCCACACAACATTCTTTGTTTTAGTCATAATCTCTTTAGTCCTAATCATGGAGAGTCACAACAACTTCACCTTTGGAGTTTGATTTAGGTGCCACTTTGGTCAGCTACTGTAGCTAATCAGGAGGATTTATAGAGTGCATCACTAAGGGGCGGAGTGCCGAGGAATGTTTGCTGGCACCTCGCTGCAGGTGTTACAAACCTCTTTTCTAAACACAGGCTTTTCTTTTACCTCCGCCATTATTATAGCTGCTGATGGAAGGCAGCTGGAAGACCTCGCTTGTCCTTGGCTGGTTGGGTTAAAAAGGGGGTTCTGTTGGTGGAGCATAATACCCCCCCTCCCTTCCTCCACCACCTCCTGTTGCCAGTCACTGCCTAGTCCGGAAGGTTCTTCATGTAAGGCTTTCATAATTACATTGATCTTAAGGGGGCGTTTTACGACCTGCTGACGCATTCAATCACATTTCAGCATGGGACTTGTTAAAGGCCCTCATGTTTTGCATATTCCATGTTCACGTACAGTCTTTTGCACTTTTAGTGTTGTTGGTAATTGGGTCTTTTCACATGGGCACGAAAGATGTAGGATGGATTGTAAAGGTATGGAAGCAGAAAACATAAAGAGGAGGGGCAATGGGAATGGACCGAGTTGGTTAATTGAGTCAAAAAAAGAGACTGTTAGAAACTCTGGAGCGATTTATTCTGAGATCCAGATGTTTTAGGTTCAGAGCACCAGGCGCTTGTACTCGGCTGTACACAATGTAACCTTACACATGGACTGCATTGCATTACCGGAAGAGCTGCACGTTGAAATGTTCATGCATGTTTGCACTATTGTACATTAGTTTGCATTTTAGGGTATTTTCCTTAACCTATAATTAACCACCCATGTTATCTGACATTCATGTTTGTATGTTATAATACATATAAACGGGCCTACCCCCCGCCAGCTCTTGTGTCTTGTCCCTTGCTTCACTATCAGCAAACAGCTTAATCCAAATGAAACCTAAACCAAATAAAATTACATTTAATTCATGTCTGTGACAAAACATAACATAAGACTTATTAAATTATTGCACTTATCATGTATGGTAATGTAGCACTAGTGGGACCCCTGAGCTTGTTTCCCTGCAACAAGACTAAAGCTGATGGGAGACAATGTTTTTCTTTTTAGGCCACTGTTATTTGCATTAAAAAGCAGTTGGGACATATATGAATCACTTTTTTTTTTTACTAATTTTGCTAGCATTTAGCGACACATAGTTCAACTGAGTGAGTCATGAGCTGGAAAGAGGCTCTGGCGGGAAGTCATTATTTAAAATACAACACCCAGAAGATTGCAAAGGAAATACAATATTTAGGTTTTCTTTTTTTTTCCTGTGTGGAACAGTACCAAATGCTACACAGCCCAGTACTGGTCCTCAGCAAGGTACCTTTGGCAGAGTTTTTTTTTTTTCCACTAAATCTTGCTAGCTTGTTAGATAGTGGGTTGGTGATGATTACTTGGTGGATAATATCTCTTTGTGACAGAACATATTGGGTTCTATCTATAACTTTAAAATGAAACATTTAACATAGCTGACCAGGGGCTGATCATGGCACAAGGTAAGATGTTATGTGGCCCTCAGGTTCTGTGATAAGATGTATTATTGACCTCAACGGCAACTTAAACTTGTTCAAATCCAACTTAAACTTCAGAAGAGACTATCCTTGGTAGTATTGATCGAATGTGGCCCTCTTTGCAAAGGTTTGGAAACCAGTGCTCCAACCAAAACCAAGTCATTACCAAGATCAATGGAAGAGATGGCAGGGAACAGTTCTAGAATTTAATGCTGTTTTCAAGTGCATATCGGACAATTCAAATTGTAGATTTTCATAGAAGAGTGGAACTCATTTATGCGACTTGTTTGCATTTACGTCCTTCTTGCCCGGACGGTGGAAACCCAGAAATGTCATAATGGAGTTCAATCGCTATATCTGTTTGTGGCTTATGTTTATGGACCAAATACAGTATACTATACATAGTTGTTACCATTGCCTAAATGATTTGAAGAGAGGAGGAAACACATAAAATGATTATTAAACATTTTATGGGCAACTGTTTGTTAAATCATATGTTAGCAAGAAATGTTAACCATGCTAACGAAGCTAACTTATTGACACCATAAATAATATATTTGACAATAATGTCTAAATCCACTAACCACAAACTGGCTGTTGAGTTCCGCCATGTTAAATGATGACAGAACTCGGGCAGTTTGTGTTGCTTCTAGAAATCTGATGTACGATCCTGGGGTGTTCATGTGCTCTGCCATTTCGGAAACTCTTATATAAGATAAACCTGATTAGATTCGATTTTTTTAGATTAGATTCAACTTTATTGTCATTACACATGTACAAGTACAATGCAACTAAGCAGTTTAGGTCTAACCAGAAGTGCAATAGCAGCAAGTGCAAGATATCCAGTATTGCTTAAATAAATAAGTTAGTGTGGAAAGTAATTTGCAGATGGATATGTACATAATATACAGATGTCTTATTACTATGAACAGAAATTATAAAATGGGTATATGCAAACTATGAACATAAAATACAATGGCAATTACTATAGACAGAATTGTATTGGATATATACAATGATAGGTAAAGCTATGGTCAGCAGTAGGGCAATAGATATAGAATATATAAATAATTTTGAACAGAAGCGATCTGAAAAACGGTAGTGCAGTGGAAGTTATTGCATATTTATGTAAAGTGCAGTAGTGCATGTGTGAACAGTAGTAGTAGTATATGAGGGGCAGTGGGACAGCTCTAGGGAAAAACTGTTCTTCAGTCTGCTGGTCCTGGTCCTTGAAGCACCTGAAATGCCTGCCGGAGGGCAAGAGAGAGAACAGTCTATGGGCGGGATGAGAGGAGTCCTTATAAATGCTGCGAGCTCGACGCAGACAGCGTTTCCTCTGGACGTCCTCCGTGGCTGAAATTGGAGTCCCTGTGATGCGTTGGGCCGTTTTCACCACCCGCTGCAGTGCCTTGCGCTCCGCAACAGAGCAGCTCCCATACCAGACTGTGACACAGTTGGTCAGGATGCTTTCTATTGCACAGCGATAGAAGTTCACCGCAATAGATACCACTTGAAAGCATCATAACACTGCAAGTCCAAGCTAACCAATAATGGTTGAAGACAAAAAAAAAAATCAAGCTACAATCAAAATTAATATTCATATGTACTTACTGGACCAAAACCTTTAAAAAGATACTGACCGGTGTACTCCCACACTAACTGCACATTGCTTCCCTGTTTTTTTTTTTTTTTTCCAGGGTAAATACAGGAAGTCATTATTAGTCTCAGCCTTATCAAGAAACGCATATCTGCTCCTTCCCCAGAGCCTCTTTGAATTTCCAGTTGATCACATCTTTGGTCTGGTTTGAGTGAATGCAACAGGAGGCCAGAGCTAATGAGCCGGCTGTGATCAAGAGCAATGCCATCTATAGGCATTCATGCCGGGGTTCTGCCAAATTCCAAACCTGGAAATAGCACAGACTTGACAAAGAATGATTTTTGAGCCTTTTACAATGAATTCAAATTAAACATCAACTTTATTGTTTATATGGCAAATATGAAAGGTTGTAAACTAATGACTGGTTGGCATATGCAGTTGGTACTGCCTAAAGAACCCATATAAAATGTTCAGATTTATTACTTCAGGACTTGAAACTGTGGATCCTCCATAACCCCACTTTAACCACAGTGCAGTGATACAATTAAAGTAACTAAATAAATTGAAGTACTATTAATTTTTCTAAATGAGACCTGGCACAGTTTATGCTAAAGAACAATAATATGAATTACACTGTCTAATGCATATTATATTGCAGACTAAAATGTGTAAAAAAATAAAATTGATACTTATATATATTAGGGCCGGGACTTGATTAAAAAAAATAATCAAATTAATTAGAGGCTTTGTAATTAATTAATCGAAATTTATCGCATTTTAATTGCATATAAATATTTGACCTGAGAACAGTGAGAAGTAATTTTTCACATGGATTTTTAGTATACCATTGATTAATGACTGAATACATAAGCTTAATTAACAAAATATTGTTTATTTATTTCAGTCCAGCACACCAGTGCAATGTTTGCCATTAAGTGTAGCAGTGTAGTTACCCTGGTCCTTGTAACTTTACTCGGAGTCGGGCTAACGTCCACGCTAACTCCTATGTGTTTTGCGTTGAGGTGATATTTGACATTTTTTTTATGATAAAATATTGATATTTTAGCCCCTAATATGATACACCCTCCGGCCATTATGGGTCATTGCTCATCCGGTCTGTGCACTACCGTTAATGGCTGCACACAATATTGTGCTTCTAACAACAGAGCAGCCCAAATAACATCCTTAAAGACCTTGCCGACACTAAAGACGGTAATAATCCACAGAGAAAGGAGTCATGTTACCTCAGGGATGCACTAGTTTAGAAAAGTAGCAGGAAATTGATTGACGGGAACAGCGTAGTGGCATCTCTGCAGAGTGTAGCGCACTCTTGATGATTTATGCAATGTAGTTATGTGTTCAGAGAGCTTTTAGTGTCTTTTATGAAGACTTTATTTTGTGCACATTAGCCCTGTGGAGACACTAGTCGATTATCGATTACTTTAGTAATTGAGTAATCTGTTGATTATTTGTTTTTTTTAATAAATCGAGTATTCGGATAAATAGTGTAACTGCATATTTTCAAAGGTGGTTTACCTGATTCCAGCCCTTTTCAGCTTTTTTGTCGTGTATACAGCTACAGCCAGTGGTGGTATAGCCACCTTGCTGGTTGGATTTTCCGTATCCATGTTTTAATGTTTACAAGACATGCAGGCAGATATACAGATATAACACAAGATTTTCTGTTTAAAATAACATTAACAATGTATTTATTCTTGACTGCACATCCATCAGCATTGTAATGGCACCTCCATAATTTATTTTTTTATAAATGCAAAAAATTATATAAAATACTTGAGACTAAAAAGTTATAAAGAAAATACATATACAAAAATGCTGTTTCAAATGCCTTAAAGAAAAATAATCAGCTTAAAGCTTGGCATTAAATACACATTTAAAATAAATAAAGGTTAATCCAAAATCTGCCTTGTATATGTCAATGTGTTCTGAACTCAGACTTGCCCTGCGCTTTGAAACAATGTTTCCAGCGGCAGAAAATAGGCGCTCTGATGGTGTGAATGGATAGAAATGATTTGGCAAGTGTTGCTAGGGTTGGATAGTGCATTTCATTGGTTTTCCACCACATGGATTCACAAGTGGATTCTCCTTTTTGGAGAGAGGATGTTCTCCAAAATCCTAAATACTTCTTTCTGAACTATCTGATTAACCTGCTCTTCTGCATCTTCCTCATCACAATTCGATTAATACGTTCGTTTATGCTATCTGAAAACTATTGTTTTACTATGCAGTAACAGCATAAAAGCCCGGATGTAAACACGTGGACAAAATTGTTGGTACCCTTCGCCAATGAAAGAAAAACTCACAATGGTCACAGAAAAAACTTTATTCTGACAAAGGTAATAATAAATAAAAATTCTATAAATGTTAACCAATGAAAGTCAGACATTGCTTTTCAACCATGCTTCAACGGAATTATTTAAAAAAATAAACACATGGAACAGGCCTAGACAAAATTGTTGGTTCCATTGACCGAAGGGTACCAACAATTTTGTCCACGTGTGTAATCGCCATTTTATTGACCTGTGGTGAGGCCAATATATAATAAGGAAGCAATGAGCTTGCGCTATCCACTACATATACAAACATTGCTCCAGACGGACAGCGTTGACACTAGGGTCCCTAGTCCCACTGTTCGGGTTTGAAAGTTGGGGGAGATTTGGGTTTTACAACCAGGGCACGCGGACACAATTGGCGAATGATGCGGGTCTCTGTGGACATGTGAAAGTATTTTTAGCTGCCACAAGAATGAATGGACGTGCCCACTCGAATCATCGATGCAACTTAAAAAATAATTGAGGCATTTTTCTAATCAAATTACTCGATTTATGAATGAATTGTTTCAGCCCTAAACTAAACTGCTTTAATTTAACTCTAAAGGTAATGCTCACTGCTGCTGCTTTGCTAATATTATTTTGTGTTGGCATTGAGCAGATAAAAATTAATAAAGATGCTATATTTGCCTTGTGGCAGTGTTGAGCAGTACTGTCAAATTATCAATATGAATTTTAAATGTATTTTCACTATAATTGCTTTTTAGTATTAATGTATAGCCTACTTGGTTAGGCTAAGCATTGTTATCATTGTCCGCGCTTTGTCAGGTATGTCTGTGATCAGTGAGTCACTGATAGTTATTACCTTTTTTGTTGTTTTTGCTTTTCATTTTAGTTCAGTAACAAAAGACTTGAACTGAGATAATTTCAAAATCACATCCATCTGATTCTGAACTCAGAACTAGAAGTTTAAGGTTTTACCTTTTTTAATAAAAAAAATCAGGACATGTCCCTCATGTCCTGTCTCTCAGGCAAATTGAAACATAGACACGGACATAGATATAACTATCCACCTACATTCTGCACCTGGGAACTTGTCATTGCAAGGTGTGGACGATATATGCCTCTTTACCACTGTGTGTATATTAAATCTTATGTATTGTTTACATTGGCAAGCAAAACCCACTGTGTATCCTTGTCTACATGTGTAAGATTTGTTTAATTCTTGCAAGAATTAAACCTGACAATTCATTCTAAATTGTATGCTGTCTCGATCGCCTCTCATTAATCTGAACTAAAAACTCTTTTAACAAGATGAACACAGCGTAACAACTACTCTCATAAATTCATAACTTTGATCATAAATTCAAGTTAGAAGTAACAGAAGCGCACTACCTTCCCCGCCAACAATCTTTCCTAATCCCTCTCCGATTGCCCATCCTCCTATTCCCTGAGTGACCCTTGGCCTGAGAGGTTAGCGCTGTGTTCCAGCAGGATGACCTTTGTTATTGAGAAGGCAAGTTAGTGGGTGACCTGGAAGCGCTTTGTCTGCTCCTCCTGGGAATACAAACAGAGAGCGGCTAAGGCACACAGGAACAGCTGCAAGGTTCATTCCGCTCTGACACACATTTGTCATTTCACTGCTGAAACACAATTATTAACTTAACACAAATCAGAGCAGTAAATGTTTAATAAAAACACCTGAAAAGGACAGTTTTCTCTGTATTCCATAATTTCAGGAACCAATGATTAACATGACAAAATTGACTGTTTACTAAAAATGTTCCATACAACTTAACATTTAACACTCATATTCTATTGTTCCCAAGTTTTAATCAATGTCATAAGGCGGGGTACACCCTGGACAGTCACTAGTTATTTGCTAAATCCCAATACATTAAACTGCTTAGAAAAATATCCAGATGTCTTCATAGTCACCTTGAAGCTAAAGCTATTCAGACTTTACTTCTGTAAGAAAAGGAGACAGAAAAAAAGCTTCTATAGCCTTGTTTCCACTGAAGCGGAACAAATCGGGACAGGTAAACACCTTAATCTGTTGATTGGACAATAGGTAATCCTCACTTGAAAAGAACAGCTAGCATTTATTAGCAACAGCTGTTTCTGGTTTCACCTGGGTTGCTGTCATGTGGCTCTTGCTTTGTGAATTAGAACATGCCATTTTTATTGTCTTAAAACACAAGTAAATCTTGTGACATACTGTAGTGATGTTCTAAATTGTAGGAAATTGGTGCAGCACCACTTTTTTATGTTCTTGTTTATGTCAATTATTGGCAACACATTTATGTTTTGAAAAGCCACTTTAAATACAATTTACTATATCTCATACAGAAACACAAGTTTTGTGCACTTGTGTGACCTCACTCTTCTGAAGCCCCGCACTTATGTCTTATGCACTTAAGTAGCATACATAAGCACATCCCATTTTCCATTTTAAAAATACAGTTGTACTCATAAGTGTTGCAGAATTTGTGAACTTTTTTTGGTGGAGAAAATGAATAACACAAAAATGTTTTTTTTTAGTTAGTGGATGGGTGAAGCCATTTATTGTCAAACTGTGTTTATTTTTTTAAATAATAATGACAAAAGAAACTACCCAAATGACCCTGGTGATTTTGGCCTAATAACATGCAACTTAGCCCTGCGACTAACTGGCCATTGTCCAGGGTGTACCCTGCCTAAGGCCCAGAGCTGCTGGGATAGGCTCCAGTCACCTGCGACCCCTAACGGGACTAAGCACTAGGAAGTGAATGAATGAAAAAATGAATGAACATGCAGACAAGTTGATACAAACAGGTTAGAATGGCTACTAAAGGTAACCATCATCACCTGTGATCTGTTTGCTTGTAATCAGTGTGTGTGTATAAAAGGTCAGTGAGTTTCTGGGCTTCCGACAGACCTTTGCATCTATCATCCAGTGCTGCACTGGATGTTTCTGTATTCTTGGTCATGGGAAAAGCAAAAGAATTGTCAAAGGGTCTGCAGAAAAAAAGGTAATTGAACTGTATAAAACAGGAAAGAAATATAAAAAGATATCCAAGGAATTGAGAATGCCAATCAGCAGTGTTCAAACTCTAATAAAGAAGTGGAAAGTCAGGTAGACCAACAAAAATTTCAAGAACTGCCAAGAAAATTATTCGGGATGAAAAGAAAAACCCACAAATAGCTAAAGTACAGGACTTTGAATAAAAGTGGTGTGTCTGTTTCAAGATGCACAATAAGGAGGCACTTGAAAAAAAATGGGATGCATAGTTGAGAAAGCCATTACTACGCAAATTCCACAAAGAATTCTGCTTACAATACGCCAAACAGCACAGAGACAAGCCTCAAAACTTCTGGAACAAAGTCATTTGGTGTGATGAGTCCAAAATTAAACTATTTGGCCACAGCCACAAACGTTACATTTGGAGAGGAGTCCTGGAGGTGGATCGCTGATGTTTTGGGGATGTATGAGCTACAAAGGCACAGGTATAGATGAATGCAGCATATTATCAGAAAATACTGGAGGAAAATTTAAAATCATCAGCCCGGAAGCTGCGCATGGGACGTACTTGGACGTTCCAACATGACAACAATCCAATGCACAAGGCCAAGTCAGCTTGTCATTGGCTACAGCAGCATAAAGTGAAGGTTCTGGGCTGGCCATCTCAGTCTCCTGACCTCATTATCATTGAATCACTCTGGGGGGAGCTCAAGTATGCAGTTCATGCAAAACAGCCCAAGAATTTACAGGAACTGGAGGCTGTTTGCCAAAAAGAATGTGCAGCTTTACCATCTGAGAAAATAAAGAGCCTCATTCAAAACTACCACAGAAGACTTTAAGCTGTCATTGATGTAAAAGGTGACAATACACAGTATTAAGAACTGGGGTATGTTAACTTTTGATCAGGGTCATTTGGGTAGTTTCTGTAGTGCGTAAACACAATTGTTTGACAATAAATGGCTATGAGTGAAAAAAAGGTTTTTGTGTTATCATTCATATTCTCTGAAAATTGGCCAAAAAACATTTGTGCTCATAAACTTATGAGCACAACTGTATGTCTGACAGAAACCAACTTAGTGTCATGTCCCAAACTGTTCTGTTTATGTAATGTATTTAGGTTACTGTGTTTTATTGTGACGAGTCTTTTCCCTGGTCTGTCTGTCAGATTTACTTCCTGTCTTGTCTTTTCCCTCCGTTGTGATTACCTGCTCCGCCCTAATGTGTTCCAACTGTGCCTCATTTTGTTCCTTATAAGTTCTGTGTGTTTTCCCTTGTCCTTTGCTGGATTGTTGCTTGAAGGCACTTCAAGTCCCTGAATCGTAGTCTTAGGTTTTTGTTCGGAAACCTCAGGTCTGACGCCTCTTGTCTGAACTCTTACACGTCAAGCCTCCGGATTGTAGAATCAGGTTTGTCTGAACCCTGATATCAGAACCCTGGAGTGAAACTTATGTTGTGATGACTACCTTTGTTTTTGTATGATTTAGTTTCGAGTGACATTGCTGGTGTTTTCAAATCCAGAGTTTTTGTGTTTGACCTTAACCTTGTTTTTTACTACACGTTTTGGATTTTGCCTTTTTGTGTTATTAAAACCTTTTTTGAACTGTCCGCCTTCGTGGGGTCTGCATTGCTAGTCCTTTGTCCTGTTCCGAGTTGTGCCTTAATCCGTGACACTTAGATGAGAGGGGTGCACATGGCAGAGTGGTTAGCACTCCTTCCTCACAGCAAGAAGGTCGTGAGTTCAAAACATGGCCGACTCGAACATCCTCTGCGGACTCCGGTCTTTCTGTGAGGAGTCTGCATGTCCTCCACGTGTTACCATGGGTTCTCTCCGGGTACTCCGGCTTCCTCCCACCGACCAAAGACATGCATCTATAGGTTGATTGGCAATTCTAAAGTGTCCCTAGTGAATGAATGTGAGAGTGCAATTTATTTATTTTTTTGTTAGAAATGAAACATAAAAGGCATTTGGGTTTAAAGTTAATTTTACGGCTGAAATATGCCGTTGATAACTTTTCTGGCAGTTCGCTGCTGGACAACTCCTTTTTTTTTACTATACTTTATAACCCCTGCTGCTGGAAAATCATTGCATTTTCCAGGTTTATTATTAAGACTGTATGAACACGTAATGTCTTTTATTGTTGGGCGTTTGGCTGCTATTCAAAACCCATTTAAAGGTAGATGCAGTCAGGCAGCTTGTCGAATTTGTAATGGGATTAACTTAAGGCTGACTTCATTCCAAAGTGCATTCATTCCTTTTAACCCTCGGTGCCCTATTGTTTAATTCCGGCCCACATTAAGCCTTTTTAGGTCTTGTCTGTTTGAAAATCTCTCCTGTGCCTTGGCTTTCATCACGGCAGATCTCCCATGTCGATCTCCTCCATGTCATCCAATATAGGCTTAATTTTTGGGTTGTTGTTAAGACAGACTGGGCTCCTGTGTGACCTTCTGAAGCAATTTACATATCTGGCATGAAATCGAACAGCTGAAAAAAGAAACAAGCCGAGAGGGGAGCGGCAAGATGGCTCCTGGCTGGCCTCCATTAAATGCAATGTTGCTAATCTACTCACAAAACTTCCCTTGACTTTAGAAAACTTTGGGAAAAGGTTGTCCGTGACAGCGTTCTCTTCAAACCATATGTATGGAAATTTACAGTGTTTGTAGCGGCTCTATTAACCTTTCTTTAAAAGTTGGGCTCATGAAAGTGCTCTCATGATGTCATATTAGGTCACACGAGCCCTAGAACACAACCCAGACCCTACCATTAATATGCATTAGGGCTGGGCAATATAAAAAAATATATTTACCCAATACATACATGATGTGAACAAGACAGGGAAAATTAACTGTTTTCCCTGTACTGTCATGACATGATATATATCTTGATATCTTAAAATGTCCTCTAAACCAATAAATAAATGTTCAGATCTATTTAAAATAACAACACGAATAATTAAAATAAACCATTCTTTTGGATTTTCTAGATAGTTGGCAAAAACAAATAGCTTCTCTCATTAAACTTTATTTAAATAAACAAATATTTAATTAATAATATAATTTGAATAATATTCAAATTATGAGCTTAAATATTCAAATATAATATTTGTGGAAAATGCCCATCCCTAGTCTGTAGTGTTTAAAGTTAGAACAAATGAAGCAAGAACAGACCCTCCCGTACAGCCACTAATGTTCAGTGTTTGAAAATATTGAACCTGAGATTGAGAGAAAAGGCAGTCTTCAACAATCATAAAGCTTTGATTCTGAATAGATGAAGCAAAGTTTTCTCAAGGCTGCATGTGTGCGTGCTCTGGCTTTTCATTCTCGACTTGAAAGCTGCACAGTTCCAGGGCCGCTTTGATCCCTTACAATTTTGAGCCTTTTCCATTTGCACGTTAGAGACAGTAAGCCCACTGGAATCCTGTACGCTCTTTCTCCAAAATTTATCTTTGAAAACAAAGGAAAGAACAGGGATTAGTGTTTCTCTACAACTTTTTTTTCATGAATTGGGCGTACTAATTGCCCATGATTGGATGTAAGCACTGATCCTGTCTTGACAAATGGGTGACGAGTGACGGGCTGGGTTGAGGTGAGCTCACTGGAAAATATGGTTTCACGACTGATTGAGAGTGTTTCTCTGCATGAATGCTTCGTGTCATTACATGCCGCCCACTTGTTGTATGAATAAATGCTTAGGAAGTATTGCCTTGTGTATTTTGCATTTCTGCAGCTGAATAAACAGATGAGGACAGTTAACCATGCATTACCAAGACTGATTCAAAGCAGCTTTTTCTTGGTCAATTTTACAATAACCGTTATTTACTTTTTATTTCAAATCTGCAGCGTTGATTTAATTAGGTTGGTTGTAAATGCACACACGTATACAATATGGAAAGCTGAAAATTCGTTAGCAGATCTGACAGGGGTGTGTATTGGCAAGTACATGGCAATACGATATTTATCACAATACACTTGTCATTATACAATATATCTCAATACTGTGTTGTAAGAAGACATATTGTAAAAAAACTCATTTTTTACTCTGTACGCATGCACATTTACAAAAGCAACAGTGTATGAAATACGCAATGAAATATCACAATATTTAACATAATTGATTTTTTCTTACACCCCTAAGATTTGATCCAATGCCTCAATGAAATCCCTGGAGATAGTCTCTTGTTCAAACACAGCACACGGAAAAAAAGTTGAAATAAAAGCATCTGGACGTTTCGTCTCTAATTCCAATCATCAATATCAATTGAGATCATCTGATATTATATATAATATATTTTTATTTTAACCTTTTTTCAAGATGTCCTGGATGACTGAGAACCTTCTCAGACAAACACAGCACACCTCACTTTTTTATTTGGGGCTTTAGGATCTTACATTTGGAAGACCTTGCCCTGGTAGTTTTAATCAGACTTTCCTAATAGCCCACAAGGATTTTCACACTCTTTCTTACATGCAACACATGTAGCAAAAAGACAAGACATGCTCTTTGAGAAATTGTAAAAAAGTAATAACGTAATGTGAAAAATTTTGCTAAAAATAATAAATATGCATGTGGCATTTTATAGACATAAATATTCTTTTTTTTGTGAATTTACTGCTATACACAGTCCTAATTCCAGACAATCAAGCCTGGCAGCCAGACATATTCACTTTGAAACCCCCTCCCATCCAAACCTAGCTGAAACAGAGTACCTAACCAATCCTTAACTGTTAAAGAAAATGACTAAAATGGACCGGAGTTTATGCAAAGTTTTGTTTCTCTGATTAGTAGGATGTTTTTCAAATTGCGTTGGGACCAAGGTAGTTTTTTTTTGCAAATGGTTGTATGGTTCTCCTTGAAAATATGTCCATCAAGTCAAAGACTTCTCTCACATCTTTGTAAACACTCTGTCTGACCTGGAGCTAGGAATCACCCGACTTGACTGCTGTCTGCTCTGTCTAGAGATGACTTCTATTTGAAGGAAATGAGTCTACGATACAGCGACATTGCTCAAATTCCTTCCCTTGTGTCATCGCAGCTAAAGCAAATAGCGGCTTAGGAGAGAGGATTTTACTGCTGAAACAACAGATTGTTTGTTGCCTAGGACAGGTCAAAGGGAACATTTCCCTGCATGTGGAAAGGTAGGGATTTGGAAAGCTCTGTCATAAGCTAACACGTCTGAGGCCTGACGAGAGCCATACCATTACCAATTCTTGGTACTCAGCAGTATCAGGGCATCCTGTGTTAATGCCAAATGGTTACCTAACTGCATGCATTGTGAGTTTCCACTCACCATTTTCTTCACCATTTCACCATTTTAGCACTATTAGCAAATATGTTACTGTGACACTATTTGCAGTTTGCAGATAGTGTCAAGAGACACAAAAACTGGCTCCTTTTGATACAAGTCACTTGTTTTAGTTTGTGTTTAAATTAGCCGCTGAAAAGCAAAAAAACACTGGCAGAGAAATACTGTTGTCTTTATTTCAAACCAGAATCCATTGACAGCTTGAGTTTGGGCATTTAGTATGTTCAACTTTATCAGCAATCGCTTACGCAGTAACTTCTTTAAAATAAATAAACACATCTCAGGCAAGTAAAAATGAAGACTGGGATCAGTGCAATTTAACAGTTTACATAAACACTTTCTAATTCTATACTTGCAAATAAAAATCTTTTTGTCATAAAATCTTTGAAATCTTCAATGTGTTGTATTGGAGACCTGCAGGTGCAGTTTCCCAGAATTTGAGTGACTCTTTCAGAAATGGGAGTGGACTGGGACTCGAGCCTTCGGATTAATTGGTGCACACATACTTGGCCTCAGATTAATAGTGACCTAGGTAGATGGGAATTGTGTGCGAGAGGGTTTTATGTGAATTAATTAGCGGCTGACTTGTCTCCCTGCCACAATCTCAGCATGAAGCTCTACACTTTAACCCTGGCAGTGTTGTCATGTGTTTGGAGCAGGTTGGCAGAAAAACAACATCAGGACCAACTGGAAAACCGGGAATGAATGTAGTTGGCCAGTTTTTCACTGAGGGCTGGAAATATGGACCAAAAATAAACTATGCCTCTACAAACTTGCCGCTTGAATAGTCTCTACTCGTAAACAAACATGGGGTCCAGTTGCACAGAGAGGTATGTGCCCTCTATTGGCTAAAATTACTCAGGGCAGCTTTAAACACCCAATAAACTACAAAATGTTTGCAATAAAACAAGTACAATTTATGATCATAAGTCTTTGACAAGACCACTGTATTTGTTGCAGTAATTCTTCTGGTGCAGCTTGTTACACATTTAGGTTAACATAATATGTTCAGTAACATCCTCCAAGGGTAGTGTCATTGTGATGCCTTCCCAGAAACAATGAGGGAAATGTTGACCGTACTTAGTTTCAACTCCATAGTCTGTAAAAAGGATGTTTTGAGAGGGCAAAAATAAATAATTAACAAAAATGCATTGTTGTTGATTTAGCAAAAATGGCTTTAGTGCTGCAGCTATCAATCATTTTAGTAATTGAGTAATCTATTGATTATTGGTTTGATTAATTGAATTTTCAAACGTATGCCTTAAAAAAATCAGATTCAGCCTAAAGCATGGCATTAAATACACATTTAAAATAAAATAAATAAAAGTTAATCCAAAAGCTGCCTTTTAAAGTTTATAGTGCATTTAGTGATGTGCATGTGAATCAAAACACTGGCACTGGCACTTTGCATATAACAAATATGAAGCTCACGCTAACACAAAGCTAACAAACAAATGAGCCTAATCCTTCACAGTGATTCTTGTGCTAATATTGAAATGACAGTTATTGGAACATCTGAAGACGTTAACCAAACAGTTTGAAGTAAAGTTCAAACTGCTGCAGAGAGTACAAGGATTCAGCTCACCGCGGAGGCTACACTGAAGAACACACACTGTAAATGTTCGCACAACGGGGCACTCCAGGCCTAGAGGCACTCCAGTCCCTAGAGGATCAGGTACAGGTGGGAAAGTTGGGGGGAATTTTGTTCATACAACCATGGCACGCGGCTACAATCGGTGCACGGTGCAGATCACAGTGGATGTGTGAAAGTGGCTTTAGCCGTGTATCCATCGATGCCGATACACATAAAAACAGCAAATATCGGCCGGACGATTTATATCGGTCAATCGCTTATCTTAAATCTTGTAGTCTTTCATACACACTTTTCATTGGCCGAGGTCCTTGTTGTATTTACCAATTTAGTGTTAGTTAACGTTCCTTTTATTCGCAGATTCACTTTGCAAAAACTTTTATTGTTGCAGCGGTTTGTTTCTTCATATCAGCCGCAATCTGGTTATGTCATATAAATCATTGCTATGATTGGCTAAAATAAATCTTGTGGTAGGCGGATACTAGTTGGTGCTTCCTCCAATCACATACCTAGTTTCCGACAGATAGTGCCTCCCTTGCAAACGCTTTCAACAGAAGCCTTCCCAGATGGTAGGGGAGACTGGGTATGGTTGTAACACTTTTTTCTTCAGCACCAGAAACTACCTTTTTTTTTTAGCTACATGTCTGAAACTTTTAGGCAAAGTACCCACACTTGTGTACTACAATTGGAAACAATTTAAATTTCTCCAACTATCTCACATACTTTTTGAGATGATGACAAATACAAGGTTACAACCTACCCCACTACTGGGGTAGGTTGTAACACATACTGGGAGTAAGTTGTAACAGGTAGACAAAATGCACAAAAACACAAAAAAGGGTACTCCAAGTGTTATGCCACAACAAAAGTTTATTTTAAATGAATAGCTGCAAATTAACAAACATATTTACCCCCATTCTACATTCTATATTTCTGCCAATATCTGTTCAGGGTGACATGGCAGATTCTATGGACTTTAGCCACTGTGGCTCAGTGGTAGAGCAGTCGTCCTATAACCAGAAGGTTGGCGGTTCGATTCCGCTCTGCCCTGTTCATACTGTCGTTGTGTCCTTGGGCAAGACACTTAACCCACCTTGCCTCCAGTGTCTGTAGCACTGGTGTATGAATGTGTGTGACTGTAGAGGTGTGTTTGGTGGTGGTAGGAGAAGGTTGAGCGCCGTTTGTATGGCAGCCCCCATCTCTGTCTGCCCCAGGTGTGAATGTGTGTGAATGGGGTGAGTGGAAGCACGATGTAAAGCGCTTTGGGTGCCTGAGAAGGGTGCAAGAATGCGCTATATAAATGCATACCATTTACCATTTACCATTTCCTTTCATAACTTCCTCTGCTGCTCTTTTTAAAAGACTGGCATCGACTCCACGATCTGTTTTTCTCACCCAAGTTCTAGGCATTCTGTAGAATTGTTCAAATCACAAAAATGTTCTTATTTGTATGTAAGGGGATGGTTGTAACACTTTCCAAACACATGTTACAACCTACCCCACCACTATCACCCACTGTTTAGCTACCTGTATTAGCATGGTGCTT
This sequence comes from Perccottus glenii, assembly GCA_024416835.2. NCBI lineage: Eukaryota > Metazoa > Chordata > Actinopteri > Gobiiformes > Odontobutidae > Perccottus > Perccottus glenii. The sequence goes on from CM044564.2 coordinate 20,744,981, forward strand.
TGAAATTAGCAGGAGTTTGATACACCATTCTTTACTAGAGAAACTAAAGTTTGACCTGATATAACTCATACAACATTATCTACAACAGTATAAGTACTAAAAAAAATATTATCTTTTTTTTTTTTTTTACTTTCTTACCTCAGAATTAGATTTTTGGCTGTAGCTTCAGGAGAGATGGCAACACAGACAGCAAAACCTCCATGTGGGATCAAAAAGGAATTCTGAAAAAACTGAAACTGTCACATGACTCCTATCTTATCCCTGACTCGTGGAAATGGTAGTGTTACAACTCTCCCGGTGTTACAACTATACCCAGTCTCCCCTACTGTAAAACAGACTATGTTCTGTGAGCAGTTCTATCTGCCGGAGTCAGGTTAGAACTATTTACCAAGCCTCTATATTTGTGTTTCATTATTTAAAGGTTATTTCTTTTCCACGTGATTTGATTTCCGAACTACAATTTCTTGTAAAAATAGACATACTCTCTGTTCTGTAATACAGCTCACATGAGACACATAATAAAACCTGATATGTAAGAAAATAAAGTCATATCTAGGAAAGTAAAGATGTTTCTAATTAAAAAGCCATTACAAGCTTTCAAATAATATAAAATTATATTGGCCTCAAAACAAAAAGCCGACAATTCTGTTTTTCCCTCCAATAGCACATTTTCCATTTCTACTTAAATGTTCGTGAATGCTTTCCTTTCCCTTTTGGACTCATTTACTTGTCCACACTGTTGTTTCAGACCTGGTCCCCTCTCACTCCTTGTCTTTGGACCATTATGTTGGGTTTAAGAGGTCCCTCTGACCTGGGGTCATTAGTCTAAATTGGCTAAAAGTCCCTGCTCTCCTCATCTGTCCATATATAAACTCCCTCTGTGGCTACCACTCTCTTCATCTTCGGCCGATCGACGCACACCTTGGTAATTGGTGATGTGGACCATATGTTGCGTTTGAATGGCCCTCTGTTCTGGCTGCAACTCCAATATGTTCAGGGACCTTTCAGATTGTAGTCGTTGGGATACCTGTCTGTTTGAGGCTGTTGATACAGGCGGCTATAGTTTCTTACACATTATATTACGCCCCGATGTCCATATCTATTTTTAAAAAATGGATTGGACTGTATTTCCTCAGTGGTAGCAGAACCAAGTGTCTGTTATTATAGTGTGTGTCTGTATTGCAATAACAGTATTTGCAATATAGTTTGGTTCTAAAATTCACATATTTTTATTTTATTGGAAAGTAATAACCAATCTGACAGAAAAAAAGACCGAAGCCCTTTGTTTCAGCAGCAGCATTTTGGCATATATCACTACTGACTTTTGACGTAAATAAATAGATACATATTTTACAATGTTGTTTTTTTACTACCTGTTTATACGGCTTCCCAAAGAGGACAAACTGAGCACTGCTAAAGAAGAAACACACTCATGTTTCTTAATGGACTTAAATTCTTGCTGAAGGTTCAGAACATTACGAACTCATTTGTATTTTAACCTAAGGAGAGACTCAAAAGAAAGAATACACAAGTGAATGATGTGAATGAATAGTTTATTATTATAAACCCGGCAGGGAGAGACGTGGTGCGATGTGATGAAGGTGAGAAAGAGTATAGATTTCAGGGTGGTGAAAACAATGAGCGGGATGAGGAGCGTAAGAAGCTGATGAAGACAGAGATGGTTGCTGAGGAGCTGAGGAGGTGAAAGGGTGGAGGAGGGTTGCAGCATGTAGCTAAGCAGCTGGATGAGGAAGAGAGGAGGTGCTTTAAGTATTGACCACTAAATGATAATTGGCTAAAAGCCTGAAGTGGAGGTTTCGCTGCTTTCCACGTGTCCCGTTCCACAGTTTTGCAGCTGAAGGGATCATGCAGTGTTCATTTGATTGAGACCAATTAACTACCGCATGAAACGACAAGGACGCTTTACATGACATGAGTAAAATATATATCCCTGTGTGGTTTCTTCTGTCTCTAGTCTTTAGGGGCGCAGTGGCTCAGTGGTAGAGTGGTCATCCTTCAACCGGAAGGTAGGCGGTTCGATTCCCGCTCTCCCCACAGGCAAATTAGTGACATCACGTAATACGCGTTGAAAAGGACGTGTTTACAAATGTGCGGAAGGAGGACCATATACACCACATATTCAAATGTATTTGTGTCAGTTTATCGTTTAAAATGCCCATTTCGTGTGCGTATCCTGGGTGCTTTAATATTAAAAAGCCAAAAAGAAAATTTTCTTCAGGACAGATATTTTTCAAGCATGACCTTTTAAACGTAATTGCGTATTACGTGACGTCACGAATGTGCATCACAGAACAGAGCAAGGCGAGCATTTGTGCTTATAAAACTTAAACTTTTTAATTTATTTTTGAAATGAGCGATTGTTTCGCTAGATAAGACCCTTATTCATCGTCTGGTATGTTTAAAGCCCTTTGAAGCTGCACTGAAACTGTCATTTGGACCTTGAACCGTTTGGGTCCCATTGGAGACCATAATATAGGGAAAAATCCTTGAATGTTTTCATCAAAAACCTTAATTTCTTTTCGACTGAAGAAAGAAAGACATCTTGGATGACATGGGGGGTGAGTAAATTATCAGCAAAAGTTTTTTTTAAAGTGAACTAATCCTTTAAATCTACTTATGTACATTGACAACGCAGCCCTAATCACAATCATAATTTGTTGGAAAACATTGTATTTAAGTTTCCTATTGATTTATCATAGAACTTGAAGTTAATGACTGAATGCATGGTAATGAGACCTATCATTCAATCTACATTTTATAGCGTCAGTTTCCTTCATCGTATGAAACTGCTCACCTGGACATGAACCTGAGCTTGGCTGATTAAGATTAGTGTCTCCTGTCCATCTATCTTTTGCAAAACTTGAATAATACCACTGCTTACCTCTTATTGAATCTTTGGGTGCAGACTTAATTGAAGCGCCTCGTATAAACAGGGTGTGATGTTTAGGAAACCAAAGAATACAGGCGCCATCATTTCTGCCAGAAGACTCAGGGGGGGCAACGAAGCTTTCATTGTGGACTGGCTAGATCCCTTCTGCATTCAGAAAGAAAACAAAAAGGGCATACACCATAAATAGTAATAACTGACAAAAATAATGAGACAAGAAATTAAAGTAACAAGAAAATAAGTGCAAAACAAGTTTCCCTGTGTTGCAGTGTAGCTGAATGTTTTTCAACAATTTGATTAACGGTAAAACACATACCAAATATTTCCAGCCAAGGTTTGATTCAATCTTCAGCATGCTTTTCCTGCCATTGTCTTGAAACTGTTTCACCTGTCACTCTCATTTGATGCTGTTTACAAAAACAAAACAGCAATATTGTAAAGGGACAAAGTAAAATAAAAAAAAATAAAAATAAAAAAGATGACCTGAAATCTCACCATTTCCTGAGAGTCACAGGTCCTTTGAGTATCCTTATAGTTTCTGCTCAAATTCAGTGTCTGAAAAGTGCAGGAACAAAAAAACCTTTTTAATCATAATAAAGACAAAATAAGATTTAGAGACAACAGAGAAATGTGTAAAATATCTTCTAGAATCTGTTTACTTTTGCTAACCTTGAAAGAGACTCTCGGGTCTTAGCTGTGTCACCACCCTTAAACCTTAAACACATGCACCAGAAAACCACTGCAACAAAATCTCTGATGTCCTTCACATTTTTATTGTCTTGAACATATTTTGACCTCTACACACTTGCTGCTAGTCAAATGTATTGCTTTAAACAAATAAAGGCAAAACAAGCATCTAAAGCTTCTCCAAGCATTATGAAAAAAGAAAGCCAAAACTGCTTAAGCTCTGCACTTAGTCAACAAACAAATGTATATTAACCATTTTCAGGAAAACATGAATTACATTAATTTCCTGAATTCTTTTAGCAAAAACAGAAACATGACAGCCTCAATTAATAAATGACAAGCAATGCAATAGCAGTCTGCTTCAATACACCGAAAGAAACAACGTGGCTCATTCCGATGCAGTTTACAATGAAGCACGTAGCCCCTTGATGACTACCTTACCACAGAAATTACAGGTTAACATATCTCCATGTACTTTGGTAATTCCTCCCTAGCAAATTTAGCACGCCAAACACAGAAGCTAATCAAGAGCAATGCATTCCTTGCCACAGTAATGCTAACTAAATTCACTCATAAAAAACGAACTCCTAAAATTATCTATAAAAGCTGGGCTGGTGGGTTTTTATAACAGATAACTTGAAGTTGCATGTACTCACCTCAAATTAATTTTAAGTTGCCAGGATGTCTACAAATTGATGGTCCAAGCAGCTATAAATGGCGCTAAAACTGCGTCCGTTAGCGAAGCCACCAAGTCTCCTTCAAGAAAAAAAAGCGCGCGGCACACAGCTCAGCAGCGTCGATTTCAGGTGACGTCATCCCGCAATGTAATGTCGCTCTTTGGAGGAGGTTTGATCAGAAGTCACGTCTTGCCTTGCTTCCCCTATTTTTGGTGAAATGGTTCGCTCATACTGCACAATGTTGCTACCAGAAAACATTTTTTCTCTGCAATTCGAACGTAAAACGTCTGTACACAGTGGTTTACCAGCAACCAATCAACAGCGATCACACAAACTCAAAATTTAAGGCGGACCCACTTAAGGTGGTCTGATAATATGGCGTGAAACATAACATAAAGTTGTTTTAAAATAATAATTAAAAAAGATTATTGAAATCAATTTTATTCACAACCATGAACTTTATTTTAAACATCTTCTTTTGCTTTTGATTTTTTTATCAGAAGGTTAACAATGATATACTGCAGGCCTAACTTTTAATCTGTATATCAGTATCTGAATTTTAAAATAAAAAATACAATCAATTTTATTGTCTTTTACTGCTGATATTTGCTTTTTTTTAATGGTATTAACTGGTTGTATTATTACGGTTGACCCTATTTTTTAAACATCTTGCTTCTGTAAAAATTAATGTTTTTGTTTGCTTAAAAATCTACAGATTTATACTGTGAATTCCAATGTGCATAACCCCAAAACATGTAGTTTTACTCAAATAATACCGTAAAATCTAAGGTTTTCAGACATTTTCAACATTACAATATTTAATTGTAAAATGTATGAATATTTATTTGTTTTCACAGAAAATATTTATAATTTCAACATTTTATTACAGTAAAAAACAAAGTTTTATCCAGTCTCACAATTAACGGTTATTCAATCTATTTAATACAGTAAAAGGAAGTTTTCGGTTTTACGCTCCATTACCGTTGGAATTTGACGGTGTTTTGCTGTATTTTTTACTGACTTTTTTTACAGTGCACCATAGCTAGGATGTGAGGTGTGGAATTGCAATCTGCACCTTAGCCACCTGAAAAGCCAAACAAAACACCCCATCTTAAATACACACTTGCAAAGGCCCTGCCCAGACCTTGCAATAGTTGTTATTCATTATTTGATAAAATAATATCTGAACAGGGCCTTCCAGTGTGTGTTAAATAAATGTGTTTTTATGTTTTCTTAACAAGTTAATCCATCACCATGCTTTTCTTAACACCCTGTTGGGTCAGGAAAAAAACACTTGCAGTTGGTACATTACAAGTTGTAAGTAAATCTACATTTCCATCAATGAATCGTTTTTGTTTTGTTGGATTTAATAAATAAACGTTTTTTTAAATATTGTATAACAATTGTTATATTGTTATAATAAAAACATGTTTTTCTTTTCTTTATTTCTGTTTTGTAATGAGAATGCATTAGTGTGTAGTAGCAACTTTAGTAGAAAACACGCATTCCATACACTTAGTAGCAGCACCACTTCACTAACAAATCCCTCACAAAGTGAACTGATTTTGTGTCCAGGGAGGACTCAGGAGCCTGACCGCATGAACAGATCAAGAGCATGGTCCACTGTGATCAAACAGGTAAGACTTATGCACCATCATTCAGAAGAAATGTCCCAGAACCTTCTACGGCATGCTTTTTATTGATTATGTGGATCAAAGCAGAACTAAGTAAGATTTGCGCAGCTCCCCCTACAGCTTCCTTTAGTGAGTCACACTGTTGTAAATACTTCTAGCGCGGCTCTGGACAACAACACTCACCAGCCGCACTAGTTTTGCAAAAAGTCTCACATAAAGCCTGTAAATGAAACAAACACTCCTCACCAATAGATTGTAAAAAAATGGATGTTATCCGCCCATTGGTCCCCTATTCGCCGATATTGTCATTATGACAGGGCAATAAAATGGCGGTTATATCCGGGATTTTCGGTTTTTACTGCATAGTAAAACAATAGTTTTTAGACACGAGTTTTACACTTGTAAAGTCGCCATTGGGTTTCTTCCCACTTTTGGAGCCTGCCCTCTGGTGGACGGTGGTATATCACTGTATTTCGCTGTAAAATCGCTGTATGGCGGCGCCCTTACACGAGGACTATTTTAAAGGTTCCATGGGAGAGGCTCGTCCTCACCATGTAGTAACATAGCATGCTTGCATCGCTGCGAGCTGTAAGCTAAATAAATGTCACAAAACAGTAGCTAGTATATGTCAAAGGACATCCAATAACAAAATATATCAAATGGAAATAGGAAGTTAGGCAAAGGAATACTTTGACTAACTACTTGTTAGGCAAAGTATTTTATAAGTTCAACAACATATAAGCCACGTTGGAATCAGTTTTGAATCCTTTGAATCCACTTTTTTCGAGATGACACAATTCCGTAAAAGCTTGGCCAAGGATGACTCAAGAACGAGTTCTCTCTCGGTCTAACTGACGTTTTCTCTTCCTAGAATCTTTGGACAAAGGTTTTTTTGTCTTTTTGTTGGCTCCACCATGACTGATGATGAAATAAAGAGTATGCCATTTTGATATGATCTTAGCAAGATCTTAAGCTCATCATACTGCGGGCGGTCGCAATGTGTATATTGAATGGAATTGAAACCATAAAGACATTTGTTACTCTCGCGTGAATGTGAACATGACCTCCATTTGAGTTGGTGTCAGCTCAACTTGTAAGTGCAGTTTTTGGCTTAGATGCATCTGAGGGGGATAGTACGCGCTTCAAACACACCGCTACAACTCAATTAACCATTATAAGGAAAACTATTTATGAAGGTAAAAATGTTACTTAGTTCTGCTTTAAATGGACTTCAGATCCTGACTGTATGTACTTCTCCAAGTAGCAGAATTTACATTCCTTGGTCACTTGTTGCTGGTCAGTGCTGTTATGTCACTTTTTACCATTTATGGTATAGAATTCATCTTCAATACCTTTATTTGTCCCCCAGTGGGGCAATTAGTTTTACAGCATAGGAGCACACAAACTTACAAACACAAATACACATAATATGATAAAAAAAAGAAAAAACATAATGCACATTTTGATCAAATTCAATAATGTATGAGCTACCTTTCCCTCCTGGCATTTAGGAGAGAGACAGCAGACGGAACAAAGGAGTATTTAAATCTGTTTGTTTTAGCAAACGGGAGTCTGAGCAGTGAACCTGATGGTAGAAACTGAAACTGTTGATATAAAGGATGAGAACAGTCAGTCAAGATGGAGTTTGCTTTCTTAAACAGCTGTTTTTTGTAAAGATCCTGTAAAGTTTCTTGTGGAAGCCCAATAATTTTACTACTGAAACTAACGACCTTGTTCAGTAAGTTCCTCTCTTTTACCCTCAAGGATTGAAACCAACAAACAGAGGAGAACGTAATAATAATTGATAATTGACATTCTCCCTTAGTCACAGTGTCACTGCATCATCTTTTTTGCACTCTGATCCTAGTCACATGACATGTCAGAACATTCCAAACCTCATAGTTGGTAATATCAAGTAAGTAAACAAAGCTAAGTCAAGCGGATGTAGACAACTAGCATCATCTACTTTAAATTTAGTCAGTGGTTATTTTTAATATGTGGTTATTTGGCTGGACATAAAAACACTCTTTATTTCAAAACACAAGACGGTTAATAGAAAAATCATGAGTTCTTCATCAGTCTTAAATAACATTTAACCAAAAAAACGTGCTCCTTGTCGTTTATCTGTCTGAGAGTCAGGACTGGCGCCTCGCAGCTCATTGTGCCCTTGCAGACCTCTCAGCTGGCTCTGTTTTCCAGGAAGTAGCAGTTTTTTCTAAGGAGCACTCCAGTTTCTAACAAGACAACAACCGTGATATGTTACATCCAACTGATGTAAGCACGACCCTACTTTTCACAAGGCAAAGTAGGATTTTTGTTTTTTGATTATGTGAAAGAGCCCTTTTTTAAATTCTTTATTTATTTTATTTTTTATTTTTTATTTTCAAACAGGAAGATTGAGTTACAGTACACAAGTATAAACAATAGCTGTCAATTTGCTATTTTTTTTTAAACAAAAGATGATTGGTTAAATATATGTAAGTTTCAAGGGAGAGAGAAAAAAAAGGGGGGGAATAAAATAAAACTTGTGCTTCACAAAATGTACAATTTACTACAATGTTTGGGACATAAAAAGATAAATAAAGTATAGTATAAAGCACAGGATCATTAATTCAGCACCTGAACAAAGTCCAATCTTAAAGGCTTTACATATTTGACCCATTTACACCACCGGCTAACAAATGTACTTTTCTTTAAACGAATGGAAAATGTAATTGCTTCCATTACATATATGTCGTTTACAATATCTATCCATTCTGAGACCGTGGGAGGATCGGGAAGCAGCCAGTGTCTTATGAATGCTTTTTTGCAGGCAGAAGTAAGAATGGCGTATAAATACTTATCAGCAGTTCTGGTCAAAAACTCACAGTTCCCCAAAAAGAGAGGAGAATTCTAAAGGTCTTGTGAAATTCTGCCCAGAATGGTTTAATCTTTGGGCAATCCCAAAACACATGCCAGTGGCCAGCCTCCCTAACGCCACACATCCTCCAGCATTTACTATTACCAGGGTCAAAATGTGCTTTTGTTTCGGTGTTATAAAAAAACGAACAAGACATTTCCAATTAAATTCAGGCCATATATGAGAGTTTGTACATCTCCATTGAAACTTACATATATTTAACCAATCATCTCAAGATATTGACACATTACTTTCCTTCTCCCATTTTTCTTTTATGTAGTCTGCGGAATGGGTATTTTTCCCCAAGATACCTTTGTAAAACTTAGAAATAACCCCTTTAACAGAGACATTTTTGTATGCAGCCAAAATTGTTTTTAATATTGGGTCATTAAGATCTGATTTGGGTTTGATACTGTGTTCAAAGTAGTTGCGTATTTGCAGGTATCGGAAAAAATCCGAGTTTTCAAGATGGTATTCCTTTTTCAGATCCATAAAATCCCTTAGTTTCCCATTTTCTGTGAGTGTATAGAAAGTTGTTATACCTTTAGAAATCCATGATTTAAAACGATTATCTGTCAAATTTGGCCTGAAACCAGGGTCAAAAGCACACCATTGGATTATCTGTATTTTATCATTTAAGTGATACTCTCTTTTTACTTTATTCCAAATTTTTAATTGAGTTTTGATCCACGGGTTCTGAGTATCTTTTATAAGCTTGTCTAGATTCATACAGGCCAGTAGTGCTTGAGTTGGAGGGTCCTTCATGATTGAGAGTTCAATATCCTTCCACCTGGCTTGAAAATTTGGAGAACATAGGTTGATAAAGTGCCTAATTTGGGCAGCGTAGTAATATCCTTTAAAATAAGGTAATCCCATTCCCCTCTCTTCCTTCAAGAGCTGCAATGTTTTAAATTTAACCCTAGGTTTCTTCCCTTGCCAAATAAACCCGGAATTTTATCTTTTTTTATAGGAAGGGCTTGAAATAAAAAAAGATATCGTGGAAGGATATTCATTTTCACACAGTCAATCCTATGGCTCAGACTAAGAAAGGAAACAGAGTTCCATCTCTTGATATCTTCTCTAATTTTTCTAAGAGTGGACATAAATACCTTTTAATTGGCATTTTTTTTCCCCTTCAAGATATTGAAATCATATTGAAATTTCAATATTTTTTAAATTATCATATTGAAGTTTAAAACTCAAATATCATGACAACACAATGACAACTTTTGTATACATATGGAGAGCAACATTGCTGCAGGGACAAGGGACAAGATGTCCTGACTGGAATAGGTCCAAGAAACTACATAACGGCTTGAAGCTACTGTCAAACAATTTTGCTTTGCTTCTGGTGTGTATGGTAAGCCAGCTGCATCGTATCTATGTATCATGTCAGGAAACCATCAAAACATTATCGGAATGATTTTGGTGCTTTTTATTTTCTGGTGAAAGTTTACATTGTGTCACTTAAACAGATGATCTTATGGTTCCTGGTGTTATTTTATTTCTGGGAACTGGCAAAAGTATATTTATGTAGTGTCACAAGCTAATTAAATTTAAATATGTTATTGATTATTCACGTGTTTAAAAATGATGTCCCTTATTTACTTTCTCTCAACATCCTTGGCCTGGAGCTTGACTTTGTGCCTGGCTTGCATCATTATTATCAAATGTTGTCATTGTGTCTATAATAATTGTTAAGTTTGATGCCCCGTGGCCCTGCTCCTCCTTTTGCAGCTGCTCCGACTCTCTGCTTAATAAACTTTTAAAGGCTTTTTCAAATATGGAGGAAATAAACACAGACCTGGTCAGAGCTAACACTTTCCAAGCCAGGCCATAAAGCACAGATTGCTAATAAGCGTCAATATTCCAGTACGTACTGCTAGGTCATTAGCTGCGGCTGTGCGTGGACTGGATCATTAGGCTCTGCATGTGTTAGAGTGTCATCATTTCCAACAGGATATTACACTTATAATCACGTCCAACACATTACACTCAATGAAAGAAGTCAAGACAAAATGAACAGATTTAACAAATGGGAATGGCATTAGGTGAACTGTCCCAATATGGGTCTTTTTAGATCCATTAGCAGTCAAGATGTAGTACTGTATCAGTGGTGTAAGGTCATCTCAAGCCTATCTTTAGTTTTTTTTTTGTCTGTTTGTTTTTTGTTCTTATTTTGTTCTTTTTTTATTTTGTTCAATTTTAGTGCAATTCCGTTTTTTAGATAATCCAACAGGGGGAAAATTCAGATGCAGCAGCAAATAAACATGGTCTGCTTAACAAAGTTCCGAAAAGTGAGATGTTAATTAACTGCATCAAGTGAAATAATAATAAAGATTTAAGCATCAGTGGTTTGCCAAGTTAGCTACATCTTCACAGAAAAACGTCACACTCACTGTATAGGCCCATTTCTGTCTCATCACATCAGCCGCACATAACAAGATGCTAGATTAAATTAAATTGCGTTGAATAGCTACATTAGCTTTAATTGCTACATTAGTAGAATCTAAAGGTTAGGGTCATTTTAGTGTATTTTGTTAAAATACAACTCTGCTATGGTCCAGTGTATTGGCCTATTTTTGCTCCCTCTTGTTTGCGTCCCGGTGACAAGAATTATATATTATTTATATATACATTTTATGTCCAGCTGAGGGTACTGTAGTAATAATAATAATAATAATAATAATAATAATAATAATAATAATGGATTACATTTATATCGCACTTTTCTCCCATGAAAAAAAGGTTGAAGTAAAAGCATGTTGGTAGCAACCCAAGAGACTCAAAGCACTCACAGGCCATTATTCATTCACTCCACAATTAAATAATATATTATATTTTCTGTCATTGATGGGGTGTTTTTTAGCAGTGATGGAAAAATCTGAATGTCATCCATCTTTTGACAGAGGGTGATTTACTCTGGGGGTGATTTATTGTAATTTCTACAAATATACATCTTTGTCACACTGCATTCAGTTGCAAAAATGTCATAGCAGGATTGTAAGTAGTTTTTTCAAAACGCCAAATAGTTCTGATATTGTTAATAAAGGTGTAAAAAGAGGACATGATGCAGTAAAAGGAGAATGTCGTTTTTGTTTATCTGTTGTTCATTAAGAAATGATAATATAATAACACAGATAGTTTTACTGTGGAGTACTCCCTGCCGCTTCTCCTTTAATCATAAGTTTTTTAATTATTGTGTTACGAGGTCACCTTGTGTTGAAAACTTAACAGCATTGGGGTGGGGAATCTTTGACTAGTCATATCACAATCAGGGCTTATAGTATTTGTTCCCAGGTAACTTCAGTTCGGTCACACCTCTAGCACCTTCGGAAGAGCAGAATCATGCTGAAATTGGCCTGATTACTGTTAGCTAGGCTATTGCAAAATTAGCCACTTGCATTGTAACAGAAGGACACCACACTCACACTGTGTAGTGCCATCAGGCTTGTATCTGTCTTGTCCCATCCCCATCTATGGTCCAAGGGGTTAGCATCAGGGGTTAGCTGTATTTGGTACCGAATACACAAAAGATTACTGAGATCCTGGTGTGTGGCAGCTCAAAGAAATCCTTGTGTGTAGCATTGAGAGGCTGGAGGTTAAGCTGCTGTAGTGAACAATGGACTTTTTCTAGTTTATTCCCAGCTTTCAGAACATTAAATTCATAAAGGCTGTGCCAGTTTCCTATCATTTAGGGTAGTATTTAAGGCACAGGTTCTGCTGTGTTTAATGCAGATAAATATCATTTTTAAATTAATTAAACCAGAGCCGTATGTCACGCTCTCTTTTTAATATTTCTGTGAGAAGCAAAAAAGACCCAGAATCGCACACCATTACCGCACCATTTATATAAACCAGCCATGGTCTGAGTAAATTCACAATTCCCTCAGCAAGACTGGACAAGATTGTTTTCAGTTTGTGAACTTAAAGTCATGCGAGCTGCATAAGGTAAGTCCACCTCCACCAAATCTCAGGAAACTTGTTTTATATTTGGAGCACTTATACCTGCCATGCCTTTGGATGCATTGTGGGGGAATTCCTGGAAGAATGTGATTAAACTCACCCATTACTTTATAAGACTGTGCACTTTATTACAATTGCTAGTAACTTGTAACTAACTTACAGCATAGTTATGTATTTATTGTATTTTATGTGTGTTTTTATGAATGAGTGTGTGTGTGTGTGGTATGCTGCTGGTCATTTGAATTTCCCCTATCAATCAATTTATGAATGGTCCATTGAGTTGGTGTTTATGGACACACTGCTCTTTGAAGTGACACATACAGTATTTTGATACCTACAGCATTGAAGACTTTTGATTTTTGTTGATAACTCCTTATTGTTACCACATTATTATTGTTTGTCTTTTCATTACAGAACATGCTCAGTATCTTTAGGTTTGTCATCATGTATACAGTTCTGGAGGATATCTGTCCATCACCACATCATTCTCAAAAGGGTTTATCCAGTCACTGCTTGTGCTGGAAGTTAGTTGCGGGGAGAGTCTTTCATGATGTGTCCTAAAGCTGACTCAAGCCTGTGTGCTGCGAGCAGCTGTGTTGACTGTCTAAAACACGAGAAGCCTTGATTACTAAGCTAACTGTAAGTTTGGGCACCTTTTGTGGCTCACAGACACTTGTTAACTTTAATGCGCATCGCTGTAAAGTGGCTGCTGCTTGATGGTCCGGGGGCCTGAGGTGATGCAGCAGGCTTTATTAGCCTAATGACTGGTTGGGCCATGTTTATTCAAGCTACAGTACGTCCCTCTAAAGATGTTTTATCTTCCATAAGCTCATGTTGGCACACTGTTGGTTGCACTGTTGTTTGCTTCATTAAAAAGTTTCAGCTGCCATGGCTTGGGATGATGCCTTCATTAAAGTTTATGATTTGTTGATTTTAATAATCTGTTGTGTTTCTTAGCATCAGGAGACGTTAGGAAAACACCACTCCTCAGAATAACAAGACACAGGTGGAGGCTGATGACATCAGAGTGAGCTCAGCTTGAGGCTGCACTGCTGCCAAAATCCTCAGAGTACTTTATAATGCATAATATAATAATGCACTTTGAAGATGTATGATTAGGCTTAGTTGGTTTAATGAAGCAAGATATATGTATAAAGGAGCAAAAATGTAATGCGAGACTAAACATTTAAAATCCAAATATTTTTCCAAATATTTGGATCTTGTTGATAAATTATTAAATATTACTGTTGGCCTTACTGAGGTGATGTTAATAATAATAATAATAAACTTTATTTTATAAAGCGCCTTTAAAGGCAACTTCTCAAAGCGCTGTACAAAAAACAAGCAATACAAAAACAAGCAATACAAAAACAAGCAATACAAAATTCAAACAATTAAAAGTAACATCAACTATCAAATGCTAATTTAAAAAAATAGGTCTTAAGTCTACCTTTAAAAATGTCATAGCCCTGTGCTTCTCTAAGATCAGGCGGCAGAGAATTCCAAAGGACAGGAGCATAGGAAGAAAAAGCCCTGTCACCCATAGATCGTAGGCGTGTTTGAGGAACAGCCAACAAGTTGGATTGAGATGAACGCAGTCTCCGAGTTGGGGTATAGGGAGTTAACAACTCCGACAGATAATAAGGGGCCAAGCCATGCAACGCTTTATATGTCAGCATCATAATTTTAAAATCTACTCTGAATCGGACTGGGAGCCAGTGTAAAGACTCCAAGACTGGAGTGATGTGATTACAAACCCTGGTCCCAGTCAGTATCCTGGCGGCGAATTTTGAACATATTGTAGTTTTTAGTGTGGATTTAGAGACTCCGGCTAGAAGGGCGTTACAGTAATCTATCCTAGTGATGACAAAGGAATTCATCAGCTTTTCAGCTACTGAGAAGTTTAGCATAGGGGCGTAGTCTAGCTATATTTCTGAGGTGAAAAAGATGATTTAACTGTACTCTGGACAAAAGAATCAAATGAAAGCCTGGAATCAAACATAACTCCAAGATTCCTCACTTTAGCTTGAGTAGCCAAGACAGAGCCATCAATAGTCAGAGATAATGAACCAGTTTTTGAAATTTGATGGCGGAACCAATAAGCATAACTTCAGTTTTACCACTGTTCAGACACAAAAATTTGTACTCATCCATTTCTTTATCTCAGAAACACAGCCGGACAGAAAATCAACATCAAGATGTTCACCAGACTTTGAGTGTATATAAATCTGCGTATCATCAGCATAAAAGTGATAATGGAGGCCAAGCGATCGCAACAACTGTCCAAGTGGTGCCAGATAAATGTTAAAAAGCAGAGGGCCCAAGACTGAGCCCTGAGGAACCCCAGTGGAAACAGAGCTAATCTCAGACCTGAAACCACCCATAGAAATGAACTGAGAACGGTCAGTAAAATAGGACTTAAACCACTTCAAAGCTGTCCCCGACACACCAAAATCTTGTTCAAGTAATAGACTATGATCAACAGTATCAAAAGCTGCTCTTAAATCAAGAAGGATGAGAATGGAAATTACACCAGAGTCAGAAGCCATCAACAAATCATTGGTAACTCTGACCAGAGCCGTTTCAGTACTGTGGAATTTACGAAAACCTGACTGAAGAGGATCAAACAGGTTATTAATTGCGAGATGGTTACGTAGATGAAAGGAAACAACACGCTCAAGTATTTTTGCCATGAACGGAAGGTTGGAGATGGGTGAAAATTATTAAAATCCTCCAGAGTAGTATTTTCTTTTTTTGGTACTGGGGTTACAGCAGCAATCTTTAATGCTGCAGGAACCTCTCCCGTCTGCAAAGAATGATTCATAATACTAAGGACATTAGGGCTCAGAACATTGAAGCAAGATTTAAACAAGCTTGAGGGAATAGGATCAAGCAAGCAAGTGGTAGATTTCATGCTTGATACCTCCCTTTTCAGACCCTCAGAATCAAGATGTGGAAAATTAGTGAGAGGAAAACCAGTAAACCCAGATGAACAGAGAAGTGAGACAGTGGGAGCAGATGCAGCAGAAATTTGTTTGCGAACACTTTCAATTTTAGAGTTAAAAAATTTAAGAAAAGAGTCACATAGCTGTTGAGAGACAGGCAAGGTGGTGGCAGTATCAACTTTTAGCAGTCTATTTATAGTTTGAAACAAATGTCTGGGGTTTCCTTGGTTGTTTTCAATAGTCTGAGAAAAATAAGAAGATCTTTCAGTCTCAATTAATGCTCTGTAGTCACCCAGAAGGTCCTTCCAAGCCAAATAATGAACATTCAAGCCAGTAAGACGCCATTTACGCTCCATTTACGACATGCAGCCTTCCTAATGCGCAAATCATCATTATACCAAGGAGCAGTGCGGGCTGAAGTAATCTGACGTGACCTTAGAGGTGCATAAGAGTCAAGATTAGTAACAAGTGCATTGTTAAACTGTGAAAGTTCCTCCTCCAAAGATGTTGAATGTTGGTCACGTAAAGTGGATACAACAGAATTAGAAAAAACTGTTTGATCAATAGACTTCCACTTCCGGAATGTTGCAGTTCGTTTTGTAGGCACACTTGAAAGATGCATCTCCAGATTAAAGAAAACAGCAGAGTGATCAGACAATCCAATGTCAACAGATGATAACTGTGATACAAATGAACCATTTGATATCACAAGATATGGCCTTTACAATGAGTTGGGCCTGTTACCAACTGTGAGAAGTTAAGACAGTCAAGAAGTGATAAAAATTCCTTGGCAGCCGCAGAGTCACTTCGGTCCACATGTATATTAAAATCCCCCACAATAAGAATTCTATGGAACTTCAAGCTCAACATAGACAGAAACTCAGCAAAATCGGATGTAAAAGCTTCATGTGATGTCTTTGGTGGTTTATAGACTGTTGCAATGATGGTAGATGTAGGAGCAGAAAGACTCAGAACTAGGCATTCAAATGATGAGAACTGGGAGACAGATACAGGGCAGATGATGTTACTGATTATTAGGGCTGGGAAGTCTCAAAGTCTTCATGTTGTGCACATAAATGTACATATATTTACATTTATATGAAGGACAAAAACACTGCAAAAAAATTCATACTGTCGTTGTGTCCTTGGGCAAGACACTTTAACCCACCTTGCCTCGTATGAATGTGTAAGAATGTTGAGTGAATGTATTTGGTGATGGTCGGAGAGGCCGTAGGCGCAACATGGCTGCCACGTCTCTGTCAGTCTGCCCCAGGGCATCTGTAGCTACAGTTGTAGCTTACCATCACCAGTGTGACTGTGTATGAATGAATAATGGATGGACTGTAAGCGCTTTGAGTCCCTTGGTCCCTTGTGAGAAAAGCGCAATATAAATCCAATCCATTATTATTATTATAATGCTGCTGCTAGCGCCATAGCAGGTCAAATAATGCCTCTATATAATAGAATATAATCATATTTATTATATTATATATTATTATTGTTTTGTGTTGACATTAAGCAGAAAAACAACAATATTTGAATTACCTTTTTAGGTCAGTAGCAAGACAGAAAATTCCACTAACTTCACTTCCCTCTGTCAAAAACACATTTGCAGTTTACATTTGCATACCATATCTCCTCAAGACTGAACTTCCCTCCATCCAAGTTCCCAACTCACTCTTCATTTTCCAGCAACAAAGCAGGTTTGTTAAATCTGGTGCCAAATAATGTTAGATAAAGGACCCAAGTGTTCTGATCAGTGCAAATATAAGTTCTGTTTGTTGTTGTAAGAGCTAAGGTCAAGCCTTGATCATGTTGTAGGTTTATTCACATTAACATCTGGTGTTGAATAGATTTGCATGTCACAGGAATGCACGGATTGTTCTTTCTATTCTTTTCCCATTCACTACTAATTGGTACAGTGTGAAGAGGGAGGATTGGGACGTCCGGCTGGGGGTCTGGGACTTTGACCTGAAGACTGAGGTTACATTGATGAGTTCTTGTACATTATATTCACATAGAACTCAACCAATTTAGTTTTATTTTGTTTTTTATTGGAATTGGAAAATGGGTAAATCGGAAGGGTGTCCCTTTTGATTTTTCAGTTCTTTGTGTCATGTTGTGGACTCTCTTTGCTCTATTGTCTGGTGAGTTCTGCTGGTGGTCTCTCGTGTAAACAAATCTAAAAAGGAAAAACCTTTTCCAGTCTCCTTTTTCTAAAGCTCTTTCTTCTTCTGTCGTCATCCCTCATCTGTCTGTCCGATACTGGATCTGGAAGCGTATTGGGAGGTTTTAGGCAGGACCCTGCTGGCTTGTCGGTGTCTCTGACCCCTCCGTCACAATGGGCGCTTGTTCCCTCCCACTCATTTCCCTGCCAAGCTGGGAAGAGTAAATATTTATCAGCACCCCACAACAATGGGGCAGCTCTGAGGACTAAGGAGAGGCTTGGGGCATGAGGCTTGGAGGCAGAGGCCGGTGTCAGTTAACTAAAGATGTGTTGTACCGGGATTAAGATTGGTCTTCTGAGTCATTCTGAAAAGAGAGTTTGAATTTGAGTTACTAAA
The DNA here is from genome assembly GCA_024416835.2 of Perccottus glenii. NCBI lineage: Eukaryota > Metazoa > Chordata > Actinopteri > Gobiiformes > Odontobutidae > Perccottus > Perccottus glenii. The sequence continues at coordinate 20,763,261 of CM044564.2, forward strand.
TCAGAGATCAGGTAAGTCCACCATTTTGCTGAGCCCTGTAATGCGTTTGAGTGTTGTACTTATTCTTGAGCTCATTTGAGAAAGTATTCCTAAATATCAGCTAAACAATGTCTATAAGGCTGTAGAATGTTTTATAGAACCAAAAATAGTGCCTGCTTCACAGACATTTTATTTGTTGTTGTTTTACCAATGTTGTTATCACAACCTTTATACTTCCAAGCATTATCTACATCAACTTTAGTCTTATGCTAGACAACCTGATGGAGTCAAAGATTTGAGTAAATAATAATATTAGAATTAACTGACAGCACTGGTGTATGGGTGTGAGATTGTGGGACAACGGATGGAAATTAGCCTAAGGCTACAATTCGCACTGTCCCAATCAAATAAAATATTCAACACTTTCAAAAGTCCGTGCAGGATTTTAACAGTGGTGCCAGTCAAGTCACGTCTTACCCTTCTGAGCAACTTGCACAGTTGCTTATCAAAAAGTTTTGCAATTTTATTCCACTTCAACTTTTAAGTAATGCTCATAACTGCCCCCCAAGTACTGCTTTGTTGGTCTGTATCCATAAACTTTGTGAAAACAGGCACTTCACACTTTCTAGAGTCATGACTAGGTCCAGAAAACACAACGATTCTTGTAGGATAACTCTTGGTCTTGGTGGCACAAAAGATGTTAGCAGCTGTACTGACCTGCAGCAGTGAAGCCCGGTAGATCTCCAAGTCATTAGGATTGTATACTAATGGGAAATCCCCATTTGCAGGCTCTGCTGGATAGAAATTGTGGTTGACCAGTTAAAGACTCCTCTGGGTACTATTTACCGTGGTGTAAATTTCATGGCTTTTAAGGTATTTTAATGGAGACAAAGGTTTGTGGCAAAGACATGTCTAAAGACAAGTTTAAAGCATAGTGATCACTTAGCAGTGAGTTTTGTCTAAATAAGAAAAATCAATCCTAAACATAATTGGCCAACTTTTGCTAATGCCAAGTATTGCAGTATTGTTTGTACACCCAGACACAGACCGACACATGTGGGTGATTAAATTATCTCGTCAGTAGAGCTATTAAAACAGCGGACAATTCCTTTTCTCTTTGCCTGGAGGCAGTGAGGCAGATACTGTGGCTGGAGGTGGATGTACAGCGTTGCTCAGAAAACAGTGTGGTAGGAAACACCTGCTTAAATGACTAATACACTGTACTGGATAATACTAGCAGGTGTTTGAACACATGTTGAGTGTCTAGGGGAATTAGGTACTGCCTTTAGAGAATTCTGAAGAGAATTTTAGCTGAGATCTATTTTTTTTTTTTTGAAAGCAGAAGTGTATATTTTATTAGTACCGTGATGCAACGTTTTTAAGGTCTGGTTGATCTTTCAAATAGCTACACATTTTGCTTCTTTGCATATGGACATTGTTATAATTAGGGTATTTAGTATGTCCTCAATTCAAATTTTGCAAATACACACCTTTCTTTTTTCTTGGCTAATAGATAGATAGAAGTTTCATAATGAATACATTTTGTGTTTTTGTGTATTTTTATAACATAACAGAAGCCTTTTGGGAGAATATACTGTTTATAACTTCTCTGGGAAAGATATATATAAATAAAATATATAAATAAAAAATACAATTGGTACATTGGAGGTGATTAACGTCCATTACCAATTCAAAACACTTTGTGTGACTATTGTGGTTTTTTAGGTCCAGTTTGGACAATAGTATCTCAATAACCTTAGCTGTTAGCACTTGTTAACAGTATAATTGTAACCTATAAACAACATACTATATATGGTAAATGGCAGGGATTTCATACAGTGCTTTTCCACCTGCTAGGCACTCAAAGCGCTTTACATCAAGCTTCCATTCACCCATCCACACCCCAGTGCCATAGACAATGGAGGCAAGGTTTTCCCAAGGACACAACGACAGTATGAACCGGGGAGAGCAGGATTTAAACCGCCAACCTTCCAGTTATAGGACGACCGCACTAACACCTTAGCCACTAACGTATATCATACCTTCACTAGTCCAAAAGTCAAAAGATAGGATAATTTTTTTACAGTTTTATTTAAGCATGATATAAAGCAGGTTAAAATATTAGCACTCCATTTTGTTCTAGTGGATACAGACTTCAGGTGCTCGTGTAATGATGTGTAATTTAGCATGGAAACGGAAAAGTGCAATTACCGTGTGTATTGGATAAATGTTTTTGGCTCCATGTGAATGAAGTGATGCTGTGCAATGTGGGAAACATCAACAACAACACTTTTGACCCGGTCTTGGAGAATACAGCCTCCAAAAGATAATGTGACATAAATCTGGAATTCATTTGAACAATAGGTGAATTTCAGATATACGTACACTGCAAGACTGTCACCACCATTTTTTCTGGCTGTGTTGCTGTCGACTTGTGACGCAGCAGATAATTACAGATAGCACCCCTTCACCTCCTCCCATCATGCCTTTGGTGAGAGACCTGTTGACCCAAAGCATGATGTAATTCCATAAGGCTGTCACCAACAATTTCCTTCTGTGTTTTAATAACCCTGAGATTAATGCCAGAGCGAGACTGGGCCCAGTCAGGTTCAGGGCGTGGAATTTTTTTGTTCCCCCTCGACTGCTTTTATAGTAATTTTACAATGTTTATAAATATTTATGGACATATACAGACGGCTAATAAAGTGCAAGGAAACTAAACAGCTTTCCAACTCATTTTTGGAGCATTACTGTTTTTCTTTAGCGCCCCGCTTTCCGTTGCCAAAAAGCTGTACCCACCATTAGAGTCTTAATAATAAGTTGTTTTCTCACATATGGTTAAAAAAAAAAAAAGCAAGAAAGAGAAAAATTGCAAACAGACGGTCAGTTTGGCCCAGAGCGTGTGCAAACATACCCTCATATGTCGGCAATGAAGGATGTAGCGCAGATAAAACACCTGTCCCAGCCCGTCTTACCTGTGTGTGCACACACCTGTAGACTTTTTTTTCTTCTGTGGTACTGTATCAGTTTCCCGTTTGATGAGCAGTTTGTTTTCGGTCGTCAGGCTTCAGTGGCGCAATGCAGACGAGCTGTCAGGAAGGAAAAAGGGGCACCACTATTGTTTCAACATGACATCTGTACATTCAAAGCCACCAGGGTGTGATTATTAGGTAGCGTTTCCATAGCAACAGTTCCCTCTAAAACAGCAAACCTGTGTTGTGTTTCAGCGTTCATTTAAACAACAAAGCAGTTTTGAGGTCACATTTAAAGATGTCCTACTAGGTCATTTTTTGTTGCTAACTGTACAGAGTACAGTGTGTACAATCTGTTTGATTATTGTTTTTAAAACATTTTATGTGACATTTTATCCTCCTGAAATTTAAGTTAAAAAAGCAGCCATACAGAAACTTTGTTAGTTTTACATCACAGAGCACACTTTTTTAACTGAATCATGTTTGGTCATTGTCACCTGGTCTTTTAGGATATCCTGTATTTTAAAGAGATTCTTCTGAAAGTCAACAGAACTTTTAAAATCATATTTGTTATTGCAAATTTTTATTATAAGACAATGAATTATAAATGGCATACACAGAAAAAAGGAAGAAGAACAAAATAAATAAATAACAGTAGCCCTGTGTACAACTTTAAACTGAATTAACCGGTGGCAGGCACAGGGAGAAGCTGAGTTAACCAATCTGATCTCCAAGTCCTCTCTGTTATAGAGAGGGCAAGGTCCTGTTCCCATGCAGTTTCAAGTTAATCCACCAAGGGGCTCCTAACTAAGGCCTAACATGATGTTTTATAGTTATACATGTACATGATACCTTTTCTAAATGGATTATGGATCTTGTTGATCTTGATGATGATCTTGTTCTCTGTGGTTGACTCTGTTGTAGCTGAGAGGCAAGGCAACTGCAAGGTAACAAAGTGGCGACCAAACTTTTAATTAAATATTTTGATGTGCAACCTTAACCTAGTGTTATTTTATTTTAAAGTTGAGATATAGAACAAAAGCAATGTTAAATTGATCATGTCATATACTTTCATGTATATGTTTTTCACTTATTACCCCAATATGCTACAGGAAGTGCTGGGGACAGTGGGTTGGTCAGAATGTTGACATTCAGGTTGAGAAATTCAAATTATTACATTCATTTGAATTTCTCTAAATCGGAGTAACACACCTGGATAATGTGGTTTTATTATCAGATTACTGCTGCATGTTTACAGCTTACTCCGATTAAGGTTGGACACAGCGCACTGAGCATGCTCCAGTGTTGGACAGAGACACAGAGTAACACACATAAAACAGATGAGGAAAACATGAAAAGCAGTGTAAGAGACATACTTATTTTGAAGATATGTATGGCTCACGTTGCCACTGCCTCCTTTTTGTCTGTTATTTTCACATGTCATCATGTATAGGTTTTAAAGAACAAGCTAGTCTGCCATAGTTTATGATGTGTTCATGTGCTTTCTTAGTAGGGAACGCATTGTTCTTTGTTGTGTTCATGTGTTTATAACTCTGTGTGTTACCATTTATATTTATTAATGACATGATGATTACTGAGCTAATCAGCCAGGTATATTAGCATTTAACGCTACAAGTTAGTCAAGTTTAATATTTCTTTTTTTCTTTTTAACAAAGACTTAATGCTGTCAAATACAAAGTGGAGCGCAGAAACAGTACTTTGGTTCTCTCTTGTGCATCTAAACTCGGATAAGAGTGAGAACTCCTGCTGCATAGCCGGGGTAAGCTGTGCAGTCAGTCCTTATGAAGAACATTTAAACAATGGCAGAACATACTGTTAGGGAAAGTTGTCACTTACGCTGTGGGCACATTCTGCTGCTCTGAAAACAATCAGGCAGCCAAAAGCGGTTACATCTTTACTTTGTAGTCTTTCCTTTTGCAGTCAATACATTTACATGAACTAAAAAGGTGTCTGTTGCATTTTAATAGTCTGTTTAAGCATTCCTAAAACACTGCAGTAGTCTGGCAGCCATAGCCTAAGACCCCTCCTACCATTCCTCATTTCTCCAGTGTCTTTTGTGGACATCACTCGAAGTATCGTGGCCATCTGTGTTTGTGTGTAAGAGCAGGAGTTCATGTATGAGATTATTCCGGGGGTCTATTTGTCAAAGCACACATTTATCATGAAGCCCACTGATGTCAGTGGTGTAGCTTTCCCACCACGTCTCTATTACGCTCGGCTGCTACTCACCGAGACACTCAACACCTGACCCTTCACTCTCTGTCATTCCCACGCAGAAACACTCAGAGAAATAACCTCCAGTGAGAGACAGTTCACAGTCCTCTGCTAATGTCAACATACATTTTTTACAGTCTCTTTTTATAGTAGTTACCGATTATTTTATACTTTTCTTTCCACACGGAACTCATTCTAAACAGACCCACTTGTCCCTGCATTGCGTTTTGGTAATGAGACTGGATTGCTTATTTTTACCATTGTGTGTGAATTATGATGAGCTTGAGCTATGACCTCAGACAGGATTATTCTGCAAAACTCTCGTAGCCAGAAGGCTCAAGAAGCCCCTATAGCCAGCATCCGCTCTGAGTTAGAGTTCTTGTGCAATAGCTTTCCCAGCAGACCCATTGAAAACTGTCATAACGACGGGAAACTCAAAGACTTGCTTTCCCACCTTTATTTTTTACATAGAACAATCTCATCCTTATAGTTAATGAACAAACTTTTCCAAGCATTTGTAAAAGCTAGATTAAGGGTGAAAAAAATTCTAGACTTTAACGCAGTTGTGGGCAAACTAAGGCCCGGGGACCATATGCAGCCCATTGGGCTGTTTAATCCGGCCCGCCAAGCGTTTACTAATAATTTATTGATAATTAAACACTGCATATATTTTTCCTTTTTCTTCAATATTCAGCAGTGACCAGTTGATTCCACTTTGACATGCTCCAAAAATGGTAACAACCTTTACTAAAGCTAGCTCTATCTCTACTCTCATAGAGATAGTTTTCACTGGTTTTACAAACTGTAAAGAGTAGATCTAAAGTCATTAGGATTTTTATAGAACACCAAGATGCAGCATGAGACAGTGGCTTGCCTTTTTGCTGTATCGCAAGCAAAGCATAAATGGATCACAGGGCTGACTGAGACAGAATATTGGTAGTAAAATAATTAAATTAATGTAATAGGAAGAATCTTTACAGTTTACTGCTAACTTGTTAAGTGCAGGTAACAGCTAATGCTAGTAGCTATCTTATCCATCCATCTTCTACCGCTTATCCGGGGCTGGGTCGCGAGGGCAGCAGTCCAAGCAGAGACGCACAGACTTCCCTCTCCCCAGACACTTCCTCCAGCTCTTCCGGGGGGAGACTGAGGCGTTCCCAGGCCAGCCGAGAGACATAGTCCCTCCAGCATGTCCTAGGTCTTCCCCGGGGTCTCCTCCCGGTGGGACGTGGCCGGAACACCTCCCTAGGGAGGCGTCCAGGAGGCATCCAAAACAAATGCCCGAGCCACCTCAGCTGGCTCCTCTCGATGTGAAGGAGCAGCGGCTCTACTTTGAGCTCTTCCCGAGTGACCAAGCTCCTCACCCTATCTCTAAGGGAGCGCCCCGCCACCCTGCGGAGAAAGCTCATTTTGGCCACCTTTATCCAGGATCTTGTTCTTTCGGTCATGACCCAAAGCTCATGAGCATAGGTGAGAGTAGGAACGTAGATCGACCGGTAAATCGAGAGCTTCGCCTTGCAGCTCAGCTCCTTCTTCACCACGACAGACTGTTACATCGACCTCATTACTGCAAAAGCCACACCGATCCGTCTGTCAATCTCATGCTCATTCCTTCCCTCACTCATGAACAAGACCCCAAGATACTTGAACTCCTCCACTTGAGGCAGGAGCTCTCCACCAACCTGAAGGGGGCAAGCCACCCTTTTCTGACTGAGAACCATGGTCTCAGAATTGGAGGTGCTGATCCTCATTCCAGCTGCTTCACACTGGGCTGCAAATTGTCTTAATGGACACTTAAGGTCCTGGCTTGATGGAGCCAACATGACAACATCATCTGCAAAAAGCATACAGTACACATATGGCGGATGGATAGCTCAGCTGGTAAGGACAGGGCTTTACAATCACGGTACCTAGGTTTGAATCTCCCTTGAGATCGCTAAGAACTGACCAGTGTGGTTTAGTTGTTTTCCAATTGATTGATCATGGCAAGCTGTCTTATATTTTCCAGTTTTCAGCTTAGTAACCTCCTTTTTGCATATAAAGCTAGCCTTAATTTAAACCCCATTTGGCTGCTACATTCCCAGTGTTAGCAAACGCTAACGCTAAGTCTGTTAACATGAATATTGCAAGCCTCCAAGCACAGAGGTCTCACTTTAAATCCTACCTGTTGCCTTTCACAATCCACTTGTTTATCAGCTGTCCCATACCTTGACACGCCATCTCCTTTTCACTCTTTCTTTATTTTTTTTTTGTTTTATCCATCTTTTAAAGACAACTGTGTGCGTACTGTGACAACTAACACATAACGTTACCTGCTCGCCCAGCACGCTGCCCCGCCAGCCACGCCCACTCGCAATATTGCATTAATTATATTCCAATATTTATGGAATCTAATGAGGGCGCCTACTGTAGCCTGTTAGTTCTCTAAAATGTTATATAGTATTGAGGAAATACTAAAATGATTTAGAAAAACACAACAGCAGCTAAGCTACATTTAGGAAGTACCACAAAAAAATAAAAAACGTTTTTTTTTCTTTTTATACCATCGCTTTGGTGCCCCCCATGGTGCTGCCCCCTATGCGACGCATATGGCGCATTCCCCCCCAAACACACATGGGGCCAGGACTCCCCTGCAAAAGAGAAAAAATACCTTTTTGTGCCACTGCTGATATCTCTTTTGTTTTCTTTACATTTCTTATCTGGCTGCCAGGACATGCGAGCCATTACTAACATGCTAACTAATAGTAATAGTGGCTAACACGTATGTCACATAATTGTAATAGCCAGTAAAACAGCTGTTAACTTCTAAGGCATGTTTATAGAAGATTGGCCTTGAGGAATAATACACGGTACACAAGTTTGGGCCATTGCTCACTGCAGTGTTGTTCAAGTCACCAATTTTTGAGTCCAAGTCCTCAGTGTTCAAGTTTGAGTCCAAGTCTCCAAAGATCAATATGCAGCTAGCTACCTGGATAGCAAGCTCAGAAAACACATGAGGACAGTAGATAGGTCTTTAGAATTGACAAAATCTGCCTATAGTTAAACAAATCAACAAAACAATATTAATCTGTAGAAAACTGGGGCTTCAATGGGAGCCAGGCTCAATAAAGCTAAGTATGTATTAAAATGAACTCTTGCTAATTTTCAATATGCACTTTTAATTCAAATTTTATTGGCACTGTGTAACTTTTAGACAGTAGAGGGCGTCTCTACAGACTCTCTGTTTTGTTACTAAAGTGGCCGGCATTTTATGGACGTCGTTTTTTTTTTGTTTGTTTTTTTAAAGAAAACTATCCAAACTAGCAAGTTTGGGAAAAAGAAGTTTCTTCTGAAACGGGTGGGTTATTTTAGTGTATTTTGTACAAATACAACCCTGCTCGGGTCCAGTGTTGGCCTATTTCTGCTCCCTCTATCTTTAATGTAAAGCATGTCACTCAGCATAATGTCTGCATATCCTAAAGACAGGGATTATATATAATTTATATTAGAGATTTCTGTCTAGCTGAGGGTACAGTGTCAGTGAAAGGTATGATTCTACCATTCTCATGTCTAAGAACCAATTAAATGGTTACAAGAATACATATTTTTGGGCAAAAGGTTACACAGTGATATGGGCTAAAAGTATCACAGGGCTGCTTTAATGTAATAAAAGGACAAAAACAAAACTGCCAACTATAAATAAATAGCATATAGATAAAACGTCTCCTACATGCACACAACTCAGTGTCTCCATCTTCTTAGGTCTAATAACCTATGTATTCTAAGGCTCATCACACTTGTTTTTTTAATCCTGCAGATATGTGAGAGTGAAGGCAAGATGTGAACCATCATTGTTTCAGAATGTCAAGTATCTGTGGTTGTGTGTGTGTGTTTTGTGTGTGTAGAGAGTTGAGCAGCTGCAGAGGCCCTGGTTCCCGACTTGTTGGCGCACACCTCTCCACAGGGAGCGGAACTGGCTCCAAGTGCCCCCATATTCAGAAAAACACTATAACATATGCACTTACAAACTCCATACTCCCATACAGTATTTATAGACATCTATGATTTTTTGTGTGTGTGTGTGTGTGTGTGTGGCGTGTGGGGTTTAAAATATACTTACCATTGAATAGGCTCTGTCGGCTTTGGTTCTATACAGAGCAGCAATAAAGCCCAAACTCTGCTCCCCACCAAGTTCTCAGTAGGCCCTTGTCCTTCAGTGAGATGCCACAAGATGAAGTCACTTCATTTGCTTTGGCACCGTCATCTTTGTTTCAGGCTTTGTAGTGATTTGCCAAGGTCTATGTTCTCACAGCGGAGCATTTCGCCCACTGCTCCAAGAGGGCCAAGGCCACAAAAACCGGTGGACACTGCGTATTACATAAATGTCTGCTTAGGATACAACATGATGCACACAAATGTCTTGTTTCAGTCAAGCAGTGTGGTACAGTTTTGATCAGTAAGGCATACTTTGGTTCGGTCACCATTCGGCTAGCTTGTTGCATGTGACAAGTGTAATAAAACCTCAACCAACAGAGAGCAGTGAGTAGAAGAGGATGATACAGAGATGTGCTGAAAGTTTCATGGTATGTCATCCTCATATTGGGTTTGTTTTGTTTCAGTTGAAACAAATCTAAAGCCCCCGTCAGACTGTGCAATTTGTGGCGGAATTGCATGTTGTGGGTTTAAATCACTGGTTGTGCGTCTCTCATTGTGACAAGATAAACAATTTTAGACATGTGTGGTGTGATGTAGGTATGGACCCAACCTGTACTATAGAGCTTTGGAAACGATGTCACTGCGCAATGCATTGTGGATCACAGTAAGCTGTTGCACAGTCCATCTTACATGCCTACAAATACAGTAAGTAAGTTTAATAGGAAAAAGGTTTATGAATATTTGAGGAAAACTGCAAAAAAAGCTTGGTCCATGAGCTTAAAGTCAAACGGAAAATCTGAAGCAGAACACTGTCATCAGTTCCCGTCCAGACACAGTCCCTGAAAATGACATTCGGTAAATGGTGGAGTTACAAAAAAACTGGTGAATTTGACTGTCTGACTCAACCACAATAGCTTCAAGGAGCATGTGTATTCAGTGGTTCTCCTTGTTTTCTGCCACAATGAGGGTCTGTTTGTTTTACTTGGGGTTCACTTTTCCACTTGGAAGCTTTCTTACTTCTTTGTAATGTAATTGAGTTAGGTATAAAGATAGCTTCCCAAACAAGGATAGTTGTGTAACTTTTCTGAAAAGTTAATTTATAATGATTTATAAATTAACTGTAATAATATATAATATATGTATAATATATGTATATGTGTATAATATATATATAAATATATATATTATATAAGTATAATTTATAATTCACAATTTATAATAAAAGTCGGGAACAACATGGTGTAAAAGGCGTGATGCTGGAATCAAAATTAATCCAAGAAGTGAGATATTGTTTTTGAAATTTAAGGTAAATTGTCACTTCTATGACCATGTCAGGAGCAGTGTTGTCATGATACCAAAACTTTGAGTTTGGTTCAATACCTAGCTTGAGTATCCCGATACCGATACTAGAACAACAGCCTGAAAAATATTGCTAAAGTTCTCTCTTTGTCCTGCTGCTGTTAGGCGTTTGAGCTCTGACTGTTTAATTCTGTAGTATGCAGCTTTTTACTACAGCCAGGGATAATAATAATCATAATAATAAGTTTTATAATAATAAGTTTTATTTATATAGCGCCTTTCCAGAGCTCAATGGACGCTTTACAATAAACAAACAACAATAAGGACAATTGACAAAGAGAGCAGACAGGACAACAATAGGCAAATGAGAGTGCAAGTACAGTAAGTGAAAAAAACCCACTAAGAACTGTAACATTCAGAAAATAGGTGTGTTTTGAGCATGGATTTAAATTCAGAGATAGTGTTAACTAAACGGAGTGATAGGGGGAGAAAGTTCCACATTTTGGGCGCAATAACACTGAATGATCTGCCCCCCATTGAAGCAAGGCGATGCCGAGGGACAACGAGGAGGCTGGAATCAGCGGATCGTAAAGAGCGGGTAGGGGTGTAGGGGAGAAGCAGGTTACAGAGGTAGGGGGGAGCAAGGCCGTGCAGAGACTTAAAAGCAAGAAGGAGAATTTTTTTGAATTTAATACGAAATGCCACAGGAAGCCAGTGAAGATCATGCAGAATTGGGGAAATATGTGCAGAACGCTTGGTGTGGGTGAGTAGTCTGGCAGCAGAGTTTTGAATGTATTGTAATTTGGAAATGGAGCTGGCTGGTAGGCCAATGAAAAGTGCATTGCAGTAATCAAGACGTGAGGTGACAAATGCATGGATGACAGTTTCAGCATCTGAGATGCTGATAAAGGGACTGAGCTGAAGCGTCTGACGTAGATGAAAGAATGCTAATTTAGTGATGGAATTAATGTGAGAGTGGAAAGATAGAGAGGAATCAAAAATTACACCAAGATTTTTAACAGTACTAGTTGGTTTGATAAAAGAGCCGGCGATCTCACAGGTGAGGTTAGTAGGAATTTTATTAGTAAGTGATGAAGGTCCAGTGAAAATAATCTCAGTTTTGTCCATGTTAAGTTTTAGAAAATTTGAATGAAGCCAGTCTTTTATTTCATGCACACAAGCAGAGATATTGTCAGTTGTGAAGGATAAAGTTGATGTACAGGTAGTATATAACTGAATGTTGTCAGCGTAAAAATGATAATTAAAACCATGACGGCAGAGGATCTGACCAAGAGGTATTATATAAATTATAAATAATAATGGCCCAAGAACGGATCCCTGAGGGACACCTTGCTTCAGGGGGACAGTGGGTGAGCGAAAGTTCTGGAGTGAAATGTAAAACAGTCTGTCAGAGAGATAAGAGGAGAACCAGGAAAGAGCAGCACCAGAAATACCCACATCCGAAAGGCGCAAAATGAGTAGTTGATGGGAGACGGTATCAAAGGCAGAGCTGAGGTCGAGCAGCAAAAGCATAGATAGAGAACCAGAATCACCAGCGAGAAGCAGATCATTCATTACCTTAACTAGTGCTGTTTCAGTACTATGCAAAGGGCGAAAACCAGATTGAAAAGGATCAAAAAGGTTATTTTCAACTAGAAAAGGCTGGAGCTGGGAGGCAACAGTGCTTTCCAGTAGTTTAGCTATGAAGGGGAGATTTGAAATGGGACGATAATTAGATAAAACTGAGAGATCAAGATATGATTGTTATATCATATTTAATAATATAACAATAATCATATTGACATAGATATGTCTAATTTCCTAATGTGTGACTAATGTTTTACAAGCTCTTATGACTCGAAGTGAGTGGTAAATGCCAATGACTAAAACTAAAAACTCTATTATGGTGGTAGGCTACAGCTCGTCTGCGCCCCTCCCCTCTTTAGCTGCTAATTGACCTGCTCTCACAATCGTTATTATAATAATACAAACTTGTAACACAATCGTGTCAAATATACAATGAGCTCTCAAGTACTCACTCAATCAATACAAGACGTGGTTTGGGTTTTTGACACAAATATGTTCTTAACAGAGACGTGAACATGACACAGGGTTAGGATTACGCTAAAGTCCAGCGTCAGTGAGACATACAGTAACACAACAGAGGATACATGTAAAGTAGTATGGAATAGCAGCTATTTCTCTTTTTTGATTTGTTTAAGTAAGTTTAAACAAAGGCATTTAGACCATATCTGTATGCGGTTCGCCCTCTCTCTCTCTGTTTATGGTGAGCTGGCTGCAGTGGCGCTGCAGATCAGTGCGCTACTCATTAACACTGCAAACTTGTCAAACATTTAAATGAAGTACTGATACCTAATGAGATATTGAATAAATTAAAGCACCACGGTATCGCAATACCTTTGAAGTATTGATACACCGTGCAACACTAGTCAGGAGGGTGTAGAATGTGGCTCCTTATTTTATCATGATTTGGTTTCCCTTTCCTATATCAGCAAGAAATATATGGTATATAGTATTAGTTCTGACAGAAAATAATGTCTGGAGGATGCCACCCCAAGCTCAGTGGATAGAGCGCATGCCAAATTCGCAGGTTTGAATCTTGCTCGGGTTTTTGACCCGATGTCATTTCCATCTCTCTCACACTGTTTCCTGTTAATGTACTGTCTATCAAATAATGGCATTAATAAAACAAAAAAACATGACACTACAAGACAGTATAGACGTGTTTGTTTGGATGCAGACGAGAACAAAGCAGTGCAAAAGGAGGTAAAGCCTTATACTACTATATAGTTTCCTACATTTTAGAGAGTCACTATTGAAAGTTCTGCTCTTTAAATAAAGCAAGAGGCTTAAGAAATCACTTTGCACTTATCTAAAACCAGAAATTGTTCCTGCTAGTAAACACTAGCTTTGTTTAAACTATTTATCATTCTTTTTTTTTAAGACTGGTTATAACAACAGGAGAAACATATTTATTTTTTGTTTTTTTCTTCCTTTCCCTTTTACTTACCGTAACAAGTGTAAGGGTTTTTACAGTTCGTACCCCTTTGACAGTAGAAACTGATCTCTACTGACCTGATCCTTACTGTACCACTCCAGTGAAATTGAGGTCTAAGGAATACTTTTGTAGTTATACTTGATCTGATATGCATTGTGAACAGGATAGCGGCCTTAGCTCATTGAAATACACAAACAGCAAGATACAAGATTTCTTTTTTTTTTCCTTTTATCCGTCCTACAGGAGATTTGTCTTGGACAAACAGGCTGCTACACACAGAGTACAGATACTCACTATACACATACAGACATTAACCATGACATACATTTAAGATCAAGACACAGACTCCACAAAGACATCACAGCCCTGCCTTATGGTCTAAAGACATAAGTTGTATATGTTATACAACTTGTATATGGACCAAATCTTTAAAATAAGGGTGATTTCCAGTTGTTTCCAAAATTCAGGTCCAAAATGAGGCTTAGGAGAACCTATCCCACAGACAGTGGCTTAAATGTTTGGTAAGCAATCCTTTGTCTAGCATGCAACAAATACTGTACGCTGGCAGTTTTCCTTTGTTTATTTTAATAAAAACAGACTCCATTTTTACCAAAACCAGATTGTGTAGCTCTCAGTGGCCCGACATTGTCCGAGATTTTGGGGGTATCTGCTGAACTGTGTAAACAATATGGCCAGCAGAGAACAGCTCTTTGTTCAGTTGGAGACTTGATATTTGCATAGAAACTAGAACAAAAGTATGACAACCCTAAACTGCATCCCACGTGTTGTTTGGGTATTTGTGGTGGCTACAGCTGTTCAGAATCAGACGCTTGACCAGAAATGTGTTTTGTGGTGACCCTCTGTGATATTTTTGTGGTTGGATTTGAATGAGAAACACAGCAGCAAGATTGAGACGCTGATAGATAAGTAATATTATCCAAGAAGAAACAGGAGGAAATAAGTGTGCGCCGAACTTTCTGTAAAGTCAGCATCATTTTTAATATGCTGCTCGTCTGTCGGCGATAAGGCCACATTCTTGCCGAGCAGATGAGGCCTGAGGAGAGCATGCTTTGAGAAGAAGGTTGTCGGTCTGTCCCTGTCTGCGTCCCAGCTGCCAATTTGAGCAACAAGATTCTGACCAATTCGTTTCTCTTTCTCACAAATGTTATCAACGGCCAAACGGTTTTTCGCAGTAGGATCTGATCTCACACAAATATGTCATCATTTTCCTCTTTTCTTTTCACCAGGGCTGCCCCGTCCATCACCCACAGAGGCCTCAGCAGAAATTTGACACATGGATGTAATCTCTCAGGTTTTTTTATCACAGTTGTTCTTCAGAGCCACGTTGGGTGCTCAAAGATTTTACACTAACATTATTGTTTCCAAAAGTTTGAAATGAATGAGCTTATTTCACAAATATAATTTACAAACAATAGTTATACAGTAGGAGAGTGAAACTAATTTTAGTTGTATGACATAGCATAGTTGTGTATGGTATGCTTATGGTAGTTTGGGATATTATAGTCCAGCCAGTAAAAGTTAAATCAGGAACTCTGTAGCATTGAATCATGTGGGATGCACTTGGTATATTGTGTGCCTCGAACTACTTGTCTGGTCTGCCTTAGCCTGTACACATACTATAATAATAGTGGATGATTAGTAATGAGAAGTAAGGCCAGCTCCAACATACTGGAGCCGGCCTTACTGACATACTAGTCAGTGACGAGTCGCAGTTTGTCATCTTCTTATTGAGCACACTTTCACTTTCAGTATGTATCAGTATATACAGTATCTGCCCCTTCTTTTGTCAAATAATATATTGACCATGTCTGTCTCAATTTATTAACTGCTCACCCCTTGGTGTTAGCTTTTTTAAACCTCAAGACAGTTGGAAGACTGTAGATGCTTTTATGCTTTTATGCTCTTTTCTGTGATATTGTTGGGAATTTCTCTGAGCAATATCACGTCTCAGTCTCAGCCCTGTGTTCTGTTTATAATATACAGTACATTATACATTTTACTGTGTATTATACAGTACAGATTTCTGCAGGTATAGAAATTCAAATTATTGCCTTAGTCTTATTGGAATTTCTCTTAATCGCAGTAACATCCCTGTATAATGTGGTTCATTGTTGCAGTACTGCTGCATGTTTACTTCATCTAAGACTGGACACAGTGCACTGAGCATGCTCCAGACTTGGACAGAGACACACACACACGTGAACAGAGTAGGAAAAACACGAAGAACTGTGTTTAGAGTTTTAGAGGGAACAAACATAATTTTGGCCATGCTGCCACTGGCTCCTGTTTGTCGGTTATTTTGGTCTGTAATGGCGTGAGCAAGCTGACTTCCACAAGAACTGGATCATCAAGGGGAAGTTTTGTTCCTAAATATGGTTTTGTGGATATGACTATTAACATTATTTTCAGCTTTCATTGATTGCTTTTTGTTGTTGTAGTGTAAATGAATAATGTGGAGACAAGGACACAGACACCTGTGTGTCAGTCTGGTTGTCTTTTCTGATTTGGTGCATACGGAAAACAGGACATGACCAAACGTTCTGTCTAATCTTAGCCTTTATTAGGCTTTATTGTGCTTATGTCAAAACAGTTTTTAAAGTTCTGCAATAGCTTTTTAAAATGAAAACAAGTTGGAACCAATCCAAGCTGTTTAAGAGACAACTGCAGTTCATAAATGGACCTACTCACTCCACAAGCCCTTTACATACAGGCAATGTCCTCTTGACTTTATCTTGACTTCATGTGTGTGAACCCAATTCAATCAAATTTTTTTAACCCAGAGGATATCCTTCTGGCGACAAAGGGTGGGTGTGCATCATGTACTAACAAAGGCGTGTTATTGCTGTTTATATTGTGTGACTGCAAAGTGGACAACGAAAGGTTGGGAATCTTAGCAGCTTTTTTGTATTACTATCTACTGTTTGGATTTGTCGCTCATATGTTTGAACACGCAGAATCAATATTACCGCTAACTTTATGTTGTAAACATGGAGATTTCAGCCACATTAGCCACAGATTACACATCATCCACCCATCCACTGCCGCTCAGTAAAACAGAGTCAATTTTGAACACAGTTGCAATTCTCTGTCATCTTCTGATGTATGAAAGAGGTTTTAGTAACTGTGCTATAATGCCTCAATCCAAAGCCACAGGGCTCCACAAAGGCAAAGGCAGAAAATTCAAATCCACTCAACCACTGTGATGTAAATGTGGTTACCTCTGCATCGCTATGTTGTCTGATTTTGGCTTTGTAATGGCTATAAATAAAGCTGCAGTGAAGGGCCGTTTACATGAGAACACTGGTCAGGAAACAGTCATGCCGTTGCCAATTCGCATTGACACAACAACCTTACGACATGATCCATGTTCAAAACCAAAATGGTGATATGACAGACCAGTGGGGGTGGGTTTTCTTTTTGCTATTTCTGCTGCCCCCTCTTTCTGCAACTACCTGCTGGTACCAATTGTGTTCATTTTTAGATGCCTGACATTCTTGTAGCTTTTTCTACCCCCTGTTGATTGTAAGCAATTACACTAATCTACTGTTTCACTTTCATTTGCAATCGACAAACTGTATATTTTTTTTGTATGGAATGAATTTTGCAGTCAGTCTTTTTTGGAGGCTTTCTGCTCTGGTTGCAATCATTCCTTTGGCTTAGTTGTGAAAAAAATTTAAAGAAGAAAAGAAGAATTGGATAAAGTGACATTTTTGGATTTTTGAAGTAGGGAATGGGATTATGAATAGGCAAAAGTGTGAGACTAATGTTTCTCACTTGACCACGAGACAAACGGCTTTAACAGGTTTGAGTGGTAAAGTGGGACAACAATCTGGCTTCAATTTTGTTTATTCTCTGGAAGTATAACACAATATTCACATTGACTATGTATTTGGCCTCTGGTTCTTCCACCTGTTAACCAATGTGACCTGAGTGCTTGACGTCATTCGCACCTTGGAGCTGCCAGTCAACATTTCTCCAAAGAATGTGAACCAAAAGCTCAGTTCAGCCATCTTGCCAATCTCTCCCAGCTGCTTTTGGGCTTTTACAGCCATATGTCTATCAATCTCTGTGTTCACTATTAAAATGAAATGATAAGAAACAGACGTATAGGTCATCTGGATGCAACATGTCTGTACGCAACTACAACAATATGGCTGCTGTGCTTTACTGTTACAATCATCCACTGTTCAACTAAGGTCAGTTCACCTTTAGACATTGGAAAGTACAGTATTGTGCCCCTGTCCAATAAAGTATTTATAAGATCTCAACCCTCTTGTGTATTAACAAAGTTGTAGTGAAGGCTAGTACACACAAGTAATGGCAAGAGAATAAAAACAACTGCACATGGAATGGTTAAACGGAATGTACCTGATTCTTTTCTAGTTTGGGAAAATAGTTATAATAATTTGTGAAAAAAACAGGCTTTATGATTGATGATTTTTAGCCCAGTTAGGGTCACTGCTTGCTTCCAGAAAAAGGAGTGGTTCCATTGGCCTACACAACTGTTAATAAAAGGTTTAATGGTGGCTTATTAAACAGTGGTTTACATATATATTATATATTATAGAGATATTTGCTGTGTTGATCGTAAAGACCATCAGTACTGTGTTTGTTTGGGCTAATACTGCATTTATGTGTCCTTAGTATTTAACAGCCTTAAGCCTTTATTAAAGTGACACTGCGTAACTTTTAGCTAGTAAGTCCAAAAATATACATTCTGGTATTGATTGGTAGAATTATGCCTTACACTGACATACACAGTGACCCTCAGCTGGACAGGAAACTTAATGATATAAATGATATATAATTCCATTTCACCAGGACGAGCAAACCTCTCCTGAAAGACATTGTTAGCAGCTTAAATAGAAGAAGCAGAAAAAAGCAGATACACCGAACCCTAGCAGAGTTTTATTTGTACAAAATGCACTTAACTGACCCTACAATTTCAGAAGACTTTTTTTTTTTTACTTGCCTGTTTTGGAAAGTTTTCTCTCAAAAACTAACAACACAGTCTGTAGATGGATCTGCGCCCCTAGTGGCTAGTGTCGCTTTAAAAAAGAGAAAAACACTAGTGTTAAACCTGACTCATTCGTAGCATTAAATGCTAATATACACAAATGATAAATATCAACATTAAAACACAGACTTTAGGAATTAAAAACATGAACACAACAACACACATTATCAAGGTGTATTACTCCGATTTGGTGCAAATCTGCTTTCCCAGTAAAGTGATTACAGCAGTTTAAAACTCTGACTGGACTCTGACTATAATTTGAATTTTCTTGGAAATGTACTGCTGGGCCCAGATCATGGAAGCCATTTTTTATTTTATTTTATTTATTATTTATCCAGGAAGGTCCTACTGAGATTACAAATCTATTTTGCAGGGGAGTCCTGGGTACTATTGTACATGTCTTTTCACTGGTAAGGGAAAGTGAAGTACCTGGAGGAAACCTACCCAGACACAGGGAGGAGATGCAAACTTCACACTGCAAGGCCCTGCCCTGTCAGGGGATTGAACCCAGGACCTTCTTACTCTGCTACCGTGCAGCCCAATTACTTTCTTTTTTGTGCATATGTTCAAATACATGTATTGTTGATATTAGGGCATTAACCACTGTCACTGTTGTCAGTGTTGTAAACAAAGAGATTTTGACTGTGGAAGTTCACGTCACAACCCACACTCCACAACTACTCAGTAAAAACACTAGACACCTCCTGACATGTATGGTGCAGGTCAGGAGAAAGATTGTCCAGCCGATGTATCTCCCCTGCTTCTTTTACCCAAACAATTAAACCGGATAATTTTTTCATCACAAAATACTAATAGATTACACCAAATTGAAGTTTAGAGCTTACCATTAGCTTAGCATTAGCTTAGCTGCGAGGACAGCAATTATGAGTAATTGATTTGACAGTATTTATTTGTGTTTTACGTTGTCTCCCTTTTCTCTGTTGATGTGTTTTTCTTTTTCAGCTGCTCAGTGGTAGAGCGGTCAATTCCCGCAGTTCATACTGTTGTTGTGTCCTTGGGCAAGACACTTAACCCACCTTGCCTCCAGAGGTGTTCCAGCTGTAACACTGGTGAATGGAACCTTAATGTAAATCGCTTTGAATGAAAGCGTTAACTAAAAATGTAAATGTAACACTGGTGAATGAAAGCCACATGTAAGTCGCTTTGGATAAAAGTGTCTGCTAAATGACTAAATGTAAATATGACAAGCTGGTGTAGACCAATGGGAGCGCTCCTTTTTTGAACATTTGATTGGCCAAGGTTCTTCTATGTACAGGTTCTTATCTATTAAAATCTTTTAAAATAAACAGTAGATGGCATCATAAAGACTGCTTTTTTTTCACTAATGACTGCTTTAACAATATATTATTTTAGTTTAAACCCTTTTTCCCAACTAGAAAAAAACAGGTACACTCTGTTTAATCAGAGCTGCCTATCTCAGCCATTACTTTGCATTTGGTCCTCAACCATTTTTCAACCCCCTTAGGTCCGGCTTGGCAGACGTTGGGGGGCTATGCAGTAATCGGGTGGGAGATGTCTGTCCACACTGGTGAGGTGTCAAATAGATTGGATTTCTCTGGATTTAGAATCGTAGCTCCACTGCAGCCAAAGAGCCATGTGAGCAATGCCACCAACTTTATTCAGTCGCATATAACACATTTTCTAATTTTAATCATACATTTTTGATTCTTTTGAACTCTTCCTTTCCACCGTCTCCTTTTTTCCACCTCTTTCTTGTTAGCCAGACATTAGCACTTACATGGGTAGCTACAATGCTCTAAGGGCTTCTAAAATTACACGCTGCCTTCCTGCATATACGTCCAAGCACATTACAATCCGTAATTTGAACGCTACTATTAGATCACTGTTAATGTGATTTCAAATAACACAGCTAGTCGAGTCATGTTCAAACTCACAGGACAAAGTTTTTTGTGGTGTGGTTTTCTTTTCCCCCTCTTTTCTTTAGCAGCTGTGTGAGGTTTTATACCCTTCTGTGTAAGTTGGGCTTAGAAAGAAAACAACAATTTTCGTGTTATGCGCCTGTGTGCCACATCTGCTCTAGATAATGAATCCAAAACTGGAAGAGAATGGCTGCTGTTTGAATCTCTCACATTTCTAAGCATATATTTTGACACTTAATGCTCCATCCAGACTAGTACTATTTTATTTCATGGCAGCATTGTAGACTGTACATAATGTATACTGTACATGCTACAATAGTCCGACTCTGAAATGTTACCCAGGTAACAACTTCTACCACTAAATTTAGACTCAGACATATACATTCATTTTAAAAGTCTAATTATATTCAGAATAAGGCAATAATTTGATCAGTTACTAGTTGCTCTAAGTAAGGTAAAGACTACCCGTGTCCCAAGGAAGTGCACTTAAAAAGCATTTAGTGTAAATGGGTAAATCGTCATTGTAATAATTTTAATTTCTTCATTGTAACCGTTCATATTGTTTCAGAAGTCTTCTTTTATCTATTGATATTAAAACACAACCCTTGAATCCTTGAACAATCATATGAAGGCTAATGGAAAACAAGCTACAATAGAAAAATGAAAACATATTAGTACAGACAGAGCCTAATGCAAAAGTCTTAAATAGTTCTGAATAATCTTGTCCTATCCTATTTGCTTATTCCTCCTTCTTTAACTGCTGCGCCCTCCCTCTTTTTGTTGTCTGCAGAGCCTGTCACTTTGATGAGTTGTGTGCAATCATCCCAGGGGCCCCTGAGCTTTTACCAGGGCCTCAGACCTTTCTGGTACAGTTGCAGGCCTTTGATGTGGCTCCTTTTTAGCTCCATGCGGGCAGACCTCGCCTCAGACTGGCTAAGGCCAAACCCAGCTGCTCTAATGCGTTTTAACACCACATTTGAACTCATGTTGATCTTGGTGGAGCTAAGAAGGTCTTATGCTACATTAGCTGTGTAATGTCTTAACAGTGTTGTTTATAGGGAGGATATTATTGTGCTGAAATGATCAGTGGTTGATGGTCTGCGTTATCAGTTACAGGTTGTTCCATTAGAGGCTGCTTACAGGACAACACCGTTGCATTTGGTAGTTCACAAGTACGGCGTATACACTACAAACTTTTGAATACAGCCATGTTAATAAACTCTCAGAGAAAACTACGACATCCAAACCAGGTCCGAAAAGGGTTTTCTCTAATTAAATATACAACTCTGATCATATACAGATCCGTTCCAGAAAAATAGTTTTCAACAGAATTTTGAAAGGGCACTGGTCCCTCTCCTCTGCCGCCACTGCCCAAGTGGACACTCCAGGTATTGCAGAAAAAGAAATCCCGTTCGGCCAATAAATATTTTCTACATAGACTTCATTGTGAAAAGTGATTCCAGGTGTTTGGCTGACAAACTATCCAAAATAGTCAAATTCTGTGGTGTATATTGTCCATTGTATTTTTGTATCATGGACAATTGTAAGAAATACCTTTATTGTTTATGATGGCACTGATGCCACCTTTGAGCACATTGGCCAGAACCGATCAGAGAGGCATCTCAACAGTGACTTCAATAACAATAATATCACCATACAATTTAACAGACATACATTTAAAGTTAATGTTCATGACCATGATGACCAGCTTCATAAATAGTAGTAAAAGACCAAACAAACAGACTGAAAAAGCTTTAAGCAATTTCTTGTTAAGGAAAACATAATGAAATCACAACTTATTAGAACTAGCTCATTATTATTACAGACAACTACAAAGCACTAAATGGCTGGGGCTTGCCTCAGGGCCATCGGAGAATGAACGCCTCCCTTCTGCAGATGATTACAGCTCACTATATGAACTGTGTCCTAATCCTGGTGGACAGCTGAAATTAAAGCCAGGTATGGGCCCTCTGCCTTCCTAGCATTCTCTCTGATAAACCCCCTACTCTGCTACAAAGACTCATTTTGTTTGTGGGTTAGGGTTAGGGTTGTTTTGCTTTTGAGTCCTTTGACGAAAAATTTAGGTTCTCTACACTGATTTAATTTGTTATGAAAACTGCAGTGTGTTTTCAGTTATTGACAATATGGCATAATGTCAATTCATTATCATAACTTGTGTTCATAACTTCCCATGACAATGTGGGAAAAGAAGAAAACGTATAATTAACTGAATCATTTATTAGTCTGGACAGCTCTGCTCCTCTGTGGTTGCTGTGAACTTTTGCAATGGGTGCGCCGGTGCTCGGGCCCAGAGAGAGGTAGTTATTAAACATAACCTACAAGAGTTGCCAGGACATAACAGCAATTTATACTTTAACCAAACTGGTGTGTTAATTATGGGTATGGCTTTATTAAAGGAATCTTGTGGCTATCAGCTAATTAAAGGGTGTTATGGAAAAGTTAAAAAATCTGCCCCCATTTTATAATTCATGTAGGCTGCTTGTTTTGGTTTTAATCCTTTAATGGTATTGTCAAAATGATGACCCAAAAAATGACTAGACGTCTTTAAATCGGAAATTGTTTTTCAAGATCTTCGTGGATAAACCCAAAGTTCTTTTTCTAATTGCATTTTTAAAGCAGTGGACTGTGTTTGTCTGTGTCAACCACTCAGTTGCCATGGCTACAGCAATTTTACTAGTTAGGAACATCAACAATGTAACCTTAGATGGCAGATAAGCGCTAAGCTATTGCTAACTAAGCTAGTTTTTTTTAGTGTTCAGCCCAATCCTCTCTCATGGAACTCCTTAAATAGTCCTCGAGAAAGGGCGCCGCCATACAGCAATATACAGCGATAAACAGCGATATACTGCCGTCCACCAGAGGGCAGGCTCCAAAAGCAGAAATATAAGGAGAAATCCAGTGGCGACTTTACAAGTATAAAACTCATGTTTACAGCCTGGTACAAAAGATGGCTCTGGTCTCTAGAGCTAAGTTTTTACTACATGACAACTCTGGGGTTGATTAATATGTCAGTTTATGCTATCTGAAAACTATTGTTTTACTATGCAGTAAAAGCGGAAAAGCCCGGATAACTGCCATTTTATTGCCTTGTCATAATTACAATATCGGTGAATAGGGGACCAATGGGCGGAAGTTGTCCATAGTATATACTGTCATTGGTTAGAGCCTCTCAAAGCTTAAAGACAGTTATTAAGACCTCCAGCAACAATATAAGTTGTTGCTGGGAGCGCAGTGGCTCAGTGGTAGAGCAGTCATCCTTCAACTGGAAGGTAGGTCGATTCCCGCTCTCTCCACAGTTCATGCTGTCATTGTGTCTTTGGGCAAGACACTTAACCCTCCTTGCTTCCAGTGACACAGCACTGGTGTATGAATGTGTGTGAATGTGTGAGAATGTTGGGACAACGGATGGAAATTAGCCTACGGCTACAATCTGGCATGTTTACATTCATGTGGCTGTGTCTCATGTATGTTCATTAACATGCACTGTCCCAATCAAATAAAAATAAAATAAATTAATAAATTAATGTTTCTTATAATTGGTTGTGAAAATGATTAACAACTTTGAGTATGAATGCAGGTAACACTAGTTACACTATTTACACACTGTTTACACTATTAACTAGTCATACGTTTACAACCTACACCGGTTTATGCGAACTGTGCACCCAACTGTGAAGCTAGCGGAGCTTCGAGAAACTAGTGAAGGTGGTGGAGCACCTGGAGCCAGCACCTCCACAGTTGGAGATGTATTCACTCAGTCAAGAAGGCCTACTCTGCAACCCACAGCAACGAAGTCTTCTATAAAGGACCAGTTTATGCAAAAGTCAATGTCTGTAGCGAAAAAAGGCCGAATTGATATTCCATTGGCAAAATTTTTAAATGCAAATGTTAAATAGCATTCTTTTTTATAACAAATTAATGCATTTTTAAAGAAATTGTGAGACATTGTGAGTATGATTTCATTTAATAATTTAATTAGAACTGTTTTTACACATATTGCAGTCAAAATCATAGTTAAAACATTTATTATTTAAAGAGCCGTCTGTGAGCCAAAAGAGCCGGCTCTTTTAAGTGAGCTGAGTCAAATTAGCCGGCTCACGAAAAAGAGCCGGATTGCCCATTACTATTACCTAGCTTATGTTTCAGTAATAGCTTTACTGCTTTTGCTAACTGGTACCTTGGCACGTGCCCTCATGTTACTCCTGCAGCGCGGTAATGATTGGCTTTCCGCTTTTGATAGACATTGTAACCGTCCAATGGTTGCTCTCCGGACAGTTCCGCCCCCTTGCCTCTCGCCTCTGTCCCTCCGGACAGACCTCAGATCCGGGGCTGGAGTGAGTGTGTGGGGCCGTTTGTCATTCTGGCAGGACACACTCCCACGAGAAACACCCGCTCTCTGCTTCAGACTTGTTGCTTCCTTTACGGAGTTTGTTTAAGCAGCGCCTGCGGATACTTTTTTTTGCACTCGAGACGGAGAAGTTCTGGTCGGTGAGTGCTTTTGTGCCTACGAAGCGCCGCGTGTTGCAGAATCATTGGCGATAGCAAGTCACTGGGAGAAACAAAAACACGGTATGATACTATCAAAACACTACTGGGCTGCTGATTTGTGTATTTACTTTTGTTACTCGTTTGTACTGTTAACCGGTGTTTGGCAGCCGTGTACGTCGGTTCAGTCCGTAACTTGAAACCGCTGTGTTTGTGATTGTGGTCAATCGTTGTAAAAAATAAAGTTTTATGTAGTTTGAGTAGTTTACGTCTACGTTGTTATGCGTCAGACTGTATCCAGAACTTAGGGCAGAGAAATGCGCTAAAATATATATTAAAGGAGGGCCGTAGCCAGGGTATAGGAAAAAAAGCGAGGTTCAGAATATTTGTATCCTGACAATTATTACGTTTAATTCATTATAGAGCAAGGAAAAGACAACCAAAAATGACTTCTACAGATGCAACCATATTCATTTAAAGTTTTATAAACAACTGTCCTCACGCCATTAATTGCTTTAGTTGTATCATATAACTTAGTATACATAATATATAATATAATATAGTTGTGATCTCTCACAATACATTGTACATTTAAGTTTTTCCGTTTAGCTCATAGCTTGCTACAGCCACATTTAGAAGACACATCAATTGCTCTGTTTTATACAGCTTCAAAAGGAACATGTATAATTGATTTTGACAGTTTTCATCACGCACCTCCTTCAAACAAATCCAAAGTTTGACACAGATGCTACATAAACAGTTTGAAGGGAATTTCCATTTTCATAGCACAATTAATAAAAAATATACAAACTTGTATTTTCAAAAGCAGTTTAAATTATACATTACATTATTCCTAACACCTTGCAAAAACATTTGCACAGTGCTATTGTATATATGATGAAAGCAGTTAGTTTCCCATTCTTCATTAACTGTCATCCCTCTGATGGCATCAGGCACCTTTGAGCTGATGGAATGATTCACATGACAGCTTGTATTCACCTAATTTACCGTTGCGACTAAAACTTTCTAACCCAAAGCCACCACCATTAGAAATATTCCAAGCAGCCCAACAGAAACTTGCTGTGAGGGGGTCAAATATGTCCCACATCACTCCTGGCAACCAGTAACATGTCAGAGTGTGTCCAAGAGCCACGTCAAAAAACGCCTCTGCTGTTTTTTGTTTTTCCACTTCTTACTATCAGCCAAAGACGTGTGATTATTAACTGGCTCTTGACTGATTACTGGTAATTACGGCCTATTAGCTTTAATTAAAGGGATGGCGGGTGCTCCTCTGCCTTGTTCTTGCCTGTCGCCTAAGGTCTCGGCTCCTCTCTCACACTCCATAATCATACACTTCACAAAAAAGAAGGCACGAGAGGCTTTTCGTCATCCCCTACGTTATTCCACATAACTCGGGCTGGGAATCACAGCAGCGAAGGATAGTCCTGTTTGAAATGGCATCATTTATCATATACAATGTTGAATCCCCCTTTTGCCAAGTAAAAGTTGAACTGTATTCCAAAGCGCTGATTGGACAAATATTTTGGGCTGGATGCTGCATTGGGCCCCATAACAATATTCAAATTATAACTGTTGTTTGCAATATTCTAATTTGATATTGCAAGATATTGTGCAGCCTTAAGTGTAACCATATGTTGAAGAAAAGGTTAATGAAAAGACATCTGGACTTTGTTATGTCGAGATGACCTGGATGAGAACCTTCAGACATAGTAATGGTTTCCAAAAAACCTGTATACCTTGTTTTAACATGGTTTCAATTAGAACTGCATGGGGAAAAACAGTTGTCTATCTGCTGGACAAAAAAATCAAAATAGAAACCTTACACATTACAATTCAAATAGTCTTGTACTTTTACTCAAGGAAGGATTGTTAAAATTTGACATATTGTACAGCCCTATTTGAAATTCATACGGTTATAATGTACACAATGTGACCTAAAGACATAAAAGTCTTATGGGACATGGTAATATAGCACTGTAAATTTTCAGGATTTTTATACAAGGAATAATTACCAGTGCAAACACACATGAGAGTTTTTATGTTTGATTTTTTTTTTTCCTGAAATATTTGTTCTGGCAAGGTTAGCTGTTTGCACTGCCAGGGGTCATTCTTCCATTTTCCTGTCGGGGAACCATGAACAGGTTATTTGCATTAATGATAGCAACTGAACAAGTATTTTTTGTAAAAAAGTTACTTGGGGTTGCTTTAAAGTAATAATATATTGCAAATGTATTGTTATTGCAAAAATATTGATCACAATATTTGGATTGCAAAGATGGTTTAATCCTGGTAAACATTTTTATACTGATTCAGCTCCTGTTTTGAAGAGTGGAAGTTAGCCCAGAGCATTATATTCCCATTTCCTGTGGAAGAATAATCAGTAATAGTGCAGCCCTACTTTAAGGTATACGTACAGCAATTTCTTTTTTGTCATTTTCTTATAATTTTGCAGCTTACTTACTTAATTTTACTGCGTGTTCCTCTTCCTGCTGGCTACACTTCCTTCTGAATTACTCATCTCCCCTAATTTAGTTATTCATGCTCCAAATCCCATGTTGCATCTTTATCATAAAACGATGAACAGAGGGACAGAAGGGTTTAGATCCAGTTCTTCATGGCATTTTGAAGAGACACACAAGAGCCTTCTTGTGTCTGTGCAGACTGCCCTAGATATCTCACCTGCCTGTCAACGCTCGCATTTGTACACACAGAGCTCCGGCTAAATTCCTTGAGCTCCCCACAGTGCCTGTTGTGTATAATTTAGTGTAAAAACTGTACACTTGCTTTTCATACATAATCTCCATTAAACTTTACGGTTTCCATCCAGGCGTTGTAAGTCATTACAGGCTCTTGACAGCTGTGGGACCCAGACTAATGACTTCATCTGGGTTTTCCTCAGAGCATTGCGATCCTAAGCCCCCTGAGTTTACAGAGTTATTCTTCCTCTCCTCCCCTTCTCGCCGCTCCGTTTTGGCAGCCACCCCCTCACCCAATGGGGCTGTGGCGCTCATGTTTCAGTGCACACTCGTGTTGAGGTGTCACTGAGCACATTGGTCACATACTACACACATCTCTGGCTGAAGCCGGTTGAGAAAAACAGCCAGCCGGGATGTTTTGCATGGCGCTTAAATGTAAAATATTTTTTTGGGGGTCAATGAAGGCCCATTGACTTAATATACTGTACATTTAAAAAAAGCTTTAAGAGATATACTGTACCTTTTTTAATAGCTGTAGGCTTAGCTCCCAAAGTAACATAGTACAAATTGTGTTTGTACAGATAGTTAATATTTTCTTACCTTTTTTTAAATTTATTTTTTTCAATGTGAGATACTGTTTTCTAATTTTAAAAGTTCCAAAAGCTTGAGCCTGGTGAAGCATTTAAAAAAACATTTTTTATTATAATTCCTGTATTTCCCAAAAAAACATACAAACCTCTCCATGTCACATATCTAAACAAATTTTTTTCACATGGATACACGTACCTGTTGAAAATGCCAAGCCATTAGGGACACTGCTGTCTCTAACAACACTGTGAAGCTCATTGTGTTGAAAAAAGTGAAGTAGACTGCCAAGTAAGGACTTGCAGAAAACAATTAGAGAACTTGTACCTAATCTGTATAAAAATAATGTATCACAATATGGAAATTATACAAATTGTCCAACCTCTAGGAATAAAAAAATTACAGCAGACTATAGAGGTGTTTTTTGCAATACCACTGGAAGCAGTATCAGAAATCGCCTTGCACACATCAGCAGTGTACACGCTCGTACACGTTAGTGCTTCAAAGTCTATGTAAAAATGTTGAATTATGCTTCATTATGTTTTGTGTTTGCTTCACATCACTCCACACCTACTGTATTCTTTTGAGTCATCTTGCTCTTTTAGTTAAATGCCTGTCAGTAAAATCATTCCAAGATTTTGTTCCCAGTCTTCTTATAGGGCCCACGTCTCTCCTACTATTGTACATTCCTGGTTTTATTTCTTTTATATGTCTGTTCACTAAATCTCAGCCTTTCCACTGGGCTAATGTTGAAAATGAATTGGAACTTTACCTCAAAACCTACAAACGCCTCAGGTGGCTGTAACCTGGCAGTCATTTATTCTAGCACTATTCACTCACACATGCTCAACAGTTGTAGTGGAGTTATTTTTCGTGCCCATGTCAAGGTTTTTTTCTCCAGCGTGGGACTGCAGTTTGGGCTCAGCTCCAGCAACGCGGTCCACCTCGACCCTGCGTTACCTGCAAAACACAACGCGGCTGCTTTTGAAGTGTGTCAAGCATTTTCTCCCCGCTCCCCCCTGCTACGCTTAAGTAACCCACAGAATCCCATTTTCACATTGTGGTCTGCTGTGAGTGTTTTGTAACTCAAGTCGAGGCATAGGGGCTGAAATTGTAGCATAATGTGAACCTTCTGTTTTTTTTTCTTATCACTTTGTTGGAACCTGTTTTTTAGCCGCACAATGCAACCCTATATCATGCTTTGTATTCTATATAAACGCTGCCAATTCATGCTGGCTTGTAAATCATCTTGGTAAAAAAAAAAGAAGGCTATTTGATGTAATTGTTGTGATTTCAAAAAAGACAACTGTAAAGAAGTGCAGCTGGCCAACTATTTCAGAAGGCGGCGCAGTCAATAATTAGGAGTTATCCTCCCTGTCTGACTTCAAACAGCTGACTTTTACGTTGTTGTTTCTTTCCAAAATAACATTTGCTTTTCTGCAGATGTCAGGATTGGCATTGTGCTTTTATTCAAAGAGCAGAAGTCAGAACAAAGGTCTGCTCAATGTGAGACTTTAAATCATAGCTTAGCAGTCCAAGTTCAAAATTTTATTTTATTTTTTTATTTAACCTTAATTTAACCAGGATAGTCCCACTGAGATTACAAATCTCTTTTGTGTGTGTTTGGGGGGGACTGTTGTACATGTTTTTTGGTGGTAGGTGAAACCGGAGTACCTGGAGGAAACCTACACAGACACAGGGAGAACATGCAAACTCCACACAGAAAGGCCCTGCCCTGGATGGGAATCGAACCCAGGACCTTCTTGCTGTGAGGCAGGAGCGCTAACCACTGTGCCGCCACAAATAAAAATAGCTAGTAATTTTGAAGTTGCAGAAAGCCACGCTGTACATAATGTCATTAGTGTTGTTTCTACAGTTTGAATTGCTGAGTGTACAGTTATTAAAGAATGCCCCCAACTCTTAAGAAAAAAAAAACCTCATGGACTTTCCTTTGACCATCGACAAGGTCGAAGTAAATTGTGTTGGATGAGATTTATGCTGTTTATTTGAGAAAAGATGTATAATAAAAAAGTAGATTGTACCATTGGGAGTTGGTGGTCAGTTGAGCAATATGATACAATTTCCAACACAGTCTTCTTTATTTCTATCATTGCTTCTCTTTTTACATAAGTGTTTTGGAAGCTGTGGTTGTGTGAATTGTGTGGTCTTTGGGAAGCTGAGAACCCAACCACAATATCTGGGCTTACTTTTTTAGATTACCACATTGGCTCCAAAGACAGTAATATTGGACATGTCATTGATGTACTGTATACACTTAAAAAAAAAAACAACTTCAGGACCATGTCTGTGTATTGTCTCTCTATCATTATTTTTCATTGGCTTTTAGCTTTAATAGTACTGTGTGCCACATCATATTCCCCAAAAGAATACTGGGATGATTCTTCTGGTGATAAACTTTATTAGGTTTTGTTGTTGTTTATATAAAGAGACCATACAATTTAATTTTTTTTGGGCTTGGGAATTAATAAATTAATTGAAATTTGTCCCTTACAATACGACCCACAGGTCGATAGTCAGACATCATAAAACAGTCATGAACGAGGACTGTGCTCCATTTCTTCATTCCTCATCAGCGGAATCAAAAGGAAACTGGTTTTCCCTCTGAACTGGATTGGAAAATGTGTTGTACTGTAAAAGATTTTGACTACAAACCTTATGTAGTGGAGATAGAGGCTGTTTTTGTAGCAGGTTGTGCTAGCAGCAGATCAACTCTGTGAAACACAGATATTGTCCATTTTGGTTCTGTGGGTTTCAAAGCAAAGTGTTATTAGATCATTAAACGGTATTGGTGACAGTTTTGTTCAATATATATGTGTGTGTTTTTTTATTTTATTTATTTTTTCCAGTTATATACTACAGTGCTCAAAAGTTTTTATTTGTCTTCTTGACTTTCCCAGAGGAGCCCAACTGGGAGCGGACTATGGCCCTGAACGATGCCAACGGCGACCCTCCAGCCATCACCAACGGAGTGCACCAGTCTCTTAGCACCAGTGGAAATGCCTCTTCTAAAGCCAGTACACCGGTGTGCAACGGTCAAGACCTATTAACCGCAGCCTCCAGCGGCGACTCCCTCGCAGCAGACAACAATGAAGACGCCACGGCGAAGGACAGCAGCAGTGATGTCCAGCAGAGACCTCACATTGTACACAGAGCCAACGGCAGCGTGGTGAAGCAGAATGGCTCGCTGAGGAACACTTCCCAGTCCTCTGTGGTCACGGGCACCCAGAGGCTGACCAACTGCCATCACTCCTCAACACTCTCATCTCCTCCTCTCCAGCCCAGGACTCTTTGCTGCCAGCACTGTCACTACTCCTCCACTCTGTGCTGCCCCTGTGGTCAGCCGGAATGCCCGCTTATTCAGCCTACAGCCACTGGCCCAGGGCCATGTACAGTAGTCCACCCGGGGACCACTACACCATGCCCCTGCTGCGTCTCCGCCTGTACATACTCTCATCCCCACACCCCTCACTTAAACTCCACGCTATGTGCCCATCAGCATCACCAGCAGCAGGAGCAGCGGTGGCAGGAGCATCACCACAGCCACGCACACGGCCCGACCATCAGGTGAGGGCACACCCATTTTTGTTATTCATAATCAACATTTAGCACTTAAGTGGTCCAATATGTTTTAACACATAGACTTCTTCATCATGCCTAGTATTTACACTGTGTGCACAATTATTAGTCATATGATTATTATGACCATATCATCATTTTATCCATAATTTCCAACTCCAAGCTGTATAAACTTGAATCCTTATTGGATTTAATGCATATCAGGTGATGTGTATTTGTGTAACGAGGGAGGGTCTAAAGAGATCAACACCCTATATCAAGGTGTGTATAATTATTAGGCAGATTATTCTCTTGGGCCAAAAAAGAGATTTAACTGACTCTGAAAAGTCTAAAATTGTAAAGTCTTTCAAAGGGATGCAGCACTCTTATAGGGCTGCCCCCAAATAGTCGACTAAACGTTAGTTGATATGAAGAGGGCTTGGTCGAATACATTTTCATTAGGTGGTTAGTCGCAAAAAAATCACGTGAAAAAATTATGCAATCAGGGGCTTCGCAGTCAGTGTATGACATGACATCAAAGCAACGAGAGAACAACGAGATCTCGTACCTCGCGGTATACCAAAGCACACTTGTGGGAGAGGTGTCTGGCTGATGCTAATAATTATGTCAGGAAAAAAGTCCAAAGTGTGGGATCATTTTGAAAAGTCGAAGGACGACCCTAAAAAGGCTGTTTGCAAACTCTGCAGGCAAACATTTGCCTATCACTCGTCAACATCGAATATGTCTTATCATTTTAAAACATGTACCGTATTTTTCGGACCATAAGACGCACCCGACCATAAGACGCACCTGGTTTTTAGAGGAGAAAAATAGGAAAAAAAATATTCTGAACCAAATAGTGTAATAAAATATTTAATAAAGTATAACAGAATATTTGAATTATATGACTGGAGTGAAGGGCATGCGCACTGCTGTGTACTGTAACACCGCCTACTACATGCTATCCTCCAATAGCATACGGCGGTGACACAGTATAGCAGCATCGCGCCTTCCTGCACACATCGGCTTCCGCAAGGAAGGTGAGGGAGGACCCGCTGCCGCACTGCCACTACGGTAAGGCAAGGCGACACGGGTGGGGGCACTCTGCCAGTATCTCAGTGGACTACTGAGAAGCCTGGACACGGGGCGGGGGAGGGATGATGCAGTTTCAGGGACACGGAAGGTCCCGGGGGACCCGCTGCCGCTCTGCAACTCGGACCATAAGACGCAGGCACTTTTCCTCCCACTATTTGGTGAAGAAAAAGTGCATCTTATGGTCCGAAAAATACGGTAAGTAGTAACGTTAACCACCACATGGCCCCTCGTTTTAACAATAAGGATATGTTCTGCCCGTTCTGGGGATGTGGTATTTGGGTGGTGCGGGTTTGTACTTTGGCTTGCAGCGCACTCGTGTGGTTGCGCAGTGCTATTGTTGTAAATTGGTGAACTAAGTAAAAACCCAAGATGGCCGAACGTAACATCTTGACGGTTACGACTTGCTCATGTTGAAAGTTCAAGTTCCCTTAAAATATGTTGTTGCCTTGGACTATATTTGTCCGTGAGTATTGTGATGTAACAAATGTTTGTTTTTTATGAGATTTACGTTAGTTGAAATGCTTAAATGATATGTTAGCACAAAATTAGCAATCATTAGCATATGTTACGTGAGCTATGTATTAATGTCCAGCTAATATGACATTTTGTATTATTTCAGTTTTACGGTTGGTCGAAGAGGACAATGGTTGAATGCCATTCTCTAATAAATCAGCAAAAAGTAACAAAGTCTGTTTATTGAGCGCCGTTATCTCGCAGTCTAGCCTTGCAAAGACAGTAGCTTTGGCGAGGACAGCACAGGATATAAACACATTTGCGCTGTTAACTTAATGCTTTACTATTTTGTTTTAAGCGCTTAATTTTCATTGTGAACGCGCTAATATCATGCTTTAGCATTTTCTGTCATATGGAAGTGTTAAACTTCAACTTGGACTATACCTTTCCTTGTATATACGCAAGTTTTTATATTAATATCATAAATGAACGATTATTCGACTAATCGCTAAAATGCAGGAGTGTTAGTCGACTAGGAATATCTTTAGTCGGGGGCAGCCCTACACTCTTAAAATATCTAAGATATTGGGGTGTGATCACAGAACCATAAAACGTTTTATAGCAAATAATAAACAGAGTCACAAGAAACGTGTTGAGAAGAAAATACAAAAAATTAAACGCTAAAGATTTGCAAGGAATCAAACATGAAGCTACCAGGAACTCATTATCCTCTAGTGCTGCCACATTCCACAACTGCCTCCTGCCTGGAGTGTCAAGAAGTACGAGTGTTCAGTTCTCAGAGACATGGCCAAGGTAAGAGAGACTGAAATCCAACCACCTCTGAACAAGACACATAAGTTAAAACGTCAATAATGGGCCAAGAAATATCTGAAGACAGATTTTTCAAATGTTTTGTGGACCAATGAGATGAGAGTGACTCTTGACGGACCAGATGGATGGGCTCGTGGTTGGATCAGTAACAGACACAGAGCTCCACTTTGACTCAGACGTCAGCAAGGTGGAGGTGGGGTACTGGTATGGGCAGGGATTATTAAAGACAAGCTAGTTGTACCTTTTCGTGTTGAAAATGGACTTAAAATCAACTCTCAGACCTACTGCCAATTTTTAGAAGAATCAAAAAAAATAAAGAAAATAGAATTAATAATATTGATATATTGGCAAAATTTTGGCCGATAGCCGATATCAATCTAAGGACCCATATAAATTATATTGATATATTGGTCGGGCTCTAGTCCTTAAATCTCCAAAAGGTTCTTGTAGTGTAACCGTTTTTGTTGTGTTCTTAGATCAGAGTTTTTTTCCTAATTTATAGAGTACCTCACTGTCAAAAACAAATGAGCTGTGTTTCTGTTTGTGCGGTTGCTTGTGCATTTATTGACCGTCGGGTCAATTCCCAATTTAGGCAACAGAGGGTCTCTCATTGCCCTGTCGAGAACCATAAACCCCTCTGTGTCACTCTTTGGTAACATGCCACATTCATTTTTAGGACCATAGCTAAAGTAAAAGACCAAGAAGGACACATTTTTTTTATGGCTACACAGTAGGAAATGCAACACCTATTTCAGATTTCCAGAATTGTTGAATAATTGGAAACCTCTAGCTTGTGCACTACTCTAAACAGAAAGTACATAGGAGTGAGTGAAATGTATTGACGCACAGTCCATAAAATTCAGGAGTAACCTTTGTAACAGTCGGGTGCCACACAACATTTAGTGAAGCGTCTAAAATCTTCCCTCAAGCCCAATGATGTCCATTTGAGCATGTGCGATGGGTTTCTTCACATCAAGCCCTCTCTTAACCCTTTTACTGTCAGAACTGGGGGCTTGTATCATTTTGTAAGACTTATTTTGTGAGACTGCATACTAGACACTATTAATCTATTTTTCCTCTCCTGCCTTTTGGTAATGTCTGCGCACAAACAAATCCGCAGCCAAACGCAAAGCTTATCTCATCTGTCCTTATCCTCCACAGCGCTACACTTTTGGACACAGCACTGGTCGTCATTTTCTGTTGATTCGGAGTAGATCTTTTGCAAAAGCACTTAGTCAGTGATCTAAGACGGCATACAACTCCACATGTGGCGGAGCAGACTGTGAGCACTAAACATTTGTACAACCGGATTTAGTGAGACGCCTCATCCCCTTACACTGCACAGCCACACTTCAAACCATTTCATTCTTGCATAATCATTAATCTTTTATTAACCTTTCAGCATGGGGTGGAAACTGCCGGGAGTTTATTCGTTTTCATTGATTTAATCTGGAATTTTCCCGACGCCAATGAAGTCAACATCTGTTAACTTTACAGCCAGTGTGTGTGGTGTTGAAAGCTGAGGTTTGTGTCGCCACTGTGGGCTCAAACTCCAAACCAGCTCGTATTTAACCCTGGGTGGGCACTACACAACTTGCTGCAGGCATTCACTGGTAACTCCGATTCCCTCCAACCCCGACACTTTTTTTTTTTTTTACTTGAATTTTTCATTTTTTTCTTCGTCGCGTGGGAATGGAGAGCAGATGTGGTGTGGGATGTACGGTCCCCTCTTTTATTTACCAAACAGGTCGCTGTTGTTCGGCAATGACAGGTTTGAATTACAGGGCCTGGGATCGCTCCAACACTGCAGCCCCCCTCTTTTTCTTCTCCTCTTCCTGTGCGCTGATGTGTCACACACAGGAACAAGCATACCTGAATAGACAAGTATACCTATGGCCAGCTGGTATGTCATTTGGGTTTTATAGATTCTGATTCCAAAAATGCAAAAATTTATCTAAGTAAATATTTATTTGTAAAAAGCATATAAAATCGAGAAAGTGCCTCTTCTTCCCCCCGCTCTGTATCCTTGGTATTCTGGCCAGTGGAGGACAAATGTCTGGGGAGGGGTTGGAACACACCTTCAGCAGCAGGTGATAACGTGGACCCTTCCCTAGTGCCTCATTGTTTGAGGAGTGACCAAATAGCATAGCAAACTTGCCAAAATGGAAATTAGAATTCAAAATGTCAGAGTTCCTAATGGGTTATAGAAAATTGTTTCAAAAGAGGTATTTCTGAAACATCTTGAAGCATTTGTCTTAAATCAGTTGCTGGGTCAAGTTTGTAGGGAGCCATGTTGAGGCGTTCTGGATTTTGCTTTCATTACACACTACCAACATTTTTGAAATATTACAGAGTTTGCAGTGTTTTTTAGCCTATTTCAATGTGATGGCATTAATTTGTGAAAACCTGCTAAAAGCTTTGCATAAAACATAAATTTATTTCAAAATAAGAATGCCATAGACTACTTAACACTGCTTATTTGCTTTTTGTCAAACTGTATTTTCACATTTTATGGCGGTCACAATCGTCAACTATATCTTTTTATAATAGTAATAATAGTTTTTATAATGTCATTTACCCATTTTTGTTAACACACCTTGATAACGTAATACATAGACGAGCTACTACGGCATGTATGTAGCATAGCTAAAAAAACAGATTAAGAAATCGAAAAAGCAGAGATTAGAATAAAATCGTCACATTTTGTGGACTAGCCAAAAAATGGTGAGTTTAAAAGAAAACTATTGTCACTATGGGGCTTCTGGAGTTGAGTTGGTGGTGTAACATTATACACAGACCTATACTTGGCTAATACCGGAGATAATTTAAGGGTTCCGAGTCAGACGAGATGGTTTCAGATATCAGCTTGATCAGATACCTCGGGCCTGTGATCTGCCAGATTTTTCCAGGGATTACACCCTTGATCACAGCCCACTTTCTCACACACACATGAGACTGGGTTAGCTCTTTGGAGAGACCTCTTTATGAGCCTTTTACAGCAGGGAATTTCGAGATCCCTGTTCCCAGCTTCACAAAACATTAATCCATTTAACAAGATTAGGCCTGCTCTATTTCCTAATATTTCTATTTTAAGAAAAGTCAGTGTGTATAAAATGTTCTGAAATGACTAAGCACATTCAGCCATTGTGTGATTGGCCTGTGCAGAGCTGGTAAAAGCATTAAGAACACGTCTCCCATGTAAGATTATCTTGCTGCCTTTTTATGTGGATAATTTAAGATTGTGCGGAAACTGCGCGTCCTTGTGATGTCAGCTGTTTGGCCGTGCGCTGTGGATGTCTGCCAGCAGCTTTTAAGGGCTTCAGGTGAAATCCTTTGAGCCATGGTATTGAGGTATTGAGGGTGAACAGGGTTAAACCATTTCCCTAGAGCTGATGGGGCTTTGGGTTTGTTTGGGGTTTGGTTTTAGATTTAGCATGTTCCAAATTATATGGTGATGGTCCTGGCTTAAAAATAACAGTACAATATATTCTGAACGGTTATTGCAACATTATTATGTGCAATATGTATCACAAAAACTGTAGTTGCAAGTAGGGCGGATGCATACGTGTGTATGTATATATCTATATAAAAATAAACTTATTAGATATGTTATATTATATGTTTCTTGCACTACAAATAATGTGTGTGTATATATATGTGTGTGTGTGTGTGTGTGTGTGTGTGTGTGTGTGTGTGTGTGTGTGTGTGTGTGTGTGTGTGTGTGTGTGTGTGTGTGTGTGTGTGTGTGTGTGTGTGTGTGTGTGTGTGTGTGTGTGTGTGTGTGTGTGTGTGTGTGTGTGTGTGATATATATATATATATATATATATATATATATATATATATTTATATTTATATATTTATATTTATATATATATATATATATATTTATATATATATATATATATATATATTTATATATATATATATATATATAAGGGATGGCGTTTTCATAAATATCACATTCGAATATTTGAGCTCACAAAAAGCGAATATTCGAATATTCGCTTTATTTAAATTAAGTTTAATGAGACAGACGTTATTTTTCAGTAACATTTATTGTTTCCGTCATTTTTGAACAAGCTTATACACAATAAGCTTAAACATTACGCTACATCCTGTTTTGTAGCTGAAAACCTTTAACAATGTGTGCAAACAAACAAAAAAGTACAGAGCAAAAGCAAAAAAAAAAAAAAGTGAACAAAAACGCAAACGCACTTGTAGAGGTGCTGTTGTGGTAACTCAGTTTAAACACAGATTTTGCACACTAAGTGATGATCATTTTGATCAAAGTATTTCCAAACTTCGCTACGCTTAGATGCAGAGGACGCCATTTTGTCATCAAACACAATCAACTGGTTTCCACTGCACGCTCCACAGCGCCACCCAATGCATATAGGCCTAAGGGTTATTGTTAGTTGTAGTTTGCGTGCTCAGGTTTTATTGTGGATTTTTTTTTTTTTTTTTTTACGGCAAGCAAAAATATAGCGAAATTCGAATAGCATTTTAATTTATCGAATAATTACAGCAGACCGAATATT
Source organism: Perccottus glenii (assembly GCA_024416835.2). Taxonomy (NCBI): domain Eukaryota; kingdom Metazoa; phylum Chordata; class Actinopteri; order Gobiiformes; family Odontobutidae; genus Perccottus; species Perccottus glenii. The sequence goes on from CM044564.2 coordinate 20,802,140, forward strand.
CGAATGTTCGACTATCCGTGCACACCCCTAATATATATATATGTGTAATATATATATATATATATATATATATATATATATATATATATATATATATGTGTGTATATATATATATATATATATATATATATGTGTGTATATATATATATATATATATATATATATATATATATATATATATATATATATGTATTCTCATATATATATATATATATATATATATATATGTGTGTATATATATATATATATATATATATATATATATATATATATATATATATATATATATATATATATATATATATATATATATATATATATATATATATATATATATATATACTATATACTGTGTTTGATATATATCCTTCATATATATATAACTGCCTTAATTCTACGTGGCATTGATTCAAAAAGGTGCTGAAAGCATTCTTTAGAAATGTTGGCCCATATTGATAGGATAGCATCTTGCAGTTGATGGAGATTCCACCACCAGCACCAGCCTGCACAGTGGTAACAAGGCATGATGGATCCATGTTCTCATTCTGTTTACACCAAAATCTGACTCTACCATCTGAATGTCTCAACAGAAATCGAGACTCATCAGACCAGGCAACATTTTTCCAGTCTTCAACTGTCCAATTTTGGTGAGCTTGTGCAATTTGTAGCCTCTTTTTCCTATTTGTAGTGGAGATGAGTGGTACCCGGTGGGGTCTTCTGCTGTTGTAGCCCATCCGTAATGTTGGACTTTCCAGTAGAGAATAATCACTAATTTGTGCAAAGCCATTAAATATTCGGCCCACAGTGTTAATCTGATTTAAAATAGAGACCACTTAGACTAGAGGTATGGTTTCAAAAATCTAAACGGAGCTATAAGTGCACACTTGAGACAAATGCGGTCCTAAAACCTGGTTCAGTAAGGCATTAGCACACAATACGTGTTGCTGGAGGCCATGCTCTTGACTAGGTAACTTGCTGGTACCTGCAAAGAGCTCACTGACATTCAGCCATTCAGGGTCAGCTGGAGTATTTAACCTTCCCTTCACAGCGTTCTCTCCTGGAGCTAAATGTCTCTGCCCTCTTCACTGCTGCCTCTTCAAAGACCTCTTGTTGTTTATGGCAACCAATGCAGATTCATGCCTTGTCAGATAGCAGGAATTCCTATGTCTCACTCCCTTCGACAGTTTCTCAGCAGAGGTCAGCTTTTATTATCTGGAATGGGGCTAATTTCTGTAGTATTTGTAGAAAGCAGGTGGGTCGGTTGCTATGACACATGCCAAAAACTGTATGAAAACATGACAACCTCAAAGTGCACAGCAGTTCATCACAAATGATTTAGCAACTTTTTATCAGTTTGTGCATTTTTTTTTACCGTGTGTGTCTGTATACCTTCACGAGTAGTGTGGCCTTTGGAGTTAAGTATTAAAAACCCAGGTCTTTCCATGTCCTTCTCCCGTCTCTGTTTTCATCTGCTCTATACCTTTTGCACTCTTGTGAGACAACTGCAAGCCTCGACCAGCAGGACTTTGTCTTAAAGTGATCAAGTGTTTTTTATTTCAGAGTGTCAGCTTGACAAGGCTTTGCGCATTATCAAGAATAACAACTGTTTGCATGGCTTCATGGCTGGGCGTGTTGCCGAAATCTTCTTTTCCCAAATAAGACCTGCTATGCTTTTAGAAAAGCCCTGCTTCTCTTCAACAAATACCTACATGAACACATTTTTAATAGAGTTGGGAATCACAAGCTCCTTTTTAAGTTCCCTTGTGTGATAGTTTCAATAATTTGATCCACCGGTTTCCCCTGTCAGCTCTGGCTCGCCTTTTTGCCTAAATTGGAGCCGCTAACCCTTCAACTATTCACTTTATCGACAGTCGAAATGTTTGGAGTTTATATAATTGTGCATTCATTTACTCGATTGTTGTGTTAGACTCGTAGCTTAGCCTCCATCTGTCAATAAGCCATAAACTACAATTTCTATATAAAATATCACTATCATTATCACAATAAATATTATCCTATCTGTCATAATACACATCTTACAATGTATCACAATAGTGAAACGATACAATGCTTATATTTATCAGTATAATTTTCAACCCACAAATGTCTCTTTTCTGATTTATTTGACCTCGGTACACTTACTCCCCTTTTTTACTCTGAGGGGCAGTAAAGGTAGCTGTGTTAAATAGTGTTCTCACCTCCTTCATAGTTCACCACAAGATCTACTGAAGCAGGTCAACAGTGACATTTCCTCCATTGGGGAGCCCTTCATCTGCAGCCTTGACACTTGACACAAATGACGTGTTGGCTAATATTTGGTAGTTAGTTTTTCACAGTGGAACAGAATTTTATTAGAATTGTTTCATTTTAGACTCAGATAAGGCATTGTACTGAAGCTCCATAAAGATGGGATTATACTGCAAAAGTAGAATTTAATGGAAAGTCTACAATATAAGAAAATATCATCAGAAAAGAGTCCAAACTTTTACACATTAATTTAATAGCACATAATTAAAATGTTGACCTAAAAGCTTCAGTCAAGGCAAGATGCATAAATAGCACTATTATTCAAGGATCAAAGCAAAAATAAGAGACATCCAATGACACAAAACCGGTCCGAGCTATTGACTGGACTAGATCTTTTTAATGGTGACAGTAAATATTATTAAATTGTCACTGTATGTAACAACTCTATATTTTAATGTGCTTGCTCACCTGGTAGAGCACACACCACATACTCGAGCGACCCTGGTTCAATCCCAAGTTAGGGTTGTCATTTCCCTCTTTGTCACCTTGTTTATTGTATGTCTACCCTGTCACTATCAAATAAAGGTTAAAAGGCCCAAAATAAATAGAAAAAAAAAGAAAGCAATTTAGTCCTTGTGTTTTAAACACTAATTTGTTAGAGGTCACTGTCTGGATCCAGATGATGTTCTATTTAAGAAATAATAACTATTACATACTTCAATGCACTGCTTTAGCCCTCCTTAACAGTCTTAAAATCTGTTTCTTAATGTTCCATTGGGAGACAGTATCTGATCAGATTTGTTTATTCAAAAAGCTGTAGCCAGTCAAATACAAAGGAAGAAATGCCATTACAGTACCAATTAACACTGATCAGAATGACTGACACAATATAGAATGCAAATGTAAAAAAGATGCTTATTAAAACTGTGTTTTACTCAAAATTCTGAATTTTGTAATAGACCTTCGCTTGAGGGAAAATGTAACAATCCAGATCCCTTTAAATTTGAATCAGTACCATTGCTATTGACTGTTTTTTCGCAAATATACCTCAATATTGTTCATATAGAAAGGTGTGCCTCAAGACTATGTCCTGGCTGCTTGTTTATATTATGTATTATAAATGTTGCAAAAAGAAAGTTCTACTTCTGCAGTTTTGGTTAACATGGTTGGCTGCTAAATATCATGTTACAAAGCGGAGATTTGACAGTCCTACAAACAAATGTCATATAGAAAATATAATCCACCACCAGACAAAGAAGGACGCTGTCCTCAAACGTCCTGCAGCCAGACAAAGACAATGCAACAAAAGCTAAGTGCAACAGAGATTGATGGTGTGCTGTGATGAAGTAATAATGGAGTTAAGTAAATGAAATCGCCAGAAAAAGAAAAAAAAACGTAGGTCTTTTTGTTCCTTACCCTGTCTACCGGTAATTAAGATGAAAGTGACACTCACAAAATGGCATGTTCCATATCATATTTCAGTATAAGATCCATGATAGGAGTCTGTATATTCTAGATTTTGGTTAAGTGAGCTGACTTTTAACTATAGTTTTTATTATTTTTTAATACTTTCTTTGCTGGTAATATATTTGCTAGTAATATGGACCGTTTATAGACTGTTTCTACATGTTTTACTTGTTATATCCTGCAGTACAGTGCACTTTGTTGCTTGGACCTGCTGCGTGTATAAAACAGCATAATCAGAAGGTACATGAGATGTTCTATTTGCCTGAACCTGCATCCCTCTCTACAGATGCATGGATTACACTACTGTTTAGTTAAATAATATCTGACTCACTCTTCCTGTAATAGACAATGTCCCTTATTATTTAAGGGGATTTTTGTTTTGACTGAGCTTAACATTCTTCTGAGAGGGTATAGAAATGGCTTTGATTTATATCGCTGGGCATGTCTTTGCAAACTAGTTTGTATTTTAATGGTCATGTCTAAGAATAATTTGCACTTTTGTCATGGTTTTGGTGCTCTTTTTCCACATGATCACTTAGGCCCGCTTTCTAACCATTTTGGCTCTGGACACATGTAGCTAGCTTGACATGATCATTTCACACCTTTTATTAATAACTTTTCTGAGTCTGCATTTGATCTGTTCTCAATTTCTCACTTCACATGCAAAAGTACACACGTTTCTGACTGGTTTAAACACCGTTTCTTACCATTTAGTTCCACTAAACCATACTAAGATGGAGTGTTATTTTTCTCTGTACTCCTAAGACCTGTCCTGTGACGCACCATTATAAATCTAAAGTCTAAAAGTCTATTTTATAACTTTTTAAAATAATTTATTCTCTCTGAGACTCTTTCCATAAATTTTTATCTACAATTAATGATCACATATTTTGTGTAGACACCACTGTCTTAACAGCCTAATGACAAACCCAGTTACAGTTGGGACACTGTAAAATGTAAAAACAGAATCCAATGATTTGAAACTTTGCCCAAAATTCAAGCCCGGTGAAAAATAAATTTTAATAGAGTCTCCAGGGAAAAAATAAATTGAAAAAATGACTCGGTGGCGACAGTAAAATCTCCCGTAACTCTCACAAACATTGTTGGATAGGGTTGGACTCAATGAAGTGTTTGTGCACATTCATGTCTTGAACACATACATAATTTTGCACGCCCAATTTTTCAGTTTTTTATTTGTTAAAAAAGTTTGACATATCCAATAAATTTCGTTCCACTTCATGATTGTGTCCCACTTGTTTTTGATTCTTCACAAAAAATTACAGTTTCATATCTTTATGTTTGAAGCCTGAAATGTGTCAAAAGGTCGCAAAGTTCAAGGGGGCCGAATACTTTCGCAAGGCACTGTAGATATTGCAAATAATAAGGCTACTTAAAAAAAATTACCCTCCAGCACTCTACAATTTTTGAATGGGGCCAAAACATTTACTTTGTCATAGCCAAATTAAATTTGGTACACCCATCTACTATCTGATCATGAGCAAACATGTCTATGAAACCATTGCCTATCATTCACATGCAGGCAGCTATTTTTTAAGTAAACACTTAAAAGCCTTTATAATTCAACTATCTCCTCCTACATTTTTTATTTGGGGGACTTTAAACTCTGTCAATATAATCTGGAAATCTGTCTTAACACAAGTTATCTATTAGTATTTAACTACGTTTTTAAGTTTGGCTGTGACAAGCCCACCATTGTGATGACAGTATGGTTTCTTGGGTTGGCTGTAAAGTTTGTGCTTTAAAGAACAAAATGCAGTCCTCCAAGGACAGGTGCCCCCACGGTTGCATGGGGAGGTGAGGGCCTTAATTGCCGCTTGTGGCTTTCATTTGAAATTCCTTTTTTACAGCATGAACTTGGGCTCAGAGAAGACGGCTGCATTTCTTGATTGTATTCGCATACAGTCTTCTTTGCTTGACACAGCTTTAACTCTCATTTGTGGATGGCACAAAAAACCTGACTTTTATTGTTGATGTTGATGTTCGCAGCAGTAAAACACTGATTTGTTTACATTTGTGAAAAACAAAACTTAAGCAGTGTGGCTCATTTGCATAAATCCACAATGGAATTCACTAGTCATTAATGCCAGGACCAGACCACAATTTGACTTTGGGTGGAATACAGCGGTTGGAAATGTTATGGTCGGTGAGTCTTTTCTGTATTGAATAGACTAAACACGCTCTGTGCTGTTGTGTAGGGTTCACTGTGTGTTGTAAAACATTTAATGATGATCTTTAGTGTTGTATAGAGCTCTTTATTCAAAACAGACAAACATTATTGGTGTGGAGTTGCTCACATTATTTCTCTAAATTGTCCTGTTTACTCGTTAAATGCAGTGCTCGGTGGAGGAGAAGGTGCACTTGTTGTAATCCCTTTTTGGGATGTGTAGTTTTTATTAAGCTCCTGTGCATCAACAGAACTTCGATCCGTTTCCGCTGAGAGGTTAGTGGAGTCGGATTGTGGGAACATCCCTGAAGCTCCTTTCCCAAATCAGTAAGAAATCTCCTATCGTTTTACTGTTGACTCCATGGCGTAGCTCAAAAAGGTTAAGTAATAGGGGTTAGGAACAGGAGCTATTTTATAACCAGTTTTGGATTCAGCCCCAGTCCACCTTTTAAAGTGTCTTCTCTCAGGACACAATCAGAATTATACATTAAGACTGCTACATTAGAAATGATCACAGTCTAGATTTGAATGTGCATCTTTCCTGAACGAATGAATATCCATGTATCCACTATTGTCACTAGGGCAAAAAAATCTTATATTTAGGCCCGAGCCGGTGATGACCGGGAGGGCCTATTGTTTTTGCTCGGATTTTTTTTTTTTTTTTTTTTTTTTTTTATTTTTCTTCCGACCCAATGATCCTAAATTTGACCCAGTGAACATGCACTAAAGTCATTATATTGGTCCCAGACTTCAAGCTCGTGAAAAATTTATGTATTTGAACAGGCTCTAAAAAAATACGAAAAATGACTCAGTGGCGACCCTACAAAATCAAAATACATTGGGCCTATGGAAAGTGAAAGTAACTTTTTCCAACGTAGAAAAATGAAACTTGGTATATCCATAGGACACCTCAGGCAAACAGAAAAGTCAATGACAGTCACACCCTAAACTTAACAGGAAGTCCGCCATGTGGGGTGAAACCAGGCGCCACTAAAATCGCACCCCTTGCGCAGAAAGATGCAAATCATTGTGTTTTAATCTAAATGGCCCCAAATTTGGTGAGTATCATCTAGACACGTGTGCCAACCAAAGTTGTGACTTTGTTGTTGATATCTTATCGGGTATGGGTGTGGCAAGCCTGTAACGAGGTGGCCATTTTGTGAAAATAAAAGCCTCTTAACTCTCAAAGCGCCTTCTCGGATCGAGTTGGACCCAAAAAGCGTTTGTGCACATTCATGACCTGAACAAAAATATGTAAATAAAAGGGTTATCTTTAGAAATGGCCCTCCAGCGCCCCTACAAACTTATAATGGACCCAAGAATTTAGTTTGTCATAGAGACATAAAATTTGGTACACACATCTCTTATGTCATGACGAGCATAAAAGCCAATGACAACCACCCCTATCTATAAATGTGTTGCCATAGCAACGTCCCAAAAATGTGAAAAAGTCAATGGGAAGTGAAATTTTTAGTTTGTTGTAGGCAAATAAAACTTGGTACACACATCCACCATGGGCTTATGAACAAAAAAGCCAATGGGGACCTATCACACACGGGAAGGCGGCCATTTTGAATTGAAAATGTGAACCGACTTAAAATACACCTCTTTTTTAAAAGTACACAGAAAAAGCTGCTTCATTCCACAGACACCAAACTTGGGCAAAATGAGCTAAACACATGTATGTAAAATAGACAAGTGTTTTTCTTGACGTTTTTTTTAAATTATAATTTGGTATATTTTTTTAGTATAATTTTTCTGTAAAATGATCCTCAATTTGACCCAGTAAACGTGCAACTAAAAGTCATTTGTATTGGTCCCAGACTTCAAGCCCGGCGAAAAATGTATGTATTTGAAGTCGCTAAAAAAATATGAAAAATGACTCAGTGGCGACCCTACAAAAGTCAAAATACATTGGTTCTATGGAAAATGAAAGTAAATTTTTCCAATGTAGAAATACAAAACTTGGTACATCCATAGGACTCCTCAGGGCAAACAGAAAAGTTTATTACAGCCATACCGTAAACTCAACAGAAAATCTACTATGTTGGGTGAAATGCGTGACCACCTAAATCACACCCCTTGTGTCTAAAGCTTTTCATCTAAACAGCTCAAATTTGGTGAGTATCATCTAGACACGTGTGCCAAAAAGTTATCAATTTGTTTTTTGATACATTTGTAGCTGTGGTCGTAATGAGTCTGTGAAGAGGCAGCCATTTCTTTGGGAAATAAATGCCATTTCCCAATTTCCAGGATCCTTCCTTTGGAGGAGGCCCCTCCAGAACCAAGACTAGAGTCTTAGAAAACTCCTCAGAATCCTTTTATCGTAAAGTTTACGCTTTAAAGAATGCACTCCTCCGAGTGCATGTGTCTCAAGGAGGCGAGGGCCTTTATCGCCCTTTAATTTTATTTGTTTTTACTAAAAATTGGATTTTTGACTTTAAAATTTTTTTTTTCCCCCACTTAAAACTTAATTTTAGACTACATGATTAAGTGTCCAAAATGTTTCACTTTACTGTTTAAATTTTATTTTTGACGGTAAAGGGCAAACATACAAACCAAAAGTGTCTAAAAACAGGCTCTATTATTGTAAACCTAGTAGACGGCTTTTCCCATGCTTCACGTTCAATCACAAATAAAAGTGCCAGAATGGTGGAGATGAAAGTGGTACATTTTTATTGAAAAAGGTGGGACCTGTTCTTGGTCAACTTTACGAACGTACAGTTCACCACATGTGATTTAGATCACAAGACTAGACCAGGACTGAACCAGGACTAAACCAGGTCAATACTAGACCAGGACTGAACCAGGACTAAAGCAGGACTGGAGCAGGGCTAAAGCAGGACTGGAGCAGAAGTAAATTAGGACCAGACCAGGACATATTGTGTTTGTTTGTAATCAGTGTGTGTGTATAACAAGGCAGTAAGTTTATGGGCTTATGTTGAAGGGTAAAAACTCAAGAAATTACTAGTATTGAGAATCCATGTAGCGCTTTTTTGTTGCTTCCTTTGTTTTGTATTCCTCCGCGGGGCTAGTAACTATCATAATAAGCCATATATCAGTTCTTCCCTGCTCATTGACGCTGCCATGTTGTTAGTTTACCTACACCGCACGGAGGAGGGCAAAGCTAATTTTCCCAGTTGCTCCACACACTTCAGAAAGACGAGCTGAAGAGCAGTCATAATAAAGACGTTACTCTGACATTTTGGAACTAGTGCCAACAGCGTCAAAATCCAGCACTATTCCTGCGTTCTGTGCACAGTCATATTTCACCCCCAAGAATTTACACGAGTGGGAAGTGCTGCCACAAAAGGACATGCACAGCACTGTGTGTTGTCATTGAAAAACCCTTGCATACATGCTGACATAAACACGCACTGACAACTGTTCCACTGCAGAATGTTACTAACCTACCAAACCCAAGTACAGTAAGTATGCATTTTCTTTTGTAATTGTTACTGGAACTTAGCCTGGTTCTACCAGACTCTCGTACATTTCATTTGTACAGAGAGTCTGGCCTCGCTCCATTGACAAGCGTTTACTTCCTTGTATGCGGAAACTGTTGAAGTTTAAAACTATTGGATCTGCCCAGAGTCACTCAGGATCTGCCATAGCCAATCGCTGCCATTACTCCAACGCAAACTGACGCACTACATCAACGTCATCGTTCTCAGCCACTCCCTCTGTTCGCTGATTGGTCCTGCAAAAAATTGATTTCTGGAAACCTAAGAATATACAGCAATCCCAGACGTAGTACTAAAGCGAAATGAAATTGAGCGGAAGTACGTAGGAGGGCGGAGCCAGGCTAACTGGAACTTACCTAAAGTCCAATATTTTGTAAAAGGGGGACAGTCCACTTATTCCCAACAGTAGATAATTGTTAGCACATTCCCAGTTTGACGAATTGGGCAGGTGCAGTATGACATAGACTAAAACATGTATTTCTGTATAAATGACTAGTAAATTTTGATTTTAAAAACATTTAAAAGATTAATATACTTCAAAGTCCACTCTGCTGTGGCTAATGCTGCCGGTGCTCCAGCTGCACCAGAAAACTTAAAATAATGAACTATTTCACTGTAACTTTAAGATCTAAATGCTTTATTTAAGCAGTATCATTCATCAGTTTTTAAACTAAAGCCTCTGTTTTGGTTTCCTCTGTGTAATAATGAGCGCAGTGTCCCAGACCAACCCAAATTTGACCTTTTGTGTTGAAACGGCGCAGGCATGTTTCCGTGTTTATTGCAAGCCTGTTAGAAACATGATGCCCTGTGAATGACACTCAAGCTTAAAGTACCACATAAACACTGCACTTAGCTATATAGGGAATTATATTTTTGAGACAAACCACAGAAAAAATGTATGGCTCAGAATTAAAGAAATATTATCTCTTGTTCAGACAGTATTCATTGCAGCTTTTAAACATTACAGTTGTGCTCATACGTACCCTGGCAGAATTATTATAAATTTTTTTTTTGGAGAATATGAATGATAACACAAAAAACTTTTTTTCACTTATAGTTAGTGGTTGTGTGAAGCCAATTGTCAAACAATTGTGTTTAATCTGTTTAAATCATAATGACAACAGAAACTACCCAAATGTTTCTGATAAAAAGTTTACATACCTTGGTGATTTTTGTCTGATAACATGCACACACGTTGACACAAACAGGGTTTAATGAAAACTAAAGGTAACCATCCTCAATCGTGATTTGTTTGTTTGTAATCAGTGTGTGTGTATAAAAGGTCAGTAAGTTTATGGGCTTCTGACAGACCCTTGCATCTTTCATCCAGTGCTGCACTGACGTTTCTGTATTCTGAGTCTTGGTGAGAAAGGGTAATTGAACTGTATAAAACAGGAAAGGGATATAAAAAGATATCCAAGTAATTGAGAATGCCAATCAGCAGTGTTCAAACTGAGGGATTCTGTTGAAACCAAACCACGGTCAGGTTTGACCAAAAAATATTTCAGCCACAACTGCTGGGAAAGATGCAGAGAAAAACAAATAACTTCAGCTGAAATACAAGACTCTCTGAAAAAAGTGGTGGGGCTGTTTCAAGATGCACAATAAAGAGGCACTTTAAAAAAAAATGGGCTACAAGGTGAAGTCGCCAGAAGAAAGCCATTTTTAAGCAAATGCCACAAAGCATCCTGCTCACAATACGTCAAACAGCCCAGAGACAAGCCTCAAAACTTCTGGAACCAAGTCTTTTTGAGTGATAAGACCAAAATTTAACATTTTGGCCACAACTATAAATGCTACATTTCAAGAGCAGTCAACAAGGCCTATAATGAAAGGTACACCATTCCTACTGTAAAACTGTGAAATGTTTTGGGGATGTGTGAGCAACAAAGGCACAGGAAAAGATCAATTCAGCATGTTATCAGAAAATACTGGCAATAAATTTGCACTTATCAGCCTGGAAGCTGCAATCCAAAGCACAAGCCCAAGTTGACTCTCATTGGCTACAGTAGCATAAATCTCAGTCTCCTGACCTCAATATCATTGAGCCACACTGAAGAGATCTCAAATGTCCAGTTCATGCAAGACAGCCCAAGAATTAACAGGAACTGGAGGCTTTTTGCTAAGAAGAATGGGCAGCTTTACCAACTGAGAAAATAAAGGGCGTCATCCACAACTACCACAAAAGACTTCAAGCTGTCATTGATGTAAAAGGTGGGAATACACGGTATTTAAAACTGGGGTATGTAAACTTTTGATCAGGGTCATTTGGGTAGTTTCTGTTGTCATGACAAAAAAAAAGAATTAATTAAAAAGAATAAACACAATTGTTTAAAAATAAATAGCTTCCCCCAACCATGAGATAATTTTTTATCATATATATTCTCTGAAAAACAATCACAAATTCTGCCTTATGAGCACAACTGTATATAGAAAGGATAGAACTATATTGAGTGTGTTGTCAGGCTGCTTCAAATTAAATGAAGTCTCTGTTGTTGCATATTACATACAGTGTTTAAATCTGTGGCGCTGTAATGTCAGCAGTTAGTGATTTTACTTTCAGTGCACAACTGTGATGTGCGTCGGTTCTGAGACAACTCTGAATCACCCTTGACAAAAGTCAACTGTACTCTCATAGACCACAAATATTCTTGGACGCTCTGTTAGTTTGACAGTAAAGTCAGTCTTGTACTTGTTAATTTCCTTGCTCCAGCCATGTTAGTCTTGTGTGAATATGCTCATTATTTAGACTTCCTCGTGAGGCCTATTGCACTGTTTTTCCACCCTGTTAATTTCATGATGTCATTTGGAGCGGAGCGCCGGTAGCCCTGGCCCATTTCATGGCTAGGTCGAGCTTCTAATTGTGTGCAGCGTTCCAGCAAAGCACTAATCAAGCCAAGGCGGCCCGAGCTGCCTGACGGGTGACACTAATTGCTCCTGCTCCGACTTTAAGGGCTTTTTCATGAAATAGTTACCCGCCCATCTGTTGACATTTAACCCTAAACTCTCTCGTCAACTCTTTTCCCTTTTTTTTTTTTTTAACAAACTACACAACACTTTTAAAATATTTTTAGCTAGTATTTTTGTTGTGATTATATTTTATTCTTTGGTTTGTAGTGGTTACAGCGTACGCCAAGAATTATACTGTTTGTTGTCTTGCATATTAAAAGGATTGGTTAAAAATCCAAGGTGTTAGGATTTCAAATTGTGACCTAGATAAATCTTTTCACTCTTTCACGAGACCTTTACCTTTGCTAATTTGACAAAAAAATTATATATAAATATACATACACACACACACACATATACACACACACACAAGTTTTTATTTTCTTAATGTTTTCAAATGGCCCTCTAAATTGAAGTTTTCCTTTTAAATAACTTCACACTTCAACTTACGATCAACACCTGGTACTAGATGTAGTTTGAGACAGGCCAATATTTTGTGGATCAAAACTCTTGCATCAAACAAGCGTATTTAATAGTGGCATCATAACATAAGCAAATCCACACCATAGTAAATATAAATTTTCAAAAGTTGGCTAACTACTTTCATTTACAAATGACAGAATGTGTTTTGACAGACTATATAATACTAACTAGCGCAGTCCAGCTTCATTTACACCAGCATCTATTAACAGTAGTTGCTAATTGTCTGAATGCTTCCACTATTGAAAGTTTTATAGTCCATTATGGCAATTTGGCAATTTTATTTATATAGCACAATTCATACACTGGGTAACTCAAAGTGCTTTACAGGAATAAAAGACAATTTACAAGATTTAGATTAAGAAACATAAGAAAAATAAAAACATTTAAAAAAAGAAGAGTGCAGATAAAAGAAAAAAACACTTTAGGTTGTAGTGTAGGCTAGGGATGGGCGATATGGACTTAAAATTATATCACAATATTTTCGGGTATTTATCACGATAACGATATAAATGACGATATAAATATAGTACCACTCACTGTTTTTGGCTATAAGTGATAGCTGCATGCAGTCTTGAGAGCCTCACAAACATTGATCTAAAAGTCAAATGTAACATCAAATAAACTACTGAAATATATCAATTACATAAAAGAAATCAATTACAAGTTTGAAATGTAAACAGATTCTGTATTTATTCACTCTAATTGTGCAAACAGCAAAAGTAACAATCCCAACAATGCTTATTTGTTACAAAATTACACAAGAGTGCAAATTAAACCCTTTAAAGTAACAAACGGTTACTTTAAAATCACACACTCTTGTCTCATGGAACAAAAGCTAAATGTAGTGCAAAACATTGTAACAAAGTAACAATCCCTCCCTTCAGTTAGGTTACATAGTGTAAATAGTGCAAAATTCTGCAAAACAACAAAATTAAATAATTAAATTAAAGTGTAAACACTGATAATCTTAAATTGTAAAAAAAAAAAACAAGCACACACACTATTTAAGCATGTGATTCAGGAAGTAGCTGAATTAAAAAAGAACACTGCTCAGAGCTCACACCTTAAGATTTCTTGTCAAGAAGACCAACATATTCACTGTAGCTGGTTTCAGAACCACTAGCACTGAATACCCTCTCTGAGGGTGTACTTGTGGCAGGGATGCACAAGTATTTTTTTGCTAAACAACTGATGTTAGGGAAATTCACCTCGTGTACCTTCCACCATGTGAGGTTGCTCTCACTATCTGCCAGTGAGCCATGCAAGTAGCTGTTTAGTTTAGCCTCGATTTTCTCTGTGTCAGAAAGACTGGTGGTCATCTCAGAAGCTGGTTTCTTGAAAAAGCTTCCAAGACTCTTCCTTTGCTTCTTTGATGCACTCTGGGCTTCTTTTGTAGATTCACCAGATGTTCCAGGGGTAGCAGAGCCGGCATCACTTGGCTTGACAGAAAGGGACTCCACCTCTCTGACCAATCTAGCTCTGATGACCAGGATCTCTTCTTGACTCAAATACTGCGTGCGGAAGCGTGGATCAAGAAACGTTGTCATGTTGATTAGTTTCTGAACCTCTGGGTCACTGTATTTGGTGTTCATATAGTCCAGTATTGAACTTTTAATAGTCATGGTGAGATCAGTGTCTTCATCTTTCCTCTGCAGCAGCTCATTGTTGAACAGGTGAAGAGTAGGCTTCAAGCACGACACTGTGACATAGGTTTCAGAGGAGAGGGCGTCTGTGAAATCAAGAAGAGGCCCAAGTGCCTTACTGACAGAGTCCAGGATATCAATATCCTGCCATGTAAGTACCAGATGCCTGGTTGACCTGTCAGCAGCCAGGACATGCGTGATGGCCTTCTCTTGCTCAAGCAGGCACTGTATCATCTTCTGCCTTGATCCCCATCGTGTTGGGGATTCAGTCACAAGTTTGTGTGGAGGAAGGCCAAGTTCTACTTGAGCATCCTTGAGTGCTCGCTGCTTTTTCCAGCTGTGTGAGAATGCACAGGCGACCTTCTTACAAACCCCCACAGCTCTGTCAATCCTGGGATCCCTCATGCTCCTCTCTGCAAAACAACAACAAAATGAATGAAAGTTCAGTTAAAAATTAATCTTAAATATACACAATCAGGGCTTTAAATTAACTTTATTTTGCTTGTTATAATGTTAAAATTATATACAAGAAAAAATGTAATCTAACCACACATTTTAATACAATAAATTTTGTATTTAACATGATCACAATTTAATAAATATTTTTAAGTTACTATTATAATGCTTTCATTTCCAGTAATTCAAAAATGATATACAGAACGTGAAAAAAACATTATTGTCACTGACTTAAGTGTAGTGCAATTTTATAATTTTATACATTTTTATCATTACCTCTAATAAAACGTATGCTACTATGCTCAATATACATGCAACAAATACATTGACACTGAGAGAAAGAGCATGCTTACCAATAGCAGTGTGTAGACGATGGCCAAAGCAAGACAGTCTTGTCCACATGTTTAGAGTGGCTGCTTTTACTATATTAGCTCCAGTGTCCGTTGTCAGGCACACCTGTTTCTCCTCATCTAAATCCCAATCTTGAAGAAACTGCTTTAAACCACTCCCAATGTTTTCTCCCGTGTGGTCATCTGGAAAAAAACTTGTCTGGAGGCAGCAGCTGTTCAAACTCCAGTCGTTTGTTATGTAATGCGCGTGAGGCTATTGTACGGCTCGGTCGCTCTGCTACTCCACATATCTGCATTTGAGGCATAAAACTCCACCGTAGACAGCGTTGTTTGTAACCTACTACGGCACTCATCATACATCGCTGGCAGGGCCGTTTTGGAGAAATACTTTCTTGAAGGCATCTTATATCTTGCGTCGAGTTTATGGATCATTCGCTTGAATCCTTCCTTTTTGACAGTTTGGAATGGCAACATGTCTTTTGCCAAACAAAACGCCACCGCCTCTGTTAGTTCGGCCCATCGTTTACTTAGTTTATCATAAGGAATGCAGTTTGCAGATGCGCCTAGCAATTTTTGTCTGAGTAGAAAATGTCTTATCTTTAGGCTTACTTGACGACTCTTTCTCCTTACGCATCTTCATATTTTCGTCATACTCAGGTTTGTGTTTGTGTTTAAGATGGTGGAACAATTTGGATGTGTTTCCATCCTTAGTAGCCATCGTTTTCTTGCAAAGTTTGCATATTACGGTCGTTTGCTCCACATCTGATTTTCTATAACCAAACCAGTTCCAAATTGTTGAGACAGTGCCTCGTTTAGCGGTTAACTCCTCCTCAGCTTCACGCCCGCCTTCCGCCATTCTTGTTTTCGCTCTAACTTGTTACACGTGAGCTGCGAATGGGTCGCAGACCGACGCACACAGAAATACGTCATCAAATAGGATTTATCGTTAACGATAGGATATTGCCCATCCCTAGTGTAGGCGGAGCTAAAGAGGAAGGTTTTTAACCTCCCCTTGAGGCTTGTTTTACTTCATCTGGGAGGCTGTTCATGGTTTTTCTGCATGAAACTTAAACGCTGCTTCACCTTGTTTAGTTCTAACTCTGGGCACGAAGGCCTGTCCCAGATGTTCTCAGAGTCCGAGGAGGTTCATAAGCAACTAGCATGTCAGAGATATATTCTGGTGCTAAACCATTTAGAGACTTGTAAACCAGCAGTGCTGTTTTAAAGTCTATTCTCTGAGCAACAGGAAGCCAGTGCAGAGATTTTAAAACTGGCGTGATGTGGTTGTACTTCCTGGTTTTGGTGAGAACCCCCTCCCCACAGTTCATACTGTCGTTGTGTCCTTGGGCAAGACACTTAACCCACCTTGCCTCCAGTGGTGTTCCAGCTGTAACACTGGTGAATGGAACCTTAATGTAAGTCGCTTTAAATGAAAGCGTCATCTGTAAAAATGTAACACTGGTGAATGTAAGTCGCTTTGGATAAAAGCGTCTGCTAAATGACTAAATGTAAATGTAATGTAAATGTGACCCGAGCAGCCGCGTTCTGGTCTGCAGCTGCAGCTGTCTTAACCCTCGTATTGAGAGACCAATGAGCAGGCCGTTACAGTAATCTAACCTGCTGGAGATAAAAGCATGGATAAGTTTCTCTAAGTCTGGTTGAGACATCATCCCTTTGACTCTGGAAATTTTTTTAAGGTGATAAAATGCAGATGATGTAATTAACTTAATGTGACTGTGGAAATTCAAGTCTGAGTCCATGATGACCCCTAGATTTCTAACCTGATTTTTAGATTTTAGAGAAAGAGACTCGAGGTGACTGCTGACACTTTCTCTTTGTTTCTGTGGCCCAAAAATGATTAGTTCAGTCTTGTTTCTGTTCAGTTGGAGAAAATTATTTTGCATCCACGTGTCAATCTGTTCGATGCAGTGACACAGTGAATGGATTGGTCCATTTTCACCTGCTGTGAGTGAAATGTAAATCTGAGTGTCATCTGCATAATTATGGTATGATACGTCACAGCTGCGTTTTAACTGGCCTAAAGGAAGCATGTAGATATTGAATAATAGAGGTCCCAAGATAGACCCCTGTGGAACCCCACATGTCAGGGCCATTTGGTCTGATACACAGTTACCAACCAAAACAAAGTACTTCCTGTCTTCAAGTTAGGACTGAAACCATTTAAGGGCAGTTCCAGTGATACCTATCCATTCCTCTAATCTTTGTGACAGGATTCCATGGTCCACTGTATCAAACGCAGCACTCAAGTCCAACAGAACTAAGGCGGAGACTTTGCCTGCGTCAGTGTTCAGACGGATGTCATTTGTGACTTTGATAAGTGCAGTATCAGTGCTGTGATGGGGCCTGAATCCTGACTGAAAAGGATCAAAGCAGTTGTTAAGTAATAGAAAGTCATTGATATACAACTTTTTCGTTGACTTTCCCTAAAAATGGCAGGTTTGATATGGGCCGATAGTTGTTGAGCACTGTAGCATCAAGACTGCTCTTCTTTAGGAGAGGCTTGATGACAGCAGTTTTTAAGGCCCTTGGAAATGTTCCAGACTGTAAGGAATTATTGACTATATCAGTGAGTTCTGGTAACAAACTGCTTAGTACTGATTTTAGAAATCTAGTGGGTAAAACATCGAGGCAGCAGGTGGATGAACTCAGACTGGAGACAGTTTTTTCAATTGTTCTGTCATTACTTTGTGTAAAATGTGTTAAACCAACCAAGTGTCTCCTAGGTGGCTGCAGTGTTGTTGTATGTCCTGTTGACTGTATCGCATGTTTAATGCCTTGAACCTTGTCGTTGAAAAACAATGCAAACTCATTGCATTTAGTGGTGGAAACTAATTCTGGTGGAAATGGAGCTGGAGGGTTTGTTAATCTGTTCACTGTCGCAAACAGGACACGTGAGTTGTTACTATTGTTGTTGATGATCTCTGAGAAGAATATTTCTCTTTCTTTTGCAAAGTTTGATTGAAAACATGCAGATTATTATACCTCATAATGAATTAAGAGTTTCAATTTACGCCATTTTCTTTCGGCTTTTCGGCATTCCCTTTTCTGTGCCCTGACAGTAGGGCTGCACAATTAATCGAATTTCTAATCGCGATCACAATTACAGAAGCGACGATTACGTAATCGTCCAAAGCCACGATTACACACAAAAAAAAAAAAATCTGCGCGCTTAAGAGGCGTGTTTAGATCATGTCAGGTTGTGAGTGGCGAATCACCACTTTTAATAATAGTCTGTAGGCGTGTCATTATCAACGACCAGATTATCCACTGATACATCTCATGCATGGGCGTAGGTTTAGGAGGGGACGCTAGGTACTAGTCCCTATCAATATTTTGAGATGGCAAATTTGTCCCCACCAATATTTAGCAAGCTCTTTTGAACTGCTATTTGGATCTTTGCACTGCTATTTAGATCGATTCTAACGGCCAGGACGACGACAGTACAAGAAACGCCGTAATTTGATTGGCGCGGATATCTGACAGGCTACAGGCGCGGGCCAGGACTACTTTTGTGCTTGCACTAGCAGCGAGCGGCTGGTGTGTGTGTGTGCGCGCGCATGTGACGACGCCGATGGTAAGTTACCAGGGCTGTCTCTCTGCCACATACAAAGGCCAGAGTAAAAACATTCTAATATTTCGTTTTTTTGCCCCTTTTTGTACTTTGTAGATGCCACCCAAGAAGAAAAACATAAGAAGCTTTTTCATAAAGCAGAGTCCGAATGTAAGCAGGCAAAATAACTAGCTAGCCACACAAATAAACTAGCAGTAGTGACTGACCAGTCACTAATCAATGTTATATAGTTCAACAATAATAAAATGTTAGAATATGATCTGTATTTTATTCTAATGTTGATCTAGCTTACTGCTAGTCTCATACAGACAAACTTAACACATAGATTAACATAAATTTCAACACATTAATCCACAAAACCATGTCCCCTTCATATTTAAAAATGGCTCTGAAATATAAAAATTATGTGTTGAATGCATACCATGATACGTGTGTATTTTATTCATTAGTTCATTTAATTACATATAGGAAACTCAGACATCTTGTGAAGATGTCATAAAGCTTGTTGAGGAAGAAGTAGCTGGACCTTCAGGGCTTCAGGTGAGGTCTTAAAGTGATAGATCGTCTTAAAGAGAAGGTCTTAAAGTGATTCTGTGATGAGATATACTACTATTGATTAATAGCAAATTATTACCTGTTTTATTATGCAAAAGTGAAGTGAATTGGTATTAGTATAAAAGGATATCAGTGTGAACCAATGTAGAAAAGCAATAAAAGTTTTTCAGGAAGTGTTTTCAGCTTGGTTTTTTTATTTTTATATACAAATATGGCATGAAGTTGCTTTAAACATGGTATAAAGCTACTTAAAACATCAATCAATGTAAATTGTAATAATCGTAATTAATAATCGCAATTACAATTTCAAAGGAATAATCGACAATTATGATTTTTGTCATAATCGTGCAGCCCTACCTGACAGAGTGAACATTGCTCCACGAAGCCTTCGGCCTCGTCCTGATCACTTTAACCTTAACAGGAGCAATGGTGTCCATAACATTTAAAACACCTGAAGTATAACAATTCAACAAATCATCAACTTGACCTGATGAGGCATTTTCAAACCTGATTGCCTCCATTAACTGTGTCCTGGTGTTAGTGTTATTGTTAATGTGTCTCTTTTTTACAACAGTAGGTCCAACAGCAACTTTTGGAATTATGGACAGATGAAAAAAGACACAAGAATGATCAGATAGAGCAACGTCAATCACAGTGACATCTGAAATATGAACACCTTTAGTAATGACCAGGTCCAGAGTGTGACCTCTTTTATGGGTCTGCTCATTAACATGCTGACAAAGACCAATGTAGTGCAACCCTTTGTAGTGATTGATGGTTTAGGAAAGAGAGTATTTTTGGACATATTTACAGTGTCTTCACCTCTTAAAAAGTTATGAACACATAAATTTACAAATTTACAATGTTCTTCTTATTTTGTCATTTTGTTTTGAAATTTAGAAACACATTTGAGGAAACGCTTGCTTTACTTGCCAGGTTGTGTAACAGATGTATTTCATTTTCATGCATTGTTTTGGTCCATTGTAAGCTTAAAGTGGTGTCGTATCCCAGTCTCCCATCTCTGACTGCTCTGTTGCTCTCCTCTTGTCAGCGCAGTGCTGAGTGTGCGGCCGGCGCTCTCTATGTTTACCTTATTAATTAACCCAGTGATCCAGGAACACTCTCCCTCTGGTAAATAGAATAACACAGAGTGGATACTGAGGGCCAGCAAAGGGGGGGGGGACTAGTCAAATCCAGGCAGGAGCTAGGGGAGCGCAGGGGGTTGAGCGCTGGACAGACAGAGCTGGCATTTTTCAGTTTGCTTTAGAGCCGTCAGAAGCAGACACGATCAGAAAGCCAGAGAGGAAACTGAACGCTACAGGTTGTCATCCTGTTGAATTTTGAGCCTCTCTGATCATCCGTCAACAAGTCCAATCGCCGTTAAACCTTAACACCCTCGTCTTTATTTCCATGTGGACTAAACAAAAGGTGCAGGTCATGAATCCTACACTTTGAGCTATGGGACAAATGTTGAATTCATCACCATTAAAACTTAATTTTGAGTTTTATGTAAGGAACTTGACAGTTGATCTGCCAAACAGTGCAGGTATGTTTTTCATCTTTCCAAGATCATCAAATGGATTCAGACTGTGGCAATGCAGACTAAAACTCAAAACAGACCTTCGTTGATAAATAGCATTTGAAAGCGCCTTTATGAATCCTTTCCAACCATTTCTAATATGTCCACTCCCCCGTTTTGTCTGTAGTTCAAAGCCATACATGGAAAACCGACAGAGAGACAGACAGAGAAAAGAATGACATTAGCAATACAGACTTCTCCCTCATCTTCTCCCTTTCTCCCCTCATCCTGCTGTTCAAAGCCAATGAAATGTGCTTTTAATTAGGCATCGTTGGTCTACAGCAGGTCAGAGGGGAAGTTAGAAGGGAGTTAACAAGCCTAAAGTTGCAAAAATGTAATCTACCTATAAAAATAGTAAAGGGCGGTATAAATTTGATTATTTTTAGCTAATTTATTTTTTGTTCGTCAAAATCAGATAGTAGTGAATACATATATTCTGAAAGCATTAGCTGAAAATCAGCCAAAAAATATTTACTTTGGAATTTTCTGTCCTGTCACACCATTGTCAAAATGTTCTAATAAGGGTACTAAAGAAAGCTCTTGTTGGCGATGAACCGAGTGCCAATGTGGTTGAGTGTAACACTGGCTCACTACTCAAGTAGTACAAAGTGAAACTCTTTGATCAAGATCACATTTTGAAAAAAAAGTTAACAAAAAAAGGCTTTTTTTTTTTGCCTTTATTTGATAGTAGACAGACAAAACAAAGTGTGAGAGAAAGAGGAATAACAATAGGCAAAAGAACCCGAGTTTTGAATCCATCCCGGGTTGCCTGAGTATGTGTTTGCGCTCTACCAGGTGAGCCACTGATATGCCCCAGACTGTTTGCTATTAAAAGTTAAAAAGCCAGTGACGTTGGATGATTTCTAAATTCAGATCGACTGATTTTTATCAGAAATTAAAATTATTACTCAGTTAATTTACATTATTAATGAGGCAGCCATTCCCTAATTACAAAGCTTATATATATATTTTTATTATATATATATATATATATATATATATATATATATATATATATATATATATATATATATATATATATATATATATATATATTATATATATATATATATATATATATATATATATATATATATATATATATATATATATATATATATATATATATATATATATATATATATATATATATTATAATATTATATATATATATATATATATATATATATATATATATATATATATATTATAATATTATATATATATATATATATATATATATATATATATTATAATATTATATATATATATATATATATTATAATATTATTTATATAATATTATAATATATATATATATATATATATATATATATATATATATATATATATAATATATAATATATATATATATATATATTATATATATATATATATATATATATATATTATATATATATAATATATTTCATTCTGGTCATGGTTTGATTCTCGTGCCCCTTGGCTGTCCCATGAATGTGTCCAGTTAAACATTCTAATTTACTGCCTTCCACTGATTTTCTTGATTACCAATTGTATATATTTATATTCATATTCTTATATGTTAGGTTCTTCTTAAGAGTTAGATTGCATTATGTACCTTTTATATTCTTTGAAAATAGGTATTTGAGGAAGCACTTCTTCCATCCATCAGGCTACTTTTAAAACACATCTGTGTTACAGGCACACAAAGACTCTTCTGTTATATTTGGCTTTTCACAGCAACCAAATGAGCTCAGGAAAACTAGGCCAGCATGAATGTAGCCTGGCTTTGAAGTTTTGACCCCTTCCTGATCTTTGTTTCAGGCGCTCTCCAGTCTCACCGCTTCCCCTGCATGTCACCCCCTTCACTCTGTATCATTTATCTCCCAGCAGCAGCCCGTTGTGATCAGGTGCTCCTATCTGATCCACTCACTTCCTGTTCCCTCCTTCCCTACCGTTCTCAGCTTTCCGGATGCCCCCCTCTTCTTCTCCACTCCCTGGAGAAGCTGACGAGAAATCCAGATCTGGCCCGAGCAGCTGAAGGCCTCGTGTACAGGACTTTACTACTTTGTATTAACACAACACGTTTCTGTCAGCTTTTGATACATCTCGAGCTTTGCGGCTTTAGCTTAGGATCTGGTTCAAAAATGTTAACGGTTATTGAAAACATTTGTGTTTTATTTGGGTTCAAGCTGACATCCTTCTCAGACCTGCTTTGGGTACTATCTGAAATCCTCCAGGATTATGTTCCGACAGAAGGGAATTATCAAGCCTGTGTCAATTCGTAAATGTTTATTTCTTGCCTAAAGTCCTGACGTGGCTGTGGATGGCACATGTTCGAAAATGGAGTATTGTTTGACATATGTAATGGATTTGAAAGCGACGTGCTTTGAGAAGCCAAGCGAAGAATGGCTTTGACAGCTCTGTCGGATTCAATGTTTTCAGTGGCGCTGTACCCAAGGTGTTGCTGCTGGCAAAAGAAAAGACAAAATCATGAAGAAAAGATGTTCACTTGCTCTAAAGTCTCGGTAAATCTGTTTTCAATTGGCCGTTTCTTTGACTGCAAAATGTAAACCTGATTTATCTCCCTCTTTTTGTGTTTCAGCCCTGTAAGGCCCTTTCGATTCCCCAAAAGGTAAAATCTGCCAAATTCACTTTCTCCTCTGTTGTTTTGGAATTGCATGCTCTGTTCTCCTTCGTCTCCTCCCTGTTTTCCTGCAATCCATCCATCACTGTGCTGTCATTCCTCAGAAGTGAGTCAGTAGAGTTATCGATGGGAGGTTCTCTGTACCTGGCCTCCGTTAGCTTGCAGCAGGGAACGTCATCATCTCTGTCAAAATCTGTTGTTCACCATCTTAATCCCAAACTTTTTCATACATAAGCTTCCATTAGGGCTGCACAAAATTTGACTAAATCATTGTATCGCATTATCAACTGTCTATGTTTAGTTATTATTTAGTCCCAGTTTGACTAGTGGAAGTTAGTTCAAAGACTAGTATTACTTCAGAAATGTCAATTGCAGGTAATTTTGATGTTGCGGTATTTAAGGGATTGCGTGAGTGCGCTCCCTACCGCTCAACCATATAATAAAGAAAATGAGCCAAAACACACCAAAATGACCTACTGTTTCAGCAGATAGTTTCTTACAATTTCTTTACAGTTTCTTAGCTGTACTGTTTCTTCTAAACTTGCCGTATTAAACGTCTAAACTTTTAAACATACATAGTGGCGCTGTGCAGTTGCACAGAGAGGGATCTGTGCCTTCCCAGTAGAAGGCACAGATACTAAAAGATACACAAAGCTGTACTGCAATAATGTTATGGCCCTAGTTCTGACAGATGAACTCTGTGCCAATGTACTAAATAAAACATGTTCAAAATGTTTTTGTTTAGTTCTGATTCCGCTCTAGTTTGGTCGATGGAAGATTGAAATTGGATAAACCCAAACATCATAGGGTCATATTGTTATCGCAATATTAATCTTCTTTTTTTTTTTTTTCAACTTTTTCCAATATTGTGCAGTCCTCGTTTCTATCATATTAGAGTTAGTCTGGGTCATATGAACACGTTTGAAACACCGTTTTTGTTGTCAATAAAAAGCTAACGTTGTGAGATGAGCAGAGCTTTAGTAATCTATTTGATTCCATCCTCTCCTTTTGTGTCCCAGCTATGCAGAGCTGATAGCTGATTGGCCGGTGGTGGTGCTCGGCGTGTGCACAGTGCTTATTGTGGTGTGTGCGCTGGTGGGTGTCCTGGTACCGGACCTGCCAGATTTTTCTGATCCGCTGCTGGTGAGTACAACATCACCTAATGGATGGTATGTGACACTAGTAAAACAAAAACATAGAGATGTGATCCCAGTAAATGATGTTTACTATATATATCTTTTACGGCTTTGGTTAATGGCTTCCAGAAATACATTTACTTTTTTAGAATGTATAAGCAATAAAGGACATAAAAATACACGTTCCTTATGTTTCTGCAAAATTGCATTAATACATTACTACTTAATGAAGATGCTATTTAGGATTTAAATAAGAGAGTTGCATAATGAAGTATCTGTTAAAAAACACACATTTTAAAATGGTTTAGTCTCATTTTTGTTTTAGTGATTCTTAGAATAGCTACAAGTAATGTCTGTCTGTTTTCTCTGCAGGGTTTTGAGCCTCGAGGAACTGCCATTGGCCAAAGACTGGTCACATGGAACAATATGGTGAAGAACACAGGTTACAAAGCCACACTGGCCAACTACCCTTTCAAGTATGCCGACGAGCAGGCCAAAAAGTAAGTCCATGCTCATCTGTCACTATCATATCCTTCTGTGTGAGTCGTCTGTGAAACCAGTCCACTATATTGGGTCTGTCAGTGAAGGCTGGGAGGGACACAGAGGTGGAGGTGGGGTCATGGCTCGAGACGCGTTGACGGACATCGCTGACAGACGGGATGATAAGTCTGAATCCCCTCATGAAAGAAAAGAGACGTAGAGTTAAGTCCGTCCATGAGTTTGTCCTGTGTCTTCTGTCAGTGCAGGTCTGTTCTTTAATCAAGAGCAGGTCTTTTTATGTTTATGTCTGTTATTTATATAGCCACTAATGGCTACATAAACAGACTATTTTGGTCACATTTGCATCAGACTAGCTTTAGGCATCAGAGTAAAGTGACTCTGCAACAGCGCTCAGGAACCTTTCTTAGTCAGACTTTGTTTTCATTCGGCAGTGTCATCATTGTTCAAATTGCACTCTTCTGATTAGCAAATGCTTTCAGATGTGTTTTCCTGTCTATAGCTCTTTGTGTGTCTGGTTCCACGCGTCTGTCTGCAGATGTAATTGTGCTCTTATGTGTGTTGACCTCCGCTGCTGTCAGCACATGTCGCTGTCTCATCCCCAGCGTCTGTCAGCTCCTCGCTCTCTGTCTGACAGTCACCTGATTACCTGGCTTCCTGAGTATGGCTCGAAGACAACTGCATGCAGTTTTCTCTTGGATGTTTTGGATTTGTCAGGATTTCCTTTAAAAATAGAATTATTTGTAACACAATGGAAATCCCTTTATCCACCTTTGCAGAGATGAATTCCTCTGCAAACACACTGCCCTCTGCCTGTATTTCACCTTTTTCTCTTTTCTTTACATCAAAGGTATGTTTTTAAGTTCGTAGTCTTTCACAAATCAGAGAAGAAAAATATATTATACAAAAAAACAAGGAGAGGTTCATTCAGAAACATTACATTGACTATTACGCTCTCTCTGGTGAGTGCTAAAAAAAAAAATAGTATATACTCCAGGTTTGTTAAAAATCCTGCAAATGTGGGGCGCCCCTAGCTCAGTCAAAACAGTCACCCCTATCTTCTGTAGACAGTCGGGTCATTTGCCCAATGTCGTTCCCTTTCTCTCTCACCCTGTTTCCTGTCAACCTGCTGTCTATTAGGGATGGGCATTTTCCACAAATATTACATTCAAATTTTAAGTTTATAAATTTGAATATTCATATTTGTTTATTTAAATTAAGTTTAATGAGATAGGTGTTAATTTCTGAAATGTATTTCAAAACAAGTGTATTGGGGTATATATTCAAAAACACAGTAACAGGCTACATAGTGATTTGTAGCTAAAAATAAACAGTGTTTGCTATTGTAGTAATTAGTTTCCTCTGACAAATTTGTCACTGAGTGAGTCGGAGAACAGTAGGGCCAGCCAGGTCATTTAAACAGTCTGTGCAGTTTTCCCCCCGCTCCGCCTCCTTCTCCTGCTCTCTGCGTGTCTTCTCCTGCGTGTCGCCTCCTTCTCCTGCTCTCTGCGTGTCTTCTCCAGCTCTCAGCGTGTCACCGTCTTCTCCTGCTCTCAGCGTGTCTTTTCCGGCTCTCTGCGTGTCTTCTCCTGCTCTCTGCGTGTCTTCTCCTGCTCTCTGCGTGTCTTCTCCTGCTCTCTGCGTGTCTTCTCCTGCTCTCTGCGTGTCTTCTCCTGCGTGTCGCCTCCTTCTCCTGCTCTCTGCGTGTCGCCTCCTTCTCCTGCTCTCTGCGTGTCACCTCCTGCTCTCTGCGTGTCTTCTCCAGCTCTCTGCGTGTCTTCTCCTGCTCTCTGCGTGTCTTCTCCTGCGTGTCGCCTCCTTCTCCTGCTCTCTGCGTGTCACCTCCTTCTCCTGCTCTCTGCGTGTCGCCTCCTTCTCCTGCTCTCTGCGTGTCTTCTCCTGCGTGTCGCCTCCTGCTCTCTGCGTGTCACCTCCTTCTCCTGCTCTCTGCTTATCTTCGCCTGCGTGTCGCCTCCTTCTCCTCTCTGCGTGTCACCTCCCTTTGCTCTCTGCGTGTCGCCTCCTTCTCCTGCTCTCTGCGTGTCTTCTCCTGCGTGTCGCCTCCTTCTCCTGCTCTCTGCGTGTCACCTCCTTCTCCTGCTCTCTGCGTGTCTTCGCCTGCGTGTCACCTCCTTCTCCTGCTCTCTGCGTGTCTTCGCCTGCGTGTCGCCTCCTTCTCCTGCTCTCTGCGTGTCGCCTCCTTCTCCAGCTCTCTGCGTGTCGCCTCCTTCTCCAGCTCTCTGCGTGTCGCCTCCTTCTCCTGCTCTCTGCGTGTCTTCTCCAGCTCTCTGCGTGTCTTCTCCTGCTCTCTGCGTGTCTTCTCCTGCGTGTCGCCTCCTTCTCCTGCTCTCTGCGTGTCGCCTCCTTCTCCAGCTCTCTGCGTGTCGCCTCCTTCTCCAGCTCTCTGCGTGTCGCCTCCTTCTCCAGCTCTCATGTCTTCTCAAGCTCTCTGCGTGTCTTCTCCTGCTCTCTGCGTGTCTTCTCCTGCGTGTCACCTCTTCAGCTCTCTGCGTGTCACCGCTTCTCCTGCTCTCAGCGTGTCTTCTCCTGCTCTCTGCGTGTCTTCTCCTGCGTGTCGCCTCCTTCTCCTGCTCTCTGCGTGTCACCTCCTTCTCCTGCTCTCTGCGTGTCGCCTCCTTCTCCTGCTCTCTGCGTGTCTTCTCCTGCGTGTCGCCTCCTTCTCCTGCTCTCTGCGTGTCACCTCCTCCTGCTCTCTGCGTGTCACCTCCTTCTCCTGCTCTCTGCGTGTCTTCTCCAGCTCTCTGCGTGTCTTCTCCTGCTCTCTGCGTGTCTTCTCCTGCGTGTCGCCTCCTTCTCCTGCTCTCTGCGTGTCACCTCCTTCTCCTGCTCTCTGCGTGTCGCCTCCTTCTCCTGCTCTCTGCGTGTCTTCTCCTGCGTGTCGCCTCCTTCTCCTGCTCTCTGCGTGTCACCTCCTTCTCCTGCTCTCTGCTTATCTTCGCCTGCGTGTCGCCTCCTTCTCCTCTCTGCGTGTCACCTCCCTTTGCTCTCTGCGTGTCGCCTCCTTCTCCTGCTCTCTGCGTGTCGCCTCCTTCTCCAGCTCTCTGCGTGTCGCCTCCTTCTCCAGCTCTCTGCGTGTCTTCTCAAGCTCTCTGCGTGTCTTCTCCTGCTCTCTGCGTGTCTTCTCCTGCGTGTCACCGTCTTCAGCTCTCTGCGTGTCACCGTCTTCTCCTGCTCTCAGCGTGTCTTCTCCTGCTCTCTGCGTGTCTTCTCCTGCGTGTCGCCTCCTTCTCCTGCTCTCTGCGTGTCACCTCCTTCTCCTGCTCTCTGCGTGTCGCCTCCTTCTCCTGCTCTCTGCGTGTCTTCTCCTGCGTGTCGCCTCCTTCTCCTGCTCTCTGCGTGTCACCTCCTTCTCCTGCTCTCTGCGTGTCACCTCCTTCTCCTGCTCTCTGCGTGTCTTCTCCAGCTCTCTGCGTGTCTTCTCCTGCTCTCTGCGTGTCTTCTCCTGCGTGTCGCCTCCTTCTCCTGCTCTCTGCGTGTCACCTCCTTCTCCTGCTCTCTGCGTGTCGCCTCCTTCTCCTGCTCTCTGCGTGTCTTCGCCTGCGTGTCGCCTCCTTCTCCTGCTCTCTGCGTGTCACCTCCTTCTCCTGCTCTCTGCTTATCTTCGCCTGCGTGTCGCCTCCTTCTCCTCTCTGCGTGTCACCTCCCTTTGCTCTCTGCGTGTCGCCTCCTTCTCCTGCTCTCTGCGTGTCTTCTCCTGCGTGTCGCCTCCTTCTCCTGCTCTCTGCGTGTCACCTCCTTCTCCTGCTCTCTGCGTGTCTTCTCCTGCGTGTCGCCTCCTTCTCCTGCTCTCTGTGTGTCGCCTCCTTCTCCAGCTCTCTGCGTGTCGCCTCCTTCTCCAGCTCTCTGCGTGTCGCCTCCTTCTCCAGCTCTCTGCGTGTCTTCTCAAGCTCTCTGCGTGTCTTCTCCTGCTCTCTGCGTGTCTTCGCCTGCGTGTCGCCTCCTTCTCCAGCTCTCTGCGTGTCGCCTCCTTCTCCAGCTCTCTGCGTGTCGCCTCCTTCTCCAGCTCTCTGCGTGTCGCCTCCTTCTCCTGCTCTCTGCGCGTCTTCTCCGGCTCTCTGCGCGTCTTCTCCTGCTCTCTGCGTGTCTTCTCCTGCGTGTCGCCTCCTTCTCCTGCTCTCTGCGTGTCACCTCCTTCTCTTGCTCTCTGCGTGTCGCCTCCTTCTCCTGCTCTCTGCGTGTCTTCTCCAGCTCTCTGCGTGTCTTCTCCAGCTCTCTGCGTGTCTTCTCCTGCTCTCAGCGTGTCACCGTCTTCTCCTGCTCTCTGCGTGTCTTCTCCGGCTCTCTGCGTGTCTTCTCCGGCTCTCTGCGTGTCTTCTCCGGCTCTCTGCGTGTCTTCTCCGGCTCTCTGCGTGTCTTCTCCGGCTCTCGGCACGTCTTCTCCGGCTCTCGGCACGTCTTCTCCGGCTCTCTGCGTGTCTTCTCCGGCTCTCTGCCCGTCTTCTCCGGCTCTCTGCGCGTCTTCTCCGGCTCTCTGCGCGTCTTTTCCGGCTCTCTGCGCGTCTTCTCCGGCTCTCTGCGCGTCTTCTCCAGCTCTCTGCGTGTCTTCTCCTGCTCTCTGCGTGTCTTTTCCGGCTCTCTGCGTGTCTTTTCCGGCTCTCTGCGTGTCTTCTCCGGCTCTCTGCGTGTCTTCTCCGGCTCTCTGCGTGTCTTCTCCGGCTCTCTGCGTGTCTTCTCCGGCTCTCTGCGTGTCGTCACGTGACTCAGCGGCAGAAGTGAACTGAGCAGGAACAAGACGAGCAAAGGCCGTGTGGACTTATTTTACTGCAGTGAACAAAAACACTGCCAGTTGTGATCTGTGTAAAGAAGCCTGTTTGCTCATTATAAATTTATTTTATTTATGGACAGCAAAAACAAATATTTAAAACCAGCAATTTTTGAATGGGGTTTATTTTTCTAATTAATATTGCAGATCAAATATTTGTGCACACTCCCATTGTCTACTATCAAATAAAGATGCAAAAAAGTAAAAAATAATGGCGTTCAAACTCGTCCTGCACTGTGACGGCTCACTCCAGTCAAAGTTAAGACATTTTATTTGGATATGCGAGAAGTCAAAGGACATTGCTTTGGGATGTTTCTCAGTTTTCTTAAAAAAACAAAAACAAAACAGAAAACCAGAGACAGCTTAAAGTTCCACTCTTTTTGGTATGTTCTAACATAGGAAGAATACATTGAATAATTTACAGTATAGCCTTTTATATGCTCTGCTTACATTTTAATAGTCATTTCTAATATGTATGTAAAAATATGTCCACAGCTGTGATGTGCAGGAAAAGCTTAAAAATGTACTTTATGTAGACAAAGCTGTGTCTGACCGTGGCCCATTTATCAGAGCCACATTATTATCACATAATACTATAATTGTGTTGAGTCATTTATGTTTTGGGTGGGGACAGTCATTACAGCTGCTTATTTTCACCACTGAGTGTCAAACATGCCCCCATCATTTTACACCATCGCGGCTCAGCCAAAGAAACGTCTCGGTTCACTGTTTGCAGATTGATGAAATCATAACGCCATTTTTTTCCACCTCCATCATTGTTAATACTGTGACATAAACCATACGTCAAGTCTTAGTTTGTTTGGGTTTGTTTTTCCAGTCACAAGGAGTCGCAGAGGCGCGAGGACAACTTTGACCGGGACAAGCGGCAAGCAGAGTGGGACTTCAGTAAAGACTACTTCTGTGACGTGCCAGGTAAATTCACCTGAAGAATAACTGGAGATCAGTTCAAAGTAAAATTTACATTTACATTTAGTCATTTACCAGACGCTTTTATTTCAAAGCAACTTACAGTCAGGTCCATAAATATTAGGACATCGACACAATTCTAATCTTTTTGGCTCTATACACCACCACAATGGATTTGAAACAAAACGAACAAGATGTGCTTTAACTGCAGACCTTTAGCTTTAATTTGATGGTATTTACATCTAAATCCTGTGAACGGTGTAGGAATTACAACAGTTTGTATTTGTGCCTCCCACTTTTTAAGGGACCAAAAGTAATGGGACAGATTAACAATCATAAATCAAACTTTCACTTTTTAATACTTGGTTACAAATCTTTTGGAGTCAATTACAGCCTGAAGTCTGGAACGCATAGACATGACCAGACGCTGGGTTTCATCTCTGGTGATGCTCTGCCAGGACTCTACTGCAAATGTCTTCACAGGGTACCCGCGGGGTCTTAAAAGCATTGAAAAAGTCTTAAATTTGATAATCTAAAATTAAGGCCTTAATTGCCTTGAATTTGGTATACGAAGTCTTGGATTTCGTTACAAAGATCTTATTTTTATTTTTTAACTTTTCCTAGGATTACGTTTATACCGTAACAAAATGAACTGTTACTAGTGTAGGTCTAATTAAACATTTTTGCAGTGTAATTTTGAGTGCACCTCGCGCTCCACGTCATAGCAGTAAGCGCGAAAGCTCGCGCACCCTTTACTATGCAAGTGAGGTAAATTACAGAACAAGATAGTAGCTAGCCTAGTTTGTCGGCTAAAATGGGAAAGTGTCGGTTTAATTCGCTGTGGACAAGGAATCCGAATTACGTTTGGGTCAAGTCTGTGCCAGGAAATGACCGCGAGGCCTATTGTTGTTGGTGCAGGAAATCTTTTAAGCTAGCTACAATGGGTGTTACGGCCCTGGACTCCCATATGAAGGGTGCCAAACACACTGCGTGTAGCACTGCTCGCCAGCGCCAACCACCAATTGGCCCGTTCTGTGCACCGCGGATCTCTTCGTTTACTGAAACAGCTCTGACTATCAATAATGAAGACATTTCTACAATAGAAATGCCACCACAGCCAAGGAACATTTTATCGTACTGTGGCTCGACACCAACTCTGCAGGCAGATTAATTGGCGTTTTTTTGAGATGCTGCAGCAGAAGCATGCAGATCATTTTGGGGGTGCTTAGCTGGCAGTGGTGGGGAGTTGTGGCCTGCATACTCTCCATAATGCTGTCAAATGTGGATTCACCGACTCGCATAAGCTACAAGCAGAAGTTGACAGAACTTGAGAGCCTGGGCGAAAAAATTGCAACCAAGGCAGCAGAGCTGCGGCTGTATGTTCAACACCAAGTTCAAATCTATTTGTTTATTACAAATCAAATGTGTTACGCTGTTGCGTATGTATTAAATATAACTGATAATTTAAATAAAATGTTTTATTTATTCAAGTAGCCTACTTGTACATAATTATTTTCTAGGGTTCAAAATGTATACAGATTTGACATTTTCCCCTCATACTTCTATCAGAATGGAGTGCGTTGGCATTGAATTTCATTTAAAATGGTATTAAAAAGGTCTTTAAAAGCCTTGAATTTCATTTGGAGGATCCTGGGGGTACCCTGCTTCAGTTCCTGCTTGTTCTTGGGGCATTTTCCCTTCAGTCTTGTCTTCATCAAGTGAAATGCATGTTCAATCGGATTCAGGTCAGGTGACTGATGCATAACGTTCCACTTCTTTCTCTTAAAAAACTCTTTGGTTGCTTTCGCAGTTTGCTTCGGGTCATTGTCCATCTGGTGAAGCACCGTCCAATGAGTTCTGAAGCATTTGGCTGAATATGAGCAGATAATATTGCCCGAAACACTTACATCATCAATAAATACAAGAAAACCAGTTTCATTGGCAGCCATACATGCCCACGCCATGACACTACCACCACATGCTTCACTGATGAGGTGCTATGCTTTGGATCATGAGCAGTTCCTTTCCTTCTCCAGACTCTTCTCTTCCCATCACTCTGGTACAAGTTGATCTTGGTCTCATCGGTTCATAGGATGTTGTTCCAGAACTGTGAAGGCTTTTTTTTTATTGTTGTTTAGCAAACTCTAATCTCTTGATCAGGCCAATTGTTGTAAAGGGTGTTTTCTTCCCTGGACCGGGCTCAACCACCACAAGAATTCTTCTCCTCCAGCAATGTATTATTAAATTTGCACCTACCCATTATGACTACCTGCTACCTCAATTCTCTCTGATGCTGCAACGCAAGAAAAGAAATCTAGTTCGACTATCAGTCATTAGGTTCGTCAGGCTGGAGAAATATTTGCGGTAATGCAACGAAAAATATTTAAGACCAATTGGATCAAATTTAGGACTTTTAAGGACCCTGTGTATACAGTGTTGGCAGGGTACTGCTTCCTTCTCCTCAGGTGCCGGACGGTTTGCTCAACCAACTCCTCCCAGGCCTGAGTTTTTGCCTCCACAACCACCCAGGCTGCAGCCCGCTTGGTCTGCCATTACCTTTTAAATACACAGGGGCTTATACAGAGGCTTATTTTAGTGCTAACTTCAAGTAACCACACATCCATGCTGATCAAATGTTAGACGTGTCTTTTACTTGAAGAAAAAATAGTTTCCTCCCTTGAGTAATAAAGTTGTCTTTCCACAGGCGACAGTTACTCCAGACTGGTGTTTACATCAGCCGAAGGGAAGAACCTGTGGAGTATTCAGGCCATCAAATCCATGTGTAATCTGGACAACACCAGGGTATGACACACATCTGTGCAGTGTTCTCCTGTAGTGTTCTGTTGATCAGAGTTAAAGTTAATCCGTCTGCTCTGCTCTATTCCAGGTCAGGTCCCATCGTGACTACTGGAGCCTGTGTCAGCGCACAAACGATGAATCCTGTTGCCCCAGTTGGACTCTTGGCAACTACATTGCAGTCCTCACAGACCAAACGTCCTGTCAGAAGATAACAGAACGCAATGTGACACACACATTCAAGCTTCTACGCTCCTGTGCCAAGTACTACCACAATGGCACATTGTTGCCAGACTGCTGGGACATGGCCATGCGGCGCAAAGACCGTAAATGTTCCAACGTGCCCCGCAAGTGCACCAAGTATAACGCCGTCTACCAAATCCTCCATTTCCTGGTGGACAAGGACTTCCTCAGCCCCAAGAGTCTGGACTACCCCCCGCCTGTGCTCAAGTACAGCATGCTCTTCTCGCCCACAGAGAAGGGAGAGTCCATGATGAACATTTACCTGGACAACTTTGAGAACTGGAATGCTTCAGACGGTATCACCACAGTCACAGGAATTGAGTTTGGCATCAAACACAACTTGTTTCAGGACTACCTCCTCACGGACACAGTGTACCCCGCCATAGCCATCGTGATAGTGCTGCTGGTGATGTGTGTGTACACACGCTCAGTGTTCATCACTCTAATGACAATCATAGCTATCATCAGCTCCCTTATCGTCTCCTACTTCCTCTACCGAATGGTCTTCAACTTTGAGTTCTTCCCCTTCATGAACCTCACAGCACTCATTATTCTGGTGGGGATTGGAGCTGACGATGCCTTTGTTCTGTGTGACGTATGGAACTACACAAAGTTTGATAAACCTCATGCAGATCTATCAGAAACAGTGAGCGTTACTTTGCAGCATGCTGCTCTTTCCATGTTCGTCACCAGCTTTACTACTGCTGCTGCATTTTACGCAAACTATGTCAGTAACATCACAGCCATCCGCTGTTTCGGCGTTTATGCTG
Organism: Perccottus glenii; assembly: GCA_024416835.2. Lineage (NCBI taxonomy): Eukaryota > Metazoa > Chordata > Actinopteri > Gobiiformes > Odontobutidae > Perccottus > Perccottus glenii. Next base: position 20,836,891 of record CM044564.2, read on the forward strand.
GCACTGCCATTTTAGTCAACTACATTCTGATGGTGACATGGCTGCCGGCTGTGGTGGTGCTTCACGAGCGCTACCTGCCCAGCGTGATGCCCTGCTCCAGCCCTCCTCACCAGCAGAGGGCGCACTGCACCAGACTTCTCTGGGTCGGACTATGCCAGAAGGCCAACAAATGCCTCTTTACTGTGTCAGAGGCGTCTCGCATCTTCTTCGAGAAGGTGCTGCCCTGCATCGTAATCAAGCTGCGCTACCTGTGGCTCTTCTGGTTCCTGGCCATCACAGTGGGAGGGGCATATGTGGTCTGTGTAAACCCAAAGATGAAGCTGCCCTCGCTGGAGCTGGCTGAATTTCAGGTGTTTCGCTCCTCACACCCCTTCGAGCGCTACGATGCAGAGTACAAGAAGCTCTTCATGTTTGAGAGGGTCCATCATGGCGAGGACCTTCACATGCCCATCACCATCATCTGGGGTGTGACCCCTGTCGACAACGGCGACCCTTTAAACCCCAAGAATAAGGGCAAGCTCATCCTGGATGACAGCTTTAACATTGCCAGTCCTGCCGCTCAGCTGTGGATCCTGAACTTCTGCCAAAAGCTCAGAAATCAGAGCTTTGTGTTTCAGTCAGAGGGACAAGACTTCACCAGCTGCTTCATTGAGACCTTCAAACAGGTCAGAGCAACTGTCTCACAGTGTACCATAGTATTAACCAACATAAAAGTTTAAGTGTCTCTTGATACAGACAGTATCAGGGCGGCGTCTAACTATTAGTTTGATAGTTAGCAAATTTGGATTATTAAAGAACACAAATACAAAAACAGAAATGGTGTATCTTATAAAATTTCTTATAAAAATAATTCTGTTTATATTAGTTATAAATAATTCTGTTTGGTTTCATCAGTGGATGGAGAACCATGAATGTGAGGAGTCGGAGAACTCCTGCTGCAGCCAGTCCACCTTTCCCTACAAACAAGAAGTGTTTGAGGAGTGCATTAAGAGAGCTATCATGGAGCTTGACCGAACCACAAACTACCATCTAGACAGTAAGACGCCTGGGCCTCGCTTTGACATCAATGACACCATCAGAGCCATCGTCCTGGAGTTCCAGAGCACCTACCTCTTCACACTGGCCTATGAGAAAATGTACCAGTTTTATCATGAGGTGAGACTCTGTCTGTAAGCAGCCTTTTACAGTGGGACCTGTTCATGTATTTGTCTTAATATTTTCTTTAGCATGACGGTGAAAGCTGCTTGTATTTTTCCCTGTGTGGTGTTGCAGGTTGATGCGTGGATCTCAGAGGAGCTGCGGTCGGCTCCTGCGGGCATGAGTCATGGCTGGTTCATCAGTAATCTGGAGTTCTACGACCTACAGGACAGTCTGTCAGGTGGTACGCTGGTGGCCATGGCGCTGTCAGTTGCCGTGGCGTTTAGTGTCATGCTGTTGACCACATGGAACGTAATCATCAGCCTGTACGCCATTGTGTCCATCGCAGGCACAATCTTTGTGACGGTAGGCTCTCTGGTGCTGCTGGGCTGGGAGCTGAACGTCCTGGAATCTGTCACCATCTCTGTGGCCGTGGGGCTCTCGGTGGACTTCGCAGTCCACTATGGTGTGGCCTATCGCCTGGCCCCACAGCCGGACCGCGAGGGGAAGGTCATCTTCTCCCTGAGCCGCATGGGCTCGGCTATTGCCATGGCGGCGCTCACCACCTTTGTGGCAGGGGCCATGATGATGCCGTCCACGGTGCTGGCCTACACACAGCTGGGCACCTTCATGATGCTCATCATGTGCATAAGCTGGGCCTTTGCCACCTTCTTTTTTCAGTGCATGTGCCGCTGCCTGGGCCCCCAGGGCTCCTGCGGACAGATCCCTCTGCCCCGCAGCTTGCGCTGCCACTCCCTTTCCCCAATGGCGCAGGACAAGTACCAGCTGGATACCAATGTTTCAGCCGAGCACTACGAGCTTGAACCGCTCGCCTCGGGGCCAAAGGACAAGCCCCAGGAGCCACTGTGTAACGGGGCCCCTCCAAACCCTGGGCCCTACTACAGCGCACTGCCCTCCTGCCACTACTGCTGCACAGACCGAGCTCAGCACTGGACCCACCAGACCAGGCCGGACCAGGACCCCCTCTACACACACTACGTCCACTGTCCCCCCACCCCCATGCACTGCTCCCAGGGACAAGCCGCTCCCCGAACAGCAGGCTGCCACCTCAGGAAGAACTGTGGCCCCTCTGCCAACCCCCACCCCGCCTCAGCCCTGTCTCCGTCCACCGAGGACCCAGACCCTGGTCCAGAACTGGCTGAGGAGCCTCAGAGCCCCTCCTCTCAAACGAATCTGGACCGTGGGCAGTGTCCCACCACAAACACACAAACTCCACCCACATGTAAACAGACTGGTAACCATGGTAACCAGCACCATAGCATCACACAGAGCCGGGACAGGGAGCGGTTGTCCGCCTCGCCTAAGAAGCTCCACTGTTTGAGCAGGACTTCACAGGACAAGTGCAATTCAGAATCGGACTTTATGGAACCAAACCCTGAGCCCAGTCAGTCCCAGAGCAGAACAAGCACAAAGCCCTCCACAGAGACCTTGTGCTGAAGTGCCTCAGAGTTTCTCACGTTTACATATTTATATTCCACATGTGCCACATTGTGTTTGGTTTGGCACTGAGGCCATGTCCACACTTACTCATGTAAAATGTAAACATATATTTGTCTGAGTTTTGCAAAATACAAGTAAAAAAGGGAAAATATTTGTTTATATAAAATAGCAGTAAAAGTGTGGACTAGGCCTCTAACACGTCCCACAAGAATTCATCTTTTTGTTGACAACTTCGGGGTTTAATGAACTCCCACAGCACTCAACACAAAATAGTCTATTGTGATTTTGTATGTAATTGTCCAGAAACAGTGTCAGATATGATCACTAAACAAAAATGTGCCACAAGCTGATTCAGATCATTGCCTGATGCTGTGGAAAACAGTATTGTACATCAAATGTGCTTCATTCATGTCTGCGCATGCCTCGGATAATAGAACCATGATTAAATGACTTTTTTACCACTGATGTCCTGTCCACTGATCTTGTCACGCTCAGACCATATATAGCCTCCAAATAAGGCTCCAATCTCGCAAAGCTCTATCTGTAATCACAGCAGTGTACACCTGTTTTATTGTCTCATAACTGCTGGCGCCTCGCTGCTTACATCTTTTCTCAGGTTGTCACCGGCAATGAGAACCAGCCACGACTGACAGGGTTTACACAAGAGCCACCATCATTTTATTTCACAGATATCATCTTTAGGGATACATTTTCTACCTTTATTGGAAATCATGGAGAGAGTTAGAGGATGACATGGAGCAAACAGACCCGAGCTAGAATTCAGACCTGGGCCTTTACTTTATACCAAATTTAATTTTTAAGTTCAAATAAAATCCAGTTTGTTGTTTGCATCCCTTGTATAATTTGTATTGATTTGCGTACATTTAATGGCTTTTTACTAAATGGAATTAATCACAATTAATTATGGAAACTGTTAAATACTGCATAATTACATCAAAATAATATCTGGACAAAAAATTAACATGCAAAACTCCATAGAACCAAATGGAGTCATTTAAGTTCCATTTTTAAAGGACAAACTGAGCACCACTGGAGGAGAAGCATGCATTTCTATTTGAGCACACACACATTAAAGCATTTATGAACTGAATTGATTTTGTTTCAACATTTTAAAATATAATCAGCATTGTACTCATTTCCCCTGGGTTTGTTTAGAGCAAACTTTTTCTCTCAGAGACCCAAAACAAATATATTAGTGGACCACGGACCAAACACAAAATCTTTTGCATATAATTGAAAGAAATGCTCTTCTCCATTTTGTTCTGACGAGGTAGTGCCTAATTAGAGCCCTGTAAAGTTGTTTGACCCAGACCTTTTAAAAATCAGACTAGTTTTGGACTTATAAAGTGTGGAAATGTGCACACATGCACAAACCTACCTGCATTGTCTTTTTTTAGGCCCTTTTAATCTTTGACGCTAATGTGAGAACCACAAGGCTGGTTCTAGGATATACACTCACCTAAAGGTTTATTAGGAACACCAGTTCAATTTCTCATTAATGTAAGAATCTAATCAACCAATCACATGGCAGTTGCTTCAGTGCATTTAGGGGTGTGGTCCTGGTCAAGATCCTGAACTCCAAACTGAATGTCAGAATGGGAAAGAAAGGTTTAAGCAATTTTGAGCGTGGCATGGTTGTTGGTGGCCAGACGGGCCGGTCTGAGTATTTCACAATCTGCTCAGTTACTGGGATTTTCACGCACAACCATTTCTAAGGGTTTACAAAGAATGGTGTGAAAAGGGAAAAACGTCCAGTATGTGGCAGTCCTGTGGGCGAAAATTTCTTGTTGATGCTAGAGGTCAGAGGAGAATGGGCCGACTGATTCAAGCTGATAGAAGAGCAACTTTGACTGAAATAACCACTCGTTACAACCGAGGTATGCAGCAAAGCATTTGTGAAGCAACAACACGCACAACCTTGAGGCGGATACCGGGTACCACTCATCTCCACTACAAATAGGAAAAAGAGGCTACAATTTGCACGAGCTCACCAAATTGGACAGTTGAAGACTGGAAAAATGTTGCCTGGTCTGATGAGTCTCAATTTCTGTTGAGACATTCAGATGGTAGAGTCAGAATTTGGTGTAAACAGAATGAGAACATGGATCCATCATGTCTTGTTACCACTTTGCAGCCTGGTGGTGCTGGTGGTGGAATCTCCATCAACTGCAAGATGCTATCCTATCAATATGGGCCAACATTTCTAAAGAATGCTTTCAGCACCTTTTTGAATCAATGCCACGTAGAATTAAGGCAGTTCTGAAGGAGAAAGGGGGTCAAACACAGTATTAGTATGGTGTGCCTAATAGTCCTTTAGGTGAGTGTAAAGTATTGTTCACAGTTAAACAAGTTACCAGTAGGTGCAGTAGATTCTCAGAAAACAAACAAGACCCAGCATTCATGATATGCACGCTCTTAAGGCTGTGCAATTGGGCAATTAGTTGAAAGGGGTGTGTTTAAACAAAAAAGCAGTGGGGCATTCAATCACTGAGGTCATCAATTTTATGAAAAAAACAGGTGTGAATCAGGTGGCCCCTATTTAAGGATGAAGCCACCAGCACTTGTTGAACATGCATTTGAAAGTATAAAAATTATATATACATTTATATATAATATAGAAAATATACTGAAAACCTGGATTATTCTGGTTAGTCACATTGTACTGCTATTATTTTAAACAATACTGTATAAACCCAATGGCTAACCTTTAATGCAGTAGGCCATTACCAATGGTTAAGTATGCTTGACCATTATTGCAGATTAAAAAAGAATTTTGGTTGCAAAACATAACCACTGGCAGTGCCAAATCAAACCCTTTGGCGGGCCACCTTGGGCATTACATTATTTTTTTCAAAATAATGGCTCTTTTTGTAACACCATTTGCCAACTAAACTATCATAAGTCATTACAAGCGTCGCCTGGGCTCCTGAAGTGACTCTGAACCCGACGGCTGCTGAGGCAGACAGCTTTAATTACACAGAGAACACTGGCACAAAGCTCTGCCATTAGCTTCCTTTATGCTCCTCTCACAAACATTTATTATAAATGAATTATTCCTTTGTTATTTTAATACCCGCAAACTTTTAATACCCGCTGTCACAGCTGTTGATTTGTGTATCCATGGTAACAGCCGTGACCTGGCTTTTCTATGTTTACACTACAGTACATAACATTAATTACAAGTGAACGTTCATGCATCATCTCACTCTGCTGCACCTGTTCCTGCTCGGCTCACCACAGTCAGTTAAAAACCCGCCAGAAACAAGTGCATTTTTCTGCTTTATATTGTAAATATTTTTTTTTTTTTTTTTTTTTAAACCTTTATTTAACCAGGATAGTCCCACTGAGATTACAAATCTCTTTTGCAGGGGAGTCCTGGCCCCATGTGTGTTTGTTTTTTACTTTCAGCCTCACCATCGCTGCTACTTTCAGGTCCATTTTGTGCTGTCAAAGCATAACAAAACTCACTAAGCACCCTCTCAATGTTTCTCTGTGGTGACTGCATGGGTTTTGTGCAAAACTGTTTTACCCCGAGCTCTCATCTGGACAGAGGTATTTCTATTAACAAATAGAAACAAACCATGACCTGAAATGAAAAAAAAAATCTCACTCCCAAATGACATGAAAACTAACTGAACTGAATTAATGGCATCAATGGACAAAGTCTGATTATGTCTTAAAAGTAATACCGATTTCTGCAAGTGTGTAGTTTGTCGGAGCAAACTGCAATTTCTCACCTCAGTCCTCTGTACTTGTGAACAGCTATGGTAGCCCTGCATGGACATAGTGTAGTATAAATTAATAATTGTAACTGTACCTGATTTATTTATTTTTTTCTAATTGGGTAAAATGGCTTAAACCCCAAATAGTACATTGTAAAAGTAATTAGTGAGAAAAACAGCCTTTATTTATAAGTTACTCAGGAACGTAAAAAACTGGTCAATCACATGCAAGTGAACCACCTGCTCAAAAAAGGAGCGCTCCCATTGGTCTACACCGGCTTCTAATCTTATTTTCCAGGAAGTGTAATAGCTGCCGATAAAGTGTATTTTCAACACTGAAAATGTCTTTTAACTCAAAGAAATCTAAAAAAAAATTAAAATATCACCAGAAAAAAAAAGGCAACATAAAAAAAGGTTCATTCTTCAATGGCACCTTCTGACATTTCCCAGACACTTTGTGGATGCTTCTGTGGAAACACGATTATCTCATCACAAGGCATTAGTTTCATTGGGAGATGCTAGTTTCCACCACAGCCCTTGTTTAAATGCCTCCAAAAAGATCTTTGGGAAAAACTGTGTATGCAGACAGACTGAGGATGTGAAGTCTGAGAAGAGGAAAAGTACTGTGGCTCTGGAGCTGCTGTCCCTGTCACACCTCTTAACCCTAAAACAAACTTGCACAAACAAACAAGACCTATGAAAGTAATGACATAAGTCAACCACCCACACTGAGCGTGCTTGATGTTGAGCGTTGAAGGAAAATCCATGTCTACATTCTACAGCCCATTAGAATTTGCTAAAATAAACTTTAGTATTTATACATATTAAAGCAACTCTTTGCAGGTCTGGCATTTCTCCAAAGTTATTCTTTCTTCTGTAATAATACACATCTTAAAATATCCTTTGTGTCAGATGTTGGGCTTAAGACCTCATTTTGAGGCTAAACAAAGATGCACAGAGAAGTAGATCTGACGGAGCAACAAACCCATATTATCACTTTTTACCTTTTTAGATGGATTCATGAGCTACTGCAGTCATCAAGCATAAATAAAACTAAATATCATTGATTCACTCGAAGACTAGTGATAAAAACTAATAATGTGTAATGTTCAGTTCACACTAATAAAAAATATGATCTCATAGTGACTATTGCAACACTCTGTTATTTATCCATCTATTCAAGCTAATCAAAATACACAATCAAAAAATACAAGTCCTCCAGAACACACATTTTTCTACTCTCTATGGGACGAACATTTAAATAGTTAAGTTGTTAAATATCATAAAACCACGTACAACAGCCACAAATTATTGATGTTATCATTTATATTTTACTGGTTAACCAGTGTTGAATCATAGGACTTTACGGTGCCTTTTGTACCCTCTGTTTTTTGCTGGGCTGCTAGGCTCTAATGTTAGCCGTGGCTGTGGGCAGGGTTTAGTGCGTCTCTTTGCGAGGGAGAATCTCAGAGGCATGTGTCTGTTCTAAGTATATGCTTCAGGCCTAAAATAACTGAGAAGAGCTGGAGAGCTTGTTTACAAGGTAAACATTTGCTTCCACTTTTCAAATTAGATTCTTAGTCACTGAACTGGGCCAGATTTATGGAAGGAGTGAGGTTTCCTTCTTTTACTTCTGTTGATCTCCTCTGACAACTTGAGCTCTCTTATCTGTAAGAAACAGCACAAAACTAAAGCTGTTGTGTGTCTTACAGCTGTGTGCACAAGGTCATAATCATATCCACTGTTTAGCATCGTTAAAGGGGTCCAGCAACATTTAAAATCCACAGTTTAATGTTATAAGCCAGATATATCAGAGTCAAGCCCGGGGGCCAAATGTGGCTCTTTCTAATGTTTTATTTGGCCCTCCATTACATTTGGTAGGTGATCATTTTGGAACTGTGCACATTAATTAAAAAAGACGAAAGGCACTAAACTATTCTACAGATTTGTAACAGGGAACAATGCCAGTCTAAAATAGACTAAATTAAACTAATAGGCCATAGGTGCAACCAAAAAGTGAATATTGAAGTATTAAGTAATCATTTATCTATTTCTCCACAGCTTCTTCAAAAGAGTAAAAAACAGACTTTGATTAGCTTAGAAAATGCTAATGCTGACAAAAAACTCTATAACACACGGCGTACTTTAGCTAACTAAACCACACTCACATTTTGTTCTGCACAAAACTGGGTGGAACAGAAATAATTCCAAACACTGAAATGTGAAAAGTTCTTAATTCACTTCCTCACCTCCCACTAACCCTTAGTTTTTATAATATAGTCTCATATTCTGTAGTTTTTATTACGTTACATAATATTAATAATAATACAAAATACACTGTTTGGTAACAACATATTAAATGTGATCGACAACCCCCCCCCCCCCTAAAAAAAACAGGTAGTGGTATTATGCATTAGGTAATAATAAGTTAAAACTCAGGAGGCCCACGGGCCAACCAGGCTTAAAAGGACTTAACTTGACAGCATCCCATACTTCCGGCGTCCAGCACCTCTGTCCAATCCACTGGGAGACCCTACCGGGACATACAGCCCCCGACAACAAAGCGCTCAACCCCTCCACTACAATAAGGTGGAGGGTTAGGGGGGTGTTTAAGATTAAAGGGACATAAATCAACACTGTCATGTATTGCACCTCTCTCTCTCGCACCTGCAGTGCCAGTGCCTGAAAAATGAGTATTGGGACATTCTTTGTCTCTTGTGAACGAGCAAAATGAGAGGAAAGGGCAAAGGGTAGAATTGGGGTTGGGCCTTAAAATGCTAAAAAGGAAAAATAGTATTGAGAGAACTTACAGGCCACAGACAGAGGAACCGTGTGGAGGCCTGGAGCGAGGAGCAGCAGAGTCCAGACTGAAGGGGGCTGTAACTGTGGGGCAGCTGCAGCTCGTTAAGGCTGGAGGACACAGGGGCCGGGGCCAACAGGACGGAAGCCCTCCTCTGCCCAGTGGCTTCCTGTTTCAGACACAGCTCCAGTGAAAGGAAACGTGGCTGACCTCACGGTCACTCCCACATTACACTCAATAAGTCACGGGCTTCCACAGATTTACAGCTGTCGGTTCATCGTGACAAAAATGGTAACATCTCAAATCTTTCAGAGTTTTATTTCATTTGTTGGATTACACTAAAGCAGAGTGATTGAAATGAATCTAGAAATGACCAAAAAGGGTAAAGTATGTTTTATGTTGTTTATTTATGCTTATTTTTATCAGATGGATAATGGATTTATTGCACAATTAATCAAAAAACAAAGCTTTGCTATTATTGCTCTTTTTATAGTCCTACACAATGTTGCATCAACATTACAGTACAGCATATTTTAAAATATTACCAGAGCTCAAATATTGCACATTTACATTTTCTATCAACCATCTTTAAAAAGACATATATTTACATTAAACATGTAAACACAAGAAAACAATAATGTAAAGCATTTTAACTGGAAGCAGACAAGTGAAAAGTAATTCATATCAGGGTTTCAGTGAAACTCATTTGGTATGTTACAAATTATAAACACTATAAAATGTACAGTTTACATGGCAGGCTAGAATTCTAATTCAGCAAATCCATCCTTTAAAAAATATAGCTTCATAATGTACATTCAACACTGTATGTGCACATGTCTCTCATCTCTCAACGTGTCTGCTGTTCCATGACCTTTGCATGTTACTAACGTTTCCCCTGAAGACCTCTGACCTCTGCTGTGTCTGCTCAACCAGCTGCATCTCTCAGATTATTCAAAAGTCCGCTGTATTGTCCCAAAGATTCTTATTATTGGTGTCGTTGTCACTACTTTCCTTGTTTAAACTATGCATCTCTTTGTGCCACTCACCCAGAGCCGGGCGCTGTTTCTCACAGTTTTCCTCTCCACTGTCACAAAGTGCTTGCTTAAGGAGGACTGTTGGGTTTCTCTGTAAACTAAACTTAAGAGCCTGGTCATTAGACAGCGTTTTATATACATTGAATTGAACTATGTAGGAAGAGTGTGTTTGGATTATTTAAAGCAAAAAAACATAGCACAAATCTTTATTGATTTCTTTTTGAACACTTATCCTTTAGACATCCTGACAATCACCAGTTAATTGCAGGACTAGTGCAGTTTTTTAGTGCAGTTAAAGTGGTGCAGTATTGGTGTGAATGCTGCCATGTCACAGTGCATCCTGGGAACTCTCAGAAAAGTACGTCTTTTTCCAACAAAACTCCTGGGAATGTTTTGATTAAAATAATGTCCCCAGATTATGACTGAAAACATTCATTATGCAATAACTACTTTCAATATTGCAATAACACCACAGTTGGATTTAATGCTCTGTTTGGATGATTATCAGGTCAAAATTACACATGCAATCACAAAAAAGAATAACGTTATCTTTAAAGAGAGTCCTATAAATGTTTTTTCATTATTCCAGTCTACAGACCGTCACAGTTTATGTAAAGTGAGTGAAATGTCTAAAATAAAAAATCTGTGTGCTGGTTCCTACCGCCTGACTTTTGTACAAGTCTTTTACATTTCACCCTTCACCTGGCAGGGCGACTGCTCTGAGGTTCTTCAGCACTACAGCATTGTTCTCCGATGGCTGAGGCTCGTCCTCTGCTGCTTTCTTCTTCTTGGCCTGGTTGTCCTTGAGAATCATTGAGACGAGCCGCTCATAAAACCAGTCCAGGTCCTGAGGGTCTTCGGGCCAAACCAGGTACTCTCTGGTCTGGACGAAGGCTCTGATGGCGTTGTACCTCATGAGCTGGTAGTGGGCCACCTGCGCGAGTCAAATAAAAACACAATATAATAAATGTTTCTTTTGGGGTATCTGAGTTGATTTGTGATGCCTATTCTGGGAGTAACAACCACTCCTTTTTTGTGGCAAACCAAAGTAATGTAACTGACACTGTCATCTCTCGACGCTGCTTCCTCACCTGCCTGTCTCAAACAATCATCGTTAAGATTTTCAATATATTCAAAAGTGTCCTCGCTGCTCTGCCTCTCAGCTGTTCAGCTCATGTTGCATCCCATCCCCAGCTCAGCCGTGGAACATTTCTCCTCCTCATCAGCACCAGCAGTGGGCAGGCTACCACAACATCCATTCTGCTCTTCTCCTATCATTTATCTCACAAAGTCTGTCCTGCACCAAAGTCTTACCTCATTAGTGATATAGTCAATGTCGGTTTTATTTTGAGTCTCTCAAGGTTGAAATGTTAAGTTGATATATTAAAAGAAATGCTAAAATTCCAGTCAGTATTTTGAGAAACCTTATCAAAATATCAAAAAACCTTGTCCACTCTGGGCAATTGTAAAAATAAAAAAAGAAAGTAATGGAACTAAAATGACTCTTTTCAGTGGAACCTATAAAGCTTTAGGGCTTAATCCAAATGCTTTAAAAAGATAGCTTAGAGTTCAGTGTATATTTACCATAATAGAGAAATGTTGTCATTTTTCACAAATTGTGTTGAGTTGAGTTTTTACTACCGATGTGTGAACAACACTGAGGTCAATTTAGGCTGAAATCAAGTTTATTTTTACATATGGTATGTGTGCCACCTAGTGTTGAAAGGCAGGCACTGTAGCAGGTTAATGTGCAACAAGTGTGTCTCAAAGAAAAGGTTAAAGCAAAGGCATCTGGACAAGCAAGAGACTTTTTCAATTCTGATCTGGACTTGGTTTTCTGGAATTGATAAAGTCTCTTGGAATAAGAGACAAAACGTCCCCACCTTGAAAACTGAGTCCAGATGCCTTTGCATTAACCCTTTCTTCAAGACGACCTGGATATTATCGAACTAACAATATATATTTCATAGAAGTGAGCGCTTTGTCATCAAGGTATGAAAATGTTTCAGAATGCACTTATAGCACATGCGTTATAGGACTCAAAAGCTTGGTTGAGTAAGAGCAGAGCATTGTTTACTTTGGCCTGCTGTTCTTGTTGAGGCTGTTTGTGAAGGCTGTCAGAGCACAGATTGAAAACCACAGCCTTCACAGCTACAGCACGCAAAGACACTGCTCTAATGTGTCAATATTCTAGTAATCTCAACTTTGATTTTGGGAAGGTACAACAAATACATCCTTATCTTTTAACAACTCATGGTAAATCTGAATGTTTCTTCAAAATTCAGAAAAGGTAAAATGGTGACACTCACCTTTCCCACCACCAGCATAATGAGGACATTTGTGAGCTCCTCCAGTTTTCGTCCCTGGGCCAATGTAAACGCCTCGAGGCACCAGCCGTCTGCAAAGACACATTAGCATATCAGCTCCTTTGTGGATTTGAAGATTTACAAAAAAAAAGTTTTTATTCAAATAAAAAGGACACATACAGTACATCCAAACACAAGTACAAGATATTCTATTTTGACATCAAGACATCAATTATCAATGCCTATCCTAGAAACTGTAAAAACATTAGACCATACATCAATGATCTAATATTGTGCTACAGAATCAACTTTTCAATCACAGCATATGACTGCACTGGGCCTTAACAGCAAGGGACTGGAGGATGCTGTTACCCCTGCTTTAGTGGGTATACTTATATATCGCAATCTACTCAACATTAGGACACATAAAAGACCCTGCCCCTGAGCTTATCTACTGTACCTTTGAGAAACTCCCTGGAGACCACACAGATGGTCTTCCTGCTTGCCCAGATGGCGTCCCTGATGTTGATCAGGTGATCCTCTCCGGGGAGGAAGTCTCTGGCCTCGAAACAGAAGTGCAGAAGGTTATTCCCGGAGAACTCTGAGTCCAGTTTCTTCAGCAGGGCCCTCTCTACCCATTTATAGTCGGCGTTGCTGAAGCAGAGGTAGGCGTCGTACTGCAGGTTCTCTTCATGCAGTGGCGGTTTGGGGCCATCCAGAACCCGTCCAATCACTTTCTTGTAGATGACAAAGATGTGTCCTCGCAATCGGGCGTAAACAAATCCGCCGAGGACCACAGTGAGAACCAGGAAAGTGGAGAAGATAAACAGACCTAACCTGAGCTTTAGCACTGCTTTCTCATTTTCCTCCTCCTCACATGATTCAATGATGTTTGTGTAATTGAGCAGAGGGAGGTTCAGGAGATTGTACGGAAACTCACACCTGAGCTCTTCAACAGAACTTAGGAAGGTTACATTGGTGCTGTTGAGCCACCACAAGAAGCTCCTAAGACTGCAGTTGCAGAAGAAACGATTCCCTGCAAGGTTGATATAAGCGAGAGACTGAAACATGTCAGGATTTGGAGAGGCCAAGAAGTTGTTGGAGAGGTCGAGGGTTAACAGTCTGTTGGGAAATGTACCGGGCTGGAGATACGTCAAGAAATTAGACGAGAGGTAGATCTCTTGGATGGAGCTGAGACCTTTGAATATTCCTTCTGGGAGAGCAGTAAGTGAGTTGTGTCTTAGATCCAACTCCACCAGGTTGTTCAAATCATCAAATATGTCCAGGCACGAGCCCTGAGCCCATATGGCCTGCAGGGAGCTGTCATAAAGCTCCAGAGATGTTAGGCTGTTGTCACGATCTCCTGAAGAAGAACTCTTGCACCATTTGATGAAGTTACCGCCAAAAATACAACATCTGGAGAGACCTAAAGAGTGTAACCATGTTGTACACTTCATCTAATTGTGTCAGTCTGTTGTCTTTAACTTCTAAATATTTAATGTTCCCTCCGACCAACTCATTGATCCCCCACAGTGAGCTTAAGCGGTTGTCGCTCAAAACCAGGAACAACAGGTTTGGTAATGATGCAGTGGATCCTAATATCCTCAGTGAGTTCCCTCTCAGGTTCAGAAGTTTCCAACGAGGGCAGACCGCTGAAAGCCTGGTATCCCAGAACTCCGATGTGGTTATAAGACAGATCCAGCGACCCGAGGTTTGTCAGATGGTCAAATGTATGACTGGATATTTCTCCCAGGAGATTGGAGGACAGGTTTAGTGAGAATAAACTGTTGTGAAGGCCACTGAAGGCATCTGTGTGGATCTGATTGATTTTGTTACTGGAAACATCAATAATTCTAGCATCTGTTAAATGTCCAAAAACAGCCTGTTGAAGAGCAAATATACGATTTTTTGCTAAATTTAATTCATCAACTGAACTGTCTCGGAGGCCCTCAAACGTATGTTGATCTGGATCTGGGAGGTTGTTGAAGGAAAAGCCTTTTCCTAAGCTTCCTGAGAATCGCAGAATTTTAATGGGAGTTCCTGCGATGGCGTTCAAGAAGCGTCTCAATGTGTTCACATTGAAACCAATTGAGGATATGTCGAGGATGTTAAAGCTCATATTTCTGAACGGGTTTCCACACTGTTTCCAGTTAAAGTTGGCACTGTGCATGAGGTTTAACCTGTTGGATTCTAAGTTCAAGTCTAAGAATTTTTTCCCTTGGAACCCAATCAGATCCTCTTCACACAATCTGTCAATCTGGTTTAATTTAAGATTAAGCTCTTTGAACTTGTTAAACCTTGAGAAGAAACTTGCTGGTTGCACTCTCACAATTTGGTTATAGGAAAGATCAATTTTTTTCAAGGACCAAAGTGGTTGCAAATAGTTATCTTTCAGTATGGAGTCTGTTAAATCACAATAGTCGATAATTAGATTCTGCAGACTGTAGAGTCCCGCAAAAGCCCTGGGCTCTAGCCTGAGTCCACGGTTTGAGCCCAGAATCAGAGTTTTCAGACGCCCCTGGCTCAGGAAAGCATTGTTCCTGATGATCAGAGGAACCTTCTGAGCTCCCAGGTTCAGATACTCCAGCTGGCTCAGGCCCTGCAGTGAGCTGCTGTTGAGCTCAGAGATCCTGTTAAAATCCAGATACAAGTGGAGGATGTAGGACGGCAGAGGCCCGGGGACCCAGGCCAGATCCTTATGGCTGCATGCTACCTTTCCGTAGATATAATTGCAGGACGCGCACAAGGGCACCTGCAGAAGGAGAGTCAACAACATGACGGACTAGGTTGTTTTAGTTATTTTGATCATAACAAGACATAGTCTCTCATTTTAAGGTTAACACTGAATCTCAGCAATCATCTACATAAACTCTTATTTGAAGATAACTTAACGGTTGATTGTGATGTAAACACTGATGAGACATAATTGACAGTCATGTAACTTCCATTGTCATCACTAAATATTCAAGCAATTATATTAACAAGCACAAGATAATGTCACAAAAGGTTCTTTAGTATTTTATAGTCCTTTTAGTCAGATCTCTACTTTGTCTAATAACAGAGAATTAAACAGTAAAAACTATCTGTCTACAATTATCCTATTTATCTGAGAGCAAACTGCAAAAAGCTTGAGCATGTGTATTTAAATACATACAGTATCTAGCACACGCACACACACGCCAGTTACACATGCAGACCAGACCACAGCAACCTCCCTGAACAGAATCCAGTTACACACACACACACGCACAGTGGCTGGTGGCTCTGAGAGAGGACCACAGCAACCTCCCTGAACAGAATCCAGTTCCCATCACAGCGGCAGACATCCAAGAAAGACTCTCAGGTATGAAAAACTGGACAGCACCGGGCCCTGACAGGATCCACACCTACTGGCTAAAGAAGCTCACTGCACTCCACGAGCGCCTTGCAGCACAAATGAACCAGCTGCTAAGGGATGGGACGCACCCTGAATGGCTTACAGAAGGGCGTACAATCCTGATCCTGAAGGATCCCACAAAGGGTACAGTCCCATCCAACTATCGGCCAATAACCTGTCTCTCCACAACATGGAAGCTCATGTCAGGCATCATCGCGGCTAAGATAAGTGGGCACATGGATCAATACATGAGCAAAGCACAGAAGGGCATCGGCAAAGAAACTAAAGGAGCTAAACACTAACTCCTGGTTGACAGAACAGTCACCCAAGACTGCAGAACCCGACACACCAACCTGTGCACTGCCTGGATTGATTACAAGAAAGCATATGACTCAATGCCACACACATGGATCACTGAATGCTTGGAGATGTACAACATCAACAGGACTCTAAGAGACTTCATTGCAAACTCAATGAGGCTGTGGAAAACCACCCTTGAGGCCAATGGCAAGCCTCTTGCACAAGTATCCATCAAATGTGGCATATACCAAGGAGATGCTCTATCCCCACTGCTGTTCTGCATAGGCCTGAACCCCTCAGCCAAATAATCGACAAGACTGGCTATGGATACCGACTCAGGAATGGGGCCACCATCAGTCACCTCTCTACATGGATGACATCAAGCTATACGCTAAGAGTGAGCGGGACATTGACTCACTGATCCACACCACCAGGATCTACAGCTCTGACATTGGGATGTCATTCGGGCTTGAGAAGTGTAGTCGAATGGTGACGAAGAGAGGAAGGTAGTCCACACAGAAGGGGTCTCACTCCCAGAAGGAACAATAGCAGACATTGAGGATGGTTACAAGTACCTTGGAATACCACAGGCAGATGGCAACCTCGAAGAGGTAACAAGGAAAACAGCAACTGCCAAATACCTCAACGAGTAAGGCAAGTCCTAAGAAGTCAGCTCAATGGCAAGAACAAGGCACGGGCAATAAACAGCTACGCCCTGCCAGTGATCAGATACCCTGCGGGAATAATAAGGTGGCCAAAGGAAGAGATACAGATCACAGACGCGTTAAGACACGAAAGCTCCTCACCATGCATGGAGGGTTCCATCCCAAATCCAGCATCCTGAGACTGTACGCTAGCCGTAAAGAAGGCGGCCGTGGACTAGTGAGTGTGAGAGCCACTATCCAGGATGAAACATCCAAGATCCACAAGTACATCAAAGATAAGGCCCCAACAGATGACGTGCTCAGTGAATGTCTCAGGCAATGGGGAACAGAGGAAGAGGAGCTGGAGGAGGGACCATCATGGGAGGACAAACCCTACATGGGATGTACCACCGAACATAACTGAAGTGGCTGATATCAAGAAATCCTACCAATGGCTAGAACGGGCCAGACTGAAGGACAGCACAGAGGCACTCATCATGGCTGCACAGGAGCAGGCCTTGAGCACCAGAGCAATAGAGGCCCAAATCTACCACACCAGACAAGACCCAAGGTGTAGGCTGTGCAAACAGGCCCCTGAGACAATCCAACACTTAACTGCAGGGTGTAAGATGCTGGCAGGGAAAGCATACATGGAGCGCCATAACCAAGTGGCTGGCATAGTGTACAGGAACATCTGCACGGAGTATGGACTGGAAACCCCGAGGTCAAAGTGGGAAACACCTCCAAAGGTGATAGAGAATGACCGAGCCAAGCCGTTGTGGTTGACGTGGCAATACCGAGAAAAACAACAAAGAGGCAGAAAAGTCAAACTTTACTGAAGCCAACCCAAGACTTATGAATGCAGTCACCATCATTATCCATGATACTAGTTTTTAAAGCAAATAATCAGGTCATTTGGAGTGAAGAGTTTTGGTGCTCAAAAGTTTGCAAAACTAAAAGCAAGTATACTAAAAGTATACTCAGTCTCAGTTCACCTACCTGTACACACACACCAATGACCGCCAGAGGAAGCGCCAGTCTCCACATGTTGCTAAAGAGCCTTAGCGGTGACTACAGCAGAAAGAGCGAGTTTTTTACAGTGTTTGTCTGCGCAGGGTCATGGGTCGCTGCTGCTGCTGCCTCGTCGTCGTCACTAGTGAAGTGCACATTGTTTGCTCGAGTTACACTGTACCTAATCAACAGTGGGTCTGGCTCGATAATCTGCTCATCTGAAACAGCAGAAACAGACAACGCTTATTCACAGTCATGGTAAACACAAAAGATTAATATTACTCAATATTACCCAATACTACTCAAAATCAACATTGTGATCAAATATTATTTATTCATTAATTTTCTTCCACTTAGTCCTGTTAGGGGGCGCGGTTGACTGGAGCCTGAGGCGAGGAATACTTTACATTGTGTGCAAAATTATTAGGCAAGTTGTATTTTTGAGGATTAATTTTGTTATTGTACAACTACAGTGCTCTTGGTCAATCCAGAATGTTAACAAACCCTGAAACATGAACATTTAAGTAGTAAAAGTAAAGTTTGGGCTTTCTTAAGAAAATATCTACATGTACACCAACTATTAGTATGCAGAATTATTATGCAACTAAATGAAAAAGATTTTCCCATCTTACTTGTTTATTTATAACTGTTAAAGTGAGAATAATAAACAAACTTTAAAAAATAAACATTTCTGAAATTTGAAAAAAATAAAAAAACTTAGTGACCAATAAAGCCACCCTTCTTTTCGATAATAGTCACAAGCCTTCCTTTCACGGAGTCAGTCTTGATCAGGTCAGAATCAACTTTTTGTGCAGCTGCAACCACAGCCTCCCAGACACTGTTCAGAGAGGTGTACTGTTTACCTTCACTGTAAATGTCCTGCTTAAGAAGGGCCCAAAAGTTCTCAATAGGGTTTAAGTCGGGTGAAGAATGGGGCCATGTCATTAGTTTTTTATCTTTAAGGCCTTTCCGGGCCAGCCACGCAGTAATCTGAAAATATTAACAGTGTTACATTCAAAAATAGCATTATTATTTTTACCATACACCCCTCATTGTGTGGAGGTCTGTGGTGACACAAAAGTAATCTAGATACTATTCATAAAACAGAATGAAACAATAATGAGTATATCATTTGGAGTGAAGGGAGCACATAGACACACTGTTTGAAATCGGATTTAGTGACATTTAAAGCATGAAGTTGTGTTAAGCAGAGTATAATCTAAAATATTTTGTGACAGTAAGAATATAATTTAAGATTTAAAAACTGAATCTGACTAAATTCATCTGTTCATACTAGCACTTTGAAATGTGTATCATGTGGTGTGAGGTGGATCTGTGAAAGGGCTGCATGAGGATATAAAGGGTAGCACTGAGGGAAATTATACTCCAATTAGACTAGACTAGACTTGTTTGTTTCTTCTAAGGTGCTGCAAAGGGCCACACTTTGAAACTAAAATATACTGTACAGGGTAAATAAATAAAGAAATATACATTTTGCTTATTATTTGATTCAATTTCTTCACAAATAAATATATTGATGAAAACTTTGATTGGTTATTTGAAAAAACAAAACATATAGAACAACTGCATGTTTGATGACTGAAGAAATGTCATGTGAAAGAAATAAACAAAGAGAACTACAAATATGTCCTCATTCTTAAATGTAGACAGAATAAGTCAAACAAGATTTAAGGTCTATAAGAGCTTCCTCTATAGTTGTTTTAGTGTTGCACAATTGACTGGTATGACGCTCAGTGCCCAACAGCAAAGCTGCTGGAAGTGCTCGCTGTACATTTTGTACAGAGCTCATTTTCAGTTTTAAGAGTTATTTTAATAGCTATATTTATGTTTCAATATTTCCCCCTCATGTTTTCTGATTTAGATAAAGTGCTGGAAGGCCGGATGGAAAGCTGTGGGGGCCCAGTCGATGATCACTGTCGTACTATATTTAACCAAACCATCATCTAGTGCTGCTGGGACCTTCTCCAGGGCTTTAGCCAGTGTCTTGGTCCTAGTTTTCAGGGTTAGTAGAAGAAAAGAGGAGCACCCACAGAAAACCCACCTTGTACAGAGAGAGAGAACACAGAGAGGCCCCTCCAAAATCAGGAATCACTCCAGATGCAGCATGTTGCCAACCTGCCACTGAGCACTTGAGAACCTTAAAGGAATGAACAAATTCAGTATCAAGCAATACACAGCCGAAGAGTTTCAAAAAGTACCCATAAAAGACAGTAATATGATGTCTGAGATTAATAATTGTATTCATAAAGTACAATATATGTTCATACCTTTATCTGAGGTAAATATAGATGAAAACCAAAATTCAAGTAATTAACATAAAAAGTGGGTCTTTTTCTTCTTTCTTCAACCCTGGAATAGATTGCAATTAGTGTGGATGTATATTTTGCAATTTTACAATAAAATAATTAAATAATAAAAAAAAAAAACACACTATTTTTTACTCAGACACAATTTTGTTTTGTAACTACACCAGTGCAGAAACATATCATTTATAGGCTAAACACTAGATGTAGTGTAAAGTGGTTTAGAGAAGGATCCAAGAGTGAGAAAATGAAGAGCTCTTCTCAGTGTTTGACAGAAGTATTTTTTCAATTACTTTTTGTTAGAGCTACTTTAGGACTCATATGTTCTGTGGAAAAGGCTGCAACAGAGGAAATGCATGTATTTACCATCATTGGTTATCATTTTATCAAACTTAAATGAGTCAGTAGTGACTCATTTAAGTTTGATAAAATGATAACCAATGATGCACTGTCACACTGTCACAGTCCAGAAAGTGCGTGTCTACAGCTCTAAATAGTAGACTTTGTAGCCTACAGTTCTGCAGTTCCCTTGACCCACGCCTAGTTTTATTTGCTGGTAACTTCTTTAGCAACATTTCAGGTAAAACGTTACATCTGTCGGGACTTGTTTCAACACGACCACTAGGTTAGTTCCAGTGGTTAATTTGTGAAGCTGGAGGTGGGGAACACAGAGAGAGTATTTAAGGGAAAGAAGCTCTGGAATCCTACCTGAGAGCTGCAGTTCAGAGCTGGTAGAACCTTCTCCACACACTGTCCCGCACACCAAACAAATACTCTTCACGGAGGCTTCTTGTTATTGATTTAAGTAAACAGGAATCTGTATTTCCCAATTTCCCCTTGAAGACAGCTTTCTTCATACTTTCCTCTGGCGCACTGGTAAATGGGCTTAGTGCACTTCGTCCGCGTAGCTACTGTGGGCTTTGGCCAGTTGCGTCTGAAGATTGCCTGATGAGTGAATATTGTTGCAATTCACAATACTTGACCTATAAAAATAAATCGTATTGTTTTTTGATTCTTGTTTGGCATAATGATGACGAAATGTCTCCAAACTACATCAAAGTCAGAATGCGAACAGCCCCTTGTCCCGCCCCCTTCACCGCAACGAGCACGACACACAGCCGGGACCCCGTGGGCATGTTAAAGAAAAACCAAACAGAGCAACTTACTAAAGTTTGTGTCAAAAAGACCACAAACGCAAGAGGAAGATAATTCAAATGTTCAGAAGACATCAATCTCGAGTAGTAAGGAGCCATATAGGCTATTAGGATAATTAATAAGGGTAAATGTGCAATCATGAAAACGAACGAATCATAATTTACTATAGAAGCGCATTCATTGTTTCAGACTCGCCTAAGCCTAGGGCCAGCACTGAGGAGGACTTAACAGATCCATCCGACTTGTGCAACATTAATGACCCTGTAACCCAGCCCAAACTCAGTACATTTCCAGTCATCAACTAAAGCAGGCAAAGTTGGACTAGAATGAAATAATGTCAGTGTTCAACTGTAAGCCTCGTCGTCTCGTGTTATAATCATCAAAAGTATAGCAAAATACATTTTCTACTTTGTACTGTAGTTGCCTAGTCACTGTTTCTTTATTTCATATGGTTTATGTGTCCGCTGAGCCAAACTATGACAAGCATTATTTTTGTTACATACTGTC
Organism: Perccottus glenii; assembly: GCA_024416835.2. Lineage (NCBI taxonomy): Eukaryota > Metazoa > Chordata > Actinopteri > Gobiiformes > Odontobutidae > Perccottus > Perccottus glenii. Next base: position 20,858,689 of record CM044564.2, read on the forward strand.
CACTACTGTATCCACTAGTGTCGTGTTGATTTGATGATAGTGTTGAGTTGCGTCTGTCAGATGCGCGCGCGTGTGTGGTGCGTGCTAATGCTGTTCTTACAATGTTCTTAACACCGCTTATGATGGTGTGTGCTCTGATTAAATGGTGGTGTATTCAAGCAGGTGTAGTTGTGTTTTTTAGGCCAGGCCCACTTGATTTTCTCTGAGCCCACCTACATTGTGATTCCTGGCTACGCCAGTGGTGCACTTTGGGCGGCAGGGCAGCTGTCTTTACGACAATTTTACTGTGTGTGTGAAAACTGTAAGGCTTATTTAAAATGTCAGTGAAAAGTTATAGTCTACTAGATTTTTCTGGATTTGTTGGGCGGGGCTAAAAGATGACGCTTTCACGCTACGTCGGAAACTGAGGTCGCGCTGAGGCCCCACTTCCACTCCACCCTCGAGTGCCCTCAGTGGTTAGTGACACGCACAGCTACTTGGAGTTCCTCGATCCCAGAGTAGGGTCTAACTCGTGCACTCCTCTTTCAGACACACTCCCCTCGCTCTGACGGAAGCCGGGCCTCTCTGTCACCATGGTTACACATGGACCTACTCTGTGATCGTGGGAACTCCAGTGTTTGCAGTAACTGGACTGTGGACTGCAGAGGTGTGTTTGACAGTGAGCTGTTGTTGCCTCTTTTCTCCACACGGTGGCAGTCTGTGTCAAGGATAAGATAAAGAGGGGAAACCAAAGACAGAGCCTACATTTTATTTTTGAGAATTTTAATACATAACAATAACCGTTCTTTAATTCAAACTAAATTAGGGACACAGATCATCTGGTCCATAGAAAAAAAAAATATAATAATAATAAAATAATAGTAATATAAAAACAGAACAAACAAAAAAATTGTTTTGTTGTTGTTGTTACATTGTGTTGTTCTCAACTGTCTACAATGAAACCCCAGAGAAACTTCATGTGTGGCTTATACTGAGAAAACACCAGTTAAGTAGGGTTGCTGTAGTCTTTTTGGTGCGTTGAATGGAGCACATATAGACAGATCTATCTCATTACCTTTTGGTTGAGACTTTTTTGTAGAATTAAGAGAGCATATAGAAACTACAATTCAAACAAAGCCTTAAGAAAACACATAACTACATGACCAATACCTTGGATTAAAGAATACATTTGTCGGTGTTCAAACGAAGACAGCATGAGCAGAGTGTGCACAAGACATTCTGGAACAGGGGCTGTTCCATAAAATGACCCAATAGGCAAGACTTATTTGGATAAGTCTGACTCAATTTGTTATTTCTGTTAAAACAGACTCATCCTGAGTCACACTCAGTCACTGGAAACTTCTGCAGATGACTTGGTCCAGAGCAGGTTTAAGCTTAGGCTTTTGTATAAAAGCACCGATTTGCGTAAATTTTTTTTTTTGGTTTAGGGTTTAAAAAAAAAACAAATGCAGTTGTTAATTAATAATAAACTCCCTCTCCACACCGCTCACTCCATTTCCTTTTCCTGTGGCCTACACGGCTGCACACTCAAGCTGGCGGTGGAAACAAAAAAGACACACTGCTAAATGGACAATTCTGCTTTAAGAGAATACTAAATGGTAAACTAGAAAAGAATAAGGTAATATTTGCAAAGGTGAATTTAAAGTTCTAAACCACAACGTGGGGAGGGTTTGACATGCTTCCACAGCTATCAAGGGCACACGTTTTCACTTTGTAAGTTTTATTTCTGCTCAGAAGGCTATAAGCAGACGTCCTGTTCAACCAAATGTCAGGAAAGAGCAGAAGCACTGATGAAGAGGGGAGGGCTGGTAAAACTTGTTGCACTGATGAAAAAAAGAAAAGAAGCACAGCTCCGGAGAGAGAAAGCAGAGAAGGGAGGGGCTGGGAGTGTAGCATAGAGTCTTCACCTTAAAACTCCAGATGCTTTTACTTCAACCTTTTTTTCATAGAGTGATATAAAACTTGGTGCACGGATGAATTTTTGGGGCTGAGAAGCACTCTGTAAACCTTACATGTGATCTGTTATTAAACCACATTGAACTTAAGTTACTGAATCATAGTTGTTTGTCAATCATCACTTCTAATCTGAACCTGGGGACTGAAGTTGCACAAAGTAAATTAATTTGTAATGTACAGAGCCCGAAGAGTCCTAAAAAAAGCAGAAGGTTTTATCTTGTGCGCACATGATAACTATTTTGAGCGATCAAAATTATTATCTTGAACAAACATGATAGCTGTGCACCGCTTTATTGGCCACACAATACGGCAACATACTTATAACAGCTATTTAACCTCGCAGCTGAGGCCGACTGGATCAGTAAAAGTTACGTTCTGATAAATATTTTAATGCACAATAAGCATGTGTCAAATGCAAACATTTATTCTGCTGTGACGGTAAGACATTTGCCAAATGAAATGAAATAAAGGTTTTTTTGGAGGCTACTTGCTAGCTACATCCATGTTGCTCATCTTCAAGTCTATTACCTTCTACTCTGTCCTTCAGACAAGGCGGACGTGTTTCCCTCTGCTCCCTCTGCTCTCTGCTATTCTCTTGTCTCGTGTCGTCATTTTTCGTCATTTTTCGTCATTTTTCGTCATTTTTCGTCATTTTTCTCTGTTATTTCTTGGACTTTACTGCCTGCTGGACCCCTAAGAACCGATATGGATTTAATCACCTGGTTTCTGAGCACTATTGACACTATTTTTTCACAAAAGAAGGATATTTATATGTTTGGATTCATGATAGCTGGATTCCTCCTTATTGGTCTGGGGAATGCCTTCAACTATCGGAAATTTGCAAGACAGCTGCCTTCAAATCCACCCAGCCGCTGTCTACTGAAATTAAAAAAGTGCTTCCATGACGTGGGTGAAAGTTTGAAAGGTTACATCAAAGAGTGAAAAGGGCTACATCAAAGAGACGCGCAATCCGAGGAGCTGACCCGAGATCTCTCAGCACGGACTGTGGACAGGGATACATCAAGGTTACTCCACGACATGGACTCACGAAACTGTTGCTGAGGACCAGAACTGATTGATCACGACCCGGACAAATTACCGAGGATCAAATATATAAATTACAAATTTTTGCTGTCAATTAGCCTAACGACCTTTGCTCAGATATTAGGCCAATAGGCTACATACTGTAATAATAATAATAATAATAATAAGTTTTATTTATATAGCACCTTTCCTGAGCTCATGGACGCTTTACAATAAACAAACAACAATAATGACAATTGACAAAGAGAGCAGACAGAACAACAACAGGCAAATGAGAGTGCAAGTACAGTAAGTGAAAAAACCCACTAAGAACTGTAACATTCAGAAAATAGGTGTGTTTTGAGCATGGATTTAAATTCAGAGATAGTGTTAACTAAACGGAGTGATAGGGGGAGAAAGTTCCACATTTTGGGCGCAATAACACTGAATGATCTGCCCCCCATTGAAGCAAGGCGATGCCGAGGGACAACGAGGAGGCTGGAATCAGCGGATCGTAAAGAGCGCGTAGGGGTGTAGGGGAGAAGCAGGTTACAGAGGTAGGGGGCAAGGCCGTGCAGAGACTTAAAAGCAAGAAGGAGAATTTAGAATTTAATACGAAATGCCACAGGAAGCCAGTGAAGATCATGCAGAATTGGGGAAATATGTGCAGAACGCTTGGTGTGGGTGAGTAGTCTGGCAGCAGAGTTTTGAATGTATTGTAATTTGGAAATGGAGCTGGCTGGTAGGCCAATGAAAAGTGCATTGCAGTAATCAAGACGTGAGGTGACAAATGCATGGATGACAGTTTCAGCATCTGAGATGCTGATAAAGGGACGGAGCTGAGCGATACGACGTAGATGAAAGAATGCTAATTTAGTGATGGAATTAATGTGAGAGTGGAAAGATAGAGAGGAATCAAAAATTACACCAAGATTTTTAACAGTACTAGTTGGTTTGATAAAAGAGCTGGCGATCTCACAGGTGAGGTTAGTAGGAATTTTATTAGTGAGTGATGAAGGTCCAGTGAAAATAATCTCAGTTTTGTCCATGTTAAGTTTTAGAAAATTTGAATGAAGCCAGTCTTTTATTTCATGCACACAAGCAGAGATTTTGTCAGTTGTGAAGGATAAAGTTGATGTACAGGTAGTATATAACTGAATGTTGTCAGCGTAAAAATGATAATTAAAACCATGACGGCGGAGGATCTGACCAAGAGCTATTATATAAATTATAAATAATAATGGCCCAAGAACGGATCCCTGAGGGACACCTTGCTTCAGGGGGACAGTGGGTGAGCGAAAGTTCTGGAGTGAAATGTAAAACAGTCTGTCAGAGAGATGAGAGGAGAACCAGGAAAGAGCAGCACCAGAAATACCCACATCCGAAAGGCGCGAAATGAGTAGTTGATGGGAGACGGTATCAAAGGCAGAGCTGAGGTCGAGCAGCAAAAGCATAGATAGAGAACCAGAATCACCAGCGAGAAGCAGATCATTCATTACCTTAACTAGTGCTGTTTTAGTACTATGCAAAGGGCGAAAACCAGATTGAAAAGGATCAAAAAGGTTATTTTCAACTAGAAAAGGCTGGAGCTGGGAGGCAACAGTGCTTTCCAGTAGTTTGGCTATGAAGGGGAGATTTGAAATGGGACGATAATTAGATAAAACTGAGGGATCAAGGTTGGGTTTCTTGAGGACAGGGGTAACAGCTGCAGTTTTGAGTGACAGAGGAAATGAAGCAGAGATAAGAGATGCATTGATGAAATGAGAGATAGGTGCAGAAATAACTGAATGGCAAAGTTTCAGTAGAGTGGTAGGAGCAGGGTCAAGATGACAAGATGAAGGGTTGGATTTCAAGATTAGCTCAGAGACAGAAGAAAGAGTAGACAGAGAGAAAACAGGCAGGGATTGATTGGCATCATTACAGAGGCACTGGTTTACGGCATCTGACTTTTCTAGCATGTGAGCCAAGAATGAAGTGCAAAGTTCATCAGAAGCTAGAGCAACATGAGATGGAGGTTTGGTAAGTTTATTTATTGTGTTAAATAAGGCTTTTGGCCTGTTGCTTGATTTATTAATTGTAGCAGATACAAAACTGGAACGAGCCAAATTTAGGGCTGTTTTATAAATCTTGATATGTTCGATGAATGCCAAGCGGTGAACAGTCAGCCAGTTTTTCTATAGTAACGCTCAAGCCGTCTACCAGTGGCCTTTAAGATGCGGAGCTCAGGAGTGTACCAAGGAGACGAATGTGTGGAAGGGACACTTCTGGTCTTTACAGGAGCATGCTTATCTAAGATATCCGAGATTATGGAGTTATAGTTGGATAGTATCAGTGAGGGTGAGGAGATGTCAAAGACATCAGAGAGATTAGAAGAGGAAACGGAGGTACAAAATAATGCAGTATCAACAGCTTTAAGATTGCGGTAAGATATGACAGTTGTAGAACAATTCTTATGCATAGGCAGGCTGAAGCTAAAATCAAGAAATTTATGATCAGAAATACCAGTGTCAGTGGAGGTGATGGAAGAGAAATTAGCCATTGATGTACAAATCAAATCAAGGGTATGACCACGGGTATGAGTAGGAAAATTAACATGCTGAATTAGATTAAAGCATTCAAAAATAGAAAGTAACTGGTTGGTGTTAGAGCAAACAGCATCAACATGAATTTTAAAATCGCCAAGCAGTAGAATGGGAAATGACAATGAGCAGACAAGGGTCAACAGTTCACTGAGTTCAGAAAAGAAGTTAGACAGGACTTTAGGAGGTCGATAGAGCAAAATAATTATGAGAGAGTCAGCCTTCAAAACCATGTATTCAAATGTATTGGTGTCGTGAAAGTCAAGTTGCTTGATACGGAGGTTATCACGATGGATGATAGCGAGACCACCCCCTTTACCATGGGGTCGCGGTCTGGACAGATAATTATATCCATCTGGCGTAAGTAGATTTAGCTGTAAAAAATCTTCAGGAACTTGCCAAGTTTCAGTGAGGAGAAAAATGTCAAGGTTATTGTCAGTAATCATTTCATTGAGATACAGGGCTTTGTCCGAAATTGATCGACAGTTCAAAAGGGCAAAGTGATGATGCGAAGGATTCAAATTAGGTGTATGTTGCTGATCGCTATCAGTGAGGTAGATCAGAGAACGCTGAGTGGAGGGACCGACAGGCAGTTGTCTTGGCTTGGAAGATAAGCTATTGTTGGTCCAGATGCAAGGAGGAGAGTCAGGCTTTGAACAGTAGGAACTCCAGAGTGTGCGCCGCGAACGATGTATGTATCTTGGGCAGCGGAGAATCCCTAGTCTCTGACAGTATTCATACGTCACCGAGTCAAGACGCGGGCGGCAGTTAAAGGCCCTCAGTTGTGATGTAGAATATACAATATCCATCGCAGATGTAAGACAAAAAAATATGGCAGAGGAAAAAAGAAAAAATGTTTTTGCACAAGGCATATTAATGCTGAGAAAGTGAAAGCCCAACCACAAGCAAAAACTGTAGCTCCAAACTATTGAAAATTGTTGCCTGGCAGTAGTAACATTGTTAGGCAATAGTGTAGGCTATATGTTTTGTGTTCAGCTGAGGTGATCATGGATTTAGATTTCAATTTCTTTAAAATCATTTATTTTATTTTAAAGTGATGGAATCTTCACAATTAAATACAAATGTAAATATGCATTGTTTAGAATTCTTTAGTAGTTAAAGTTCATTTTCTACTCCTACATGATAATTAATAAATATTGTTTGGTTACTATTGTTCAACCCCAATGTTATAACCTTTCTAAATGTTTTCTTGTATTCTAAAATGTGCACATTGTGTTTACAGCAACATGCTAAACAGGTTCTTTGGGTTTTATTTACCTTCACTAGGGGAGTCTTTTTTTTCCTTTTCATTTTTGTATTTGCAACACAGTCTTTGCCATCGGGTGGCGCTTATACTTCATTATTTGTGTTTCTTTGTTTGCACTGCATTGTGTAACACAGAAATGTAGAACAGAAGTGGGTTTATGCAAGTTTTAAATAATTAAATATTCAATTACAAACAAATGATAAAAAAGATTATTTCTATAAATGTTGTTTGAAAGGCAAAAATACTATTATGATACCTAGGAATGTCACAGTTCTGAGCAATTGGTGTTTTTTTCTAATACTTTATTGTTGTTGTTGTATCGCCTCAGTAATGTCAGATGCAGTGCAGCCACAGGTGAGTATTGTTAAAGTGTAACTAAAGCCCTGGTCAGAGCCTAACCCACTCACAAAATTTGAAAACTGCTGGAAAAGTAGGCAGAGCCCAGCAGAGACAGAGGGGACGAACTGAGGGCGGAGCTCAGCGGGGGCGTGAACCTGAGACCCGCAGTGACGAATTGATTGACAGCAGCTGTCAGACTCGCAAAGATGAAGACTTGAGGGAAGCGAGTAGCTTTGCTACTAAGTGGAGGACATTCTGGTGGACTTCTAAGTGGAGGACATTTCTGTGCACACAGGGCTGGAGCCTTATCAATTTGTGCCACTGGCTCAAACCGCGGTCTCAACAACAATGTGTTATAGAGAGATACTCAAGGTATAGCTAATTAGCTTAGCTAATTTAATAAGTAATATGCACAAAAGACACAAACCTCACCAAATATAATATTTACATCACAACAAAGTAGTAATAAACATTGTTTCTCATGTTGTAGGTAATGCACAGGTGTGACAGGTTGGTGAGTGGCTGTATAAGTCCATCCAGACTTTGAGGCAGTAGCACTAAACCCCTGTGTTACAGGCTCTAACACTTGTAATGTAGTTTTACACTTATCTTCAGCTTTTTGGTGAGACGTGGTTAAACAGGTTAGTTCCAGGAAGAAGAGAGCAATGTTTTTATAAATAAGTACATTTAATGTTTTACCCTCCACTTACACATACTGTACATGTGCACCAGCTCTTTCAGCGGTTATAGACACCTGTCTGCTGCAGTGTGGTCAGGTGGTGCTGGGGATACCTGTGCCGGCAGGTACAGGTCATACCTCCTTGTGCTGTCCTCACAGAGGATTCAAATACTGTATTTATAAATATAGTTGGTATATAAAAAATAAATAATACATTGAAATATAAAGAAGCTTTTATACCTGGAATTACACACAATTGTTTAAAAACATGCATTATAAAATCAGCTATACAACTCAAAATGAACATGAATCAACATAAACATTTACAAAAGAATGTCTAAATGACACCCTTTTCTCAAACTGCCTTTACATAATTTTTATATTCTTTAGAGATTGTTCTTACAGTAAGCATTTTATATTGATATAATATTTTATATATACACAGTATAATTTAAATAAAAAATAAATGTCATAGTAAATTCTCATACATCATTTCAAGGCAGGTCCAAACTTTGTAAATCCTGCACAGTCAGGACAGAGGCTTTTTACTTTGTGTTTGAAAGTCACTGTCAGTTGCACTTATTGGAGCGAAGATGGTGAAATGCAAGAGCCAGTGTTACACAGGCTGATCATAACTTCATGAGCTGTTCCAAAACTTTTAAGAATCTTGAGTGTGTTCAACAGTGTATTAGTGTTTACTTTAGTCTAAATGTAGTCAGCAAAGTAAATCTAAGTCTCAGAAACTATAGTGGTAATTGCAGTTTTCAGAGTCTGAATCTAAGATGATAGACAGCAGCAAACTTAAGGGATGAAGTATCTTCAACAGTGAAGTGACACAGTAACAGTAACCAGGTCCTGGAAATAAAATAAACATATAAACATGATTTTATTTTCTTAAATTAGACCATTTTAATGACAATAAAATGATAGATTATCACACGCCTCATGTGTTTTTGTTAGCGTATTTAAAACAAGCATCGGATCCAACTCACCACCAGGTGGTGATCAGTTGACAGCTCCGCCCCTCTCTTCACCCGAGTGTCCAAGACATACGGCCGGAGGTCAGATGAAATAACTACAAAGTCGATCATCGATCTCCGACCTAGGGTGTCCTGGTGCCACGTGCACTGATGGACACCCTTATGCTTGAACATGGTGTTCGTTATGGACAAACTGTTGCAAGCACAGAAGTCCAATAACAGAACACCACTCGGGTTCAGATCCGGAGGGCCATTCCTCCCAATCACGCCCCTCCAGGTGTCACTGTCGCTGCCCACGTGAGCGTTGAAGTTCCCCAGTAGAACGACGGAGTCCCCGGTCGGAGCACTTTCCAGCACCCCTCAGCTGCTGCTAAGCTGGGGGGCTATGAGCAAGCCCACACCAGCCCGCCGCCTATCACCGTAGGCAACTCCAGAGTAGTGGAGAGTCCAGCTCTCTCGAGGATTTGGGTTCCAGAGCTCAAGCTGTGCGTGGAGGTGAGCCCGACTATCTCTAGTTGGTATCTCTCAACCTCCTGGACAAGCTGAGGCTCCTTCCCCGTAGTGTTGCTTTCACAACGAAAATTATGACTAAATATCGTCGTCAACGAACCTTTATCACGTGACAAAACGAGCCGAGCGTAAATGCTGATCATGTGACGATAACTATAATAAAATGTATAATGCATTATCGTTGACGAATAAAAATGAGACTTAATGTGGTTTACAAAATAAAAACTATGCTAAAATGTCTCTTCATTTTCGTTGACCAAGACGCGAGACGAAATGTTATAACCTTATTTCGCCTCGTTTAGTCGTAGTATTTTTGCAGTAATTTCTGTTTCCTGCTGTGTCTCCCTTTCGGGAGGCTGCATCAGGTTGCACTGCGCAGACACAGGCGACGTCACTTCCTCAAGCCTCACTCGCGGCATTATTTTGATATTTAGACTGCGGTGAGTGTCATGGGGAGAAATGCGCCACAAAATCACAGGAAAAAACCACAAACCTTAAGAGACATCTCAAGGCATTCCATAATGAAATTGAGGTAAGTCAAAAACATTAACATAACGTTACTTTCTATATTAGAAAGCTCATGCCAAGCCAACTCATGAGGCTGTGGTTAATGTGTCTCATTTTAACGTTAGCTTTAGGACGTTAGCCACTGGAGCTGAAAACGACTGAGACAAAGCTGTGTGTGTGTGTGTGTGTGTGTGTGTGTGTGTGTGTGTGAGAGTGTGTGAGAGTGTGAGAGTGTGTGAGTGTGTGTGTGAGAGTGTGTGTGAGAGTGTGTGTGTGAGAGTGTGTGTGAGAGTGTGTGTGAGAGAGAAGTGGGTTCTTAGTTCCTGACTGACTGACATCCCTTGTACTTACACTATATTGACTGGGTTAAATAGAATTGCATTACCAAAAAGAGGCTAAAATACAATTTTCATTGACTAAAACTTGACTAAAAATGTCATCAGTTTTCGTCGACTAAAACTAGACGAAAATAGTCATGGATAATTCTGACTAAAATAAGACTAAAATGCTCAGACTTTTAGTCGACTAAAACTAGACTAGACTAAAAAGAGTATGAACGTGACTAAAACTAATAAAAACTAAAATGACAGCCTAGACTAAAGACTAGACTAAAACTAAAATTAAAACAGGCCGCCAAAAACAACACTACTTCCCCGTCAGCGAGGTGACATTCCATGTCCCTAGCGCCAGATTCCGTGTCCGGGGATTGGGTCGTCGAGGCCTCCGCCTTCGACTGCCACCCAATCCACTTTGCACCGGCCCCTTACGGTTCCTCCCGCAGGAGGTGGGTTCACGGGAGGTTGGCCCCACGTCGCTCCTTCGAGCTAAGCCAGGCCGGGCCGAGCCCCAACCCCGGGCCTGGCTCCAGGGTGGGGCCCCGGTTAAGCCATACCGGGCGACGTCACGGTCCTTGATTTTTTCTTCACCATAAAGGGTTCTGAACCGCTCTTTGTCTGGCCCGTCACCTAGGACCTGTTTGCCTTGGGAGACCCCACCAGGGGCATATAGCCCCTGACAACATAGCTCCTAGGATCATTCGGGCACTGACCCTCCACCACGATAAGGGTGCGGTTCAAGGAGGAGGATTCAACCCTGTATTGTTCAACCCCAACCAAGCTTGTATTACCAAAGAATGTGAACAGACAGAATGCCAGTGAAGTTTAAATGAGCAGTTTAACTCAATGTACAACCGCCTTGCTGGGCTGGCCCTCAATGCAACTGTTCTATCAGGAAATCTCCCCGTTAGCCCTGCTCCTTACAGTTATTTGCTGTTGTAAACTCCGTTGACAAAAGCTTAACAAATTTACTAATGAATTTTTTTACTAGATACTGGCAAGCCCAGCAGTTCCATCAGATTGTAGCTGTCAACCAGTGTCTCACAATTGAAAAAAAAAAAAAAAGATAGTTAGAAACGTGGTATAATGACATTCATTTTTCAAAAGATGCTAATTTATTGCGAAGAGCTGGAGCAGGTGAGTAGTGATTGTGATCTGATAAGCTGCAGGTGTGCTGAGTTAATGCAGGTTCAGGAAGTGTAGACTCTGCCCACCTCCACCCAAACAAGTAACACAGAGACAGACACACTGGAAAGGACATGGATACGGACAGTATTACTTCATCAGAACCCTCTCAAACCTGAGCAGGTGCGACACGGCTCCACAACTGTCACAAAGACACAGCCATGAGGAACATGTGGAAGTCATTGGACAGCTGCCTCAAAGGTAAGGCCTGTGACAGTTTTCTGCTAAATTACTTCAATCAATAGAGACTGAAGATTGGTATATACAATTTATGTAAAAAGATAGTCATATTTATGGGCACAAGACAATAGGATGTCATCCAGGCCACAGAGCCAAGTGCTGCGGATTTCATTGTTAGCATTTTTGATATTTATAATATTTGTGTTTTTTTTTTTTTATTATTATTTGAAAACAACAGTCATTCTAATTTTTATTACAAAGGATTTTAAAAGATCTAAAACAAAACTCAAAACTGACGGCACAGGTTTCAGACTGTGACTGTGATAAAAGAGCAGTCACTAAAACAAACCAATATGTTGGGGTCATATGGTCCATTTTCATAAAGTCTTCTCAATAACCTCTAAACGGTTGGAGTTTTTGTTTAATCTTGTTCATTATTTTACTCAGACTTGGATTGCATCTTTAACCTAAATGTATTACCTCTTGTAGGACAAATTATTTACCAATAACTGTGCCATACCAGTCAACTCCTGAGAACATGCCTCTGCCCCAGAAAATAGATTTAGCCCGTTTGCATTTGAGCTGTCAAAAATCTAATCATTCTAGGCAAAAACAACATATTGTAAATAACTTTACTGACTAAATTGGCTTGTTTTCATTATCATTTCTTGTGCAATGTCTGATATTGTATTAATGCTATTCCACTGTTTCTTTGAGCAAAGAGGGTCAGTGACATTGTGAGCACAGAACTGTTATAGCACTAACATTGTTTATTAGCTGTATGGACCTACACCAAAGTCACTTATATTTAAGCAAATAACAGCTAAAGGTTGAAACTTGAAACCTGTTTCACAAGGAACTCCACTGAAGTGAGAAAGTGGATGTTCCTTTTCAGCACATCCACCTTCTGCTGTGGCATCTGTTTATCTTTGATAAAAAAATAAAACAAAATTTACTGGGCGAGTCAGATCCGCATCACAGTACATGCTCTGTTGCACAGAACTAACAAGAAAAAAGCGTTTGCAAAGAGCAGGTTCTTTAAATATGTGGTTGGCGATTGAATTTATTATCTGAGTAACCTCAGTTTTATCCAATCACAGCAGCTAAAACCTGAAACACACCCAGACCCAGTGCAGCAACATTAGACATTGGATACACTGAGCCGATGAGGTCATATAATAGAATAAACACTAAACAGGATGAGTTCAGTGAAGCTTAAAGCTTACTTCCTGAATCAACAGACTTAAGGACAGGGATTGTAGAGTCAAGACCTTAAAGCTCTATTAAATATATTTTACTGACACTGCAATCACCACACTCTACACTGAGACCAAAACCGAACAAAAGCTGTGAATGAGAGCCATACGGGTGCAACTATGGCTGAGCTGTTGAAGAATGTAGCAGAGAAATTATATATATTTCTGTTGACTTGCAAAATACCTTCAATTTGTTTTAATAAATGGAATTGGAAGTAAATGGATTATGGGTCATTACAGATACTTTGCTGGGGCAGTGGCTCATTGGTAGAACTGTTGTCCTATAACCGGAAGGTTGGCGGTTCAATTCCCGCTCTCCCCACAGTTCATACTGTCTTGTCCTTGGGCAAGACACTTAACCCTCCTTGCCTCCAGTGACACAGCACTGGTGTGTGATTGTTGCTCTGGTGTTTGAATGTGTGAGAATGTTGGGACAAAGGATGGAAATTAGCCTACGGCTATAATCTGGCATGTTTACATTCATGTGGCTGTGTCTCATGTATGTTTATTAACATGCACCGTCCCAATTAAATTAATTAATAATAACAAAGTGCCAAGTGAGAGTCTTTCCTCACACGAGCAGAATTTCACATCGAGGTCGCAGCTGAGCAGCGAGGGGCACGTGAGCAAACTCATGAGCGACTAGACCAGGGTTTTTCAAACTTTTGTGTGTGTGGACCACTATTTGTAATCAAAACATTTTGCGGACCACCTCATAACACACATAATAAAATGTCTGAATTAATCCGCACCTCTAAATAGGCTTACTAGCACTACTATAACTAGTCATCACATCAGTGTGCCACAGGCTTGTTAAAACAAAGTTTACTGCCTCTTTTCTCTTCAGAGAACCTGTTGCTATCCACCAATCCATAACGACACTGAACTTGGCCTATTTTAGTAATCGAACAATAACTTGACAATTTAATGCAAATGTTATATCAATATAGGCCTACATATTCTTTTAATTTTTTTTATGGGAATTTTCTGGTAAAATGAAGGTAAAATATTATTTTATTTTGTCTTTCCACGGACCACCTGCAGTACCCTCACGGACCACTAGTGGTCCGCGGACCACAGTTTGGGAATGACTGGACTAGAGGATGTTTCATGCCTAGTGTGTTATTTTGTTGTACAAAGAGTTAATATTTACGTGTGTAACTTCATATAAACTGCTTGTAGTTGTATTTATTGTGCCTCTCAAGTTTTGTTATTTTGACACCATACTATTCTAAGACATAAAGTTCCCAAGCTGAAAATAAGTCTCCCTAGCCCTGGCTGCAAGTCTATAGTCCAAAAATCCATCCATCCATCCATCCATCCATCCATCCATCCATCCATCCATCCATCCATCCATCCATCCATCCATCCATCCATCCATCCATCCATCCATCCATCCATCCATCCATCCATCCATCCACATCCATCCATCCATCCATCCATCCATCCATCCATCCATCCATCCATCCATCCATCCATCCATCCATCCATCCATCCATCGGATGCACTTGATTTATTGTTCTTGGACATTTTAGTTTTTCCACATCCAATCAACATACTTAAATTATGGCGTTTGCAAGACATTAAAATGAATAAATGAACCCAACAAAATTCTTCATGTGATTGGCTGTTTTAAATGCCCTCTTATTGTTTTATGTAATTTCATAAAACAATTGGATGGAAACAGCGCAAAACAAAACACTACTAATATACATATACTTAATTGTTTAAAGTTACACTTACTATTAGGCATTATTTAGTTTGTCACGTATTTGTTAATTGTTTCTCCTGGAGCTTGATTTTGTGCAAAAAATCTGTATCTTTCTACAGTTTAATTTACTTAGGGTCACAATGATCATCAAATTTCCTCATGAGGCGGCTCAGTCACTCATGGTTCCGGGCCCATTAACGTCTGGCGGAGCAACATTATTGTAATTTTCCCGCTTGTACTTTCTGTGCAAGGTAATGTATGTGTGCAGCAATCCGGAGTCCACTTCTAGACACTGCCGCTAGATCCGCCACTGCCACCATGTTTCAGCTTGTTCTGTCTCATACAAATTGGATGGTTGAGCATTACCCTTGCTCACAGGGAACCTTTATGGAACAACACAGCAGTCACATTTCTCAGTGTATATGCATTTCCATTTAGTCATTTAGCAGTCGCTTTTATCCAAAGCGACTTACAAGTGAGAAAACAATGGAAGCAATTTTAACAACACAAGGTACAAAAAGCATAAGTGCACAAAAAACTAGTCAGTTTAAACCCAGCGCAGTATACAAAGCTAAGGATAAAAGACATTTTTTTTTTTTTTTGATAGAAAGGAAGTAGAATTCAGTGTTTGTCAGTCAGGTGTTGACGGAAGAGATGTGTTTTCAGGTGTTTTTTAAAGATGGCTACAGAATCTGCTGATCTTGTAGCAGCAGGTAGATCATTCCACCAATGTGGAACAGAGCCAGAGAAGGTACGTGAGAGTGATTTTTTACCTTTTTGGGACGGTACCACCAGGCGTTGTTCATTTGCAGAGCGCAGGGATCTGGTAGGAACGTAGGTCTGTATTAGTGAGTGAAGATATGGGGTGCAGAACCAGAGGTGGTCTTGTAGGCCGGAGCATAGCTTTGAACTTGATGCGGGCGTCAACCGGGAGCCAGTGTAACCTTATGAATAGAGGAGTTACGTGCGCTCTCTTCGGTTCATTAAAGACCACTCTTGCCGCTGCATTCTGGATCAGCTGCAGAGGTTTGGTTGTGCAGGCAGGGAGTCCAGCCAGTAGAGCATTGCAAAAATCCAGTTTGGACAAGGCAAGAGCCTGGACTAGAATTTGCGTAGAGTGCTTTGATAGGAAAGGTCTAATTTTCCTGATGTTGTAGAGGATGAATCTACAGGACCGGGTGGTGCTGGCGACATGACTTGTGAAGTTTAGCTGATCATCAATTACCACTCCCAGATTTCTGGCAGTGCTGAACGGTGTAATGGTTGATGGGCCTGCAACACTATAAACTGTCTGAGTAGGAACAAAAAGCATGGAAGCACTTCCTATTGCTGCAGACACTTTCAATTTCTTCTCCACTGGTCACAGTTTGAATTGGGGGTGTATGGCACCTTAAGTCAATGGTGTTTAGAATGAGACAGTGGCTTCATCTATAAAAGTTCTCCTCTTAAAAAAAAGTATTCCTCTTCCTGTCCATCTTGGATACAAGCCACTATTGCTGTTTTAATTTCTTTCATTTTCTAGTGTTTGTGTAAAAGTGTTATGAGGTATTAAATAAATCAGTCAATATAGAGACCTGGCAGCCACCAACAATGATTAGTCCAGTTTACAAACTATTGCCGTACATGTAAACGTGTATCGATTACAACTAATGGACCATTTCCAACTCCACACAACCTAACCTGACCTGTCTTGTCCTTCTGTGCAGGCACTCTCGCTTCCAGCTGCTGCTCCTGCTGTGTCTGGCCCTTGTCTTTGGTTACACCCTGTCAGGTACCATCTCCGGGGACACCTTTTCTCTGCACTACTACTACCAAAGGATTGTCAACCAGTCTCAGTTGATTCACATACCTCCTGCTAATGTCCATCCCAACTACAGACGCAAGGAGCTTATGACTACATTATCTTCAGAACCTACTACATCCCCTTCAGAACCCAGTACCATTACAAAACCCAAAACATTAACTACTAAACAAAGTACCTCTACAAAACCCCCAGATCTCATGACCACACCCCAAACTCTGAAACCTACCACTCCTGTCCCGGCCCCAGCTTTTCAGTTCCACCAGGCCTTTGCACCAAACTACCACTTTATCATCGACAACCCAGACATGTGCCAAAACAAAACTCCCTTTTTGGTCTTAATGGTTCCGGTGGAACCAAAAAACTTAAAGGCTCGTAATGCCATCCGTCAGACTTGGGGCAAAGACCCAGTGGTTCGGGGTGAGAAGGTGCTCACAATGTTTATGCTGGGCCTAGCTGGTGGGCCCGGAGCAGACCCACAGAGCCTTGCACAAGAGAACCTCCAGCACCGCGACATTATTCTTGGTGATTTCATGGATACATATGACAACCTGACCATTAAGACCATGATGATTATGAACTGGCTTGCCACCCGCTGCGTTAATGCCACCTTTGCCATGAAGGTCGACTCTGACATGTTCCTTAACATTGATAATTTAGTTGACATGCTTAAAAAGCCCAATATCCCCAGAGTGCAGTACCTAACAGGGTACCTCATGCTGAACAGACCGGTGGTCCGGTCTCAAAACTCCAAATGGTACGTCCCAGAGGCCCTTTACCCAGATCCGAGTTACCCCAACTATGTTCTAGGCATGGGGTACATCTTCTCTAATGACCTTCCCGCTAAATTTGTGGAGATCTCAAAAATAATCAAACCTTTTAACATCGAGGACGCTTACATTGGGATGTGCATGAAAAAGCTGGGGCTGGGTCTCACTGCTCCTCCAAATCCCTGGCAGTTTAAGACTTATAACTCTAAATATGACCGCTGTGAATTCAGCAGGGTCATAACCTATATCCTTGGATCTTCACAACAACTGGAACAGTACTGGACTGATATGAAGAAGCCAGGTCCACTATGTAAGCTGTAATAGGCCTGCAGGCTAGAGGCTGGACTACATCTGGAAAGGTTTGAGGCAACTTTGTGATGAATTGTATGCTGTTGATTTCATGTGAAAGTGGTTGCACAGGTTTCACTATAATGCAGGAAAAAAAATAAAAACAAGAGAGGCCCAGTTTGCCCACAGCAACTGGAAGACATAATGAATGTCATGATGATGTAGCAACATTTGTTTTGAGTATTGAGACAGTTCTTTAAACAGATACTGTAAACACAATGACAATATCAATGTCGCAAAATGGCTACTATTGGTAGAGTTCAAAAGGAGTTTGGTAGAAGTGCAAGCTTGTGTACTCCTAACGCCTTTCACTTTGTCCCCATAGAGTTACAAAAATCTTAAAGGATTCTGAGAGGTTTTGAAACCCTAAGATTTACATTTATTTTTGTATAGCCCGATATTTCAAGAATGACCAAAGGGCTTAACAGACTGCACTAGACAACATCCCCTGTCCTTAGACCCTCCATCAGGGTAAGGGAGGTCAAAGGTCGGACTTACCCTAGGAGAAGACAGAAAAAGATGCTAAATACTACTCCCACAATAGTGAAGGTGTAATAGATCAAAGTGTGAGTGTGTACCTACAGCCAGTGAGAAGCACTGAGACTGAGCATGGGTCAATCAGTCTCCACACGTTTGGTGAAGTAAGTATGTTTTGAGTTTGCTTTTGAAAACCTCAACAGAGTCAGCTCGCTGCTGAAAAGCTGTAGCCAGCAGACTTCCTAATAAGAGGAAGTTAAAGGAGGCAAAGTACACGAGTATACCAGGTGATGCGATCAGATGGATTAAAGGATTTTATATGTTAAAAGGAGAACTTTGAAATTGTCTCTAACATGAATAGGGTTAAAGCCCCACTGTGTAAATCTTGACCTAAAAAACCAAGAACCATCTGAACCTCATTTGATGTGTAACTGAGCCCCCTCAGAGTC